>CAUDMG010001095.1:107500-522532 GCA_958450375.1 Homarus gammarus | reverse complement strand
TGCTTGTTGTGCCCTATCATCTTGTTTATGGCAAGTCCAAAGACATGTTTTTGTGGTCTTTAGTCATTGTCAGCCCGCCATTATAATATCCGTGCCCTTTTTTATTGTTTGCATTCCTTACATGCGTCCTCCTTAATTTTATCTGTAGTGCTTCTGTGTCGTATTTAGCCATCTGTTACTCTGCCATGTCTTTCCATATACCTGTTTATTTCATTGTAATAGGTCTGGGTTATTTAACTTCTTCTGGTAGTCTGTTGTTGGGTAATGTTCTAAAGTGTGAAGTAGGAGTGTGTTTGTTATAGATGTTTTTATTGCTGAGTGCAGTCTGTCCATTTCTTGAGTCTATATCTTCTGTTGTTTTCCCTTGTAGGTTAATCGAGTGGTGACTACTTAAGTCGTCTTTGAAGCTGTCCCAGTCTGTTTTACTCATTTTCAGCCTCTTTTTTATTGGTATCTGTATGGGGCTTGTTGACAGTGTTGTATAATTGGCAATGGTCACTGCCTGTAAGAGGTCCCTGTATTATTGGTAATTGAAAAGGCTTTGTTGTTGGTAAAAATTTGTCTTGGTTGTCGATTGTGTATTGTGATTTCTCCAGTTGGAAATTAGGACCCAGATGATTGATTTTCCCTAAATTTATTAATTGATTTAAGGGCGTTTCCCACGACGTTATTATTTGTATTGTCAAAAATCCTATGTCTGGCGTTAAGTCTCCTAAGATGTACAATCGGAGACTACTGTTAGCCAATTTAATAGGTCTTCTATAGGTAAGTAGGGTCGTCTCGGTGGCAGATAAGTAGTTGCAATTATTACATCTCCTTGAGTTGTATTTATTTTTATTGCCAGAAATTCTTCCTGGAAGTCATCAATTAGTTTAAATTTTAAGTTTCTTTTAACCGCTGTAGCTACTCCGTCATTTTTCTCGCCCGATTGTTTCTTTGGTTTACATAATAGTTAAAGAGTTTTATGTTGTTGTTTTCTGTCTCACCGTGACTGTTTATTAGTATAATGTCTGGGTCAATTTCTTGATATATTACTTAGGTTAATTCTCTCGGGTTCCAGTTTTCTTACGTTGTGTTGTATTATTCTTAAAGTTCTTACTGTTTGTCTATTGTCCATTATTTCTATACTTGGATTGTAACTGTTGAAGTGGAGACCTATCATCCTGTTTCCCGCTTCTGACTCTTCTAAACTCTGACGGGTCACTATTTTTAAAGTCATTGGTCGTAATCTTTAGTTTGTCCGTAGCATTAGTGACCAGACGTAATCTTCACTTAGGGATTTTTCTTGATATGTCCACTTGTATATCCCTCCTTCACAGTTTTTTACTGTTGTTCCTCCTGTTGGTCTCGATGTTGGGATTCCATGCTTTGTTGTAGTGATAACTTTTAATCCTATATCTTCAGCAGATTCAGTTGTATATTGTGTTCAGTTTCCATCTTATCTTCTCTCCTCCTACTCCTTTGTCTTGTAAGACTGTCCTTTTGTTATTTCTATTTTCTCTTTGTCACTTCTAGTCATTTGTCTGGATCTCTATCAGTCGCTTGTGTTCCTTGTGTATCAGCTGTTGCTCCTTGCTCAAACCTTTGTTTTGTCTAGCTGTAGTCTTTCGCTCAGTTCGCTTGCGTATGTTGCCTGAAAATAGTTTTTTCGGAGTGGTGAGATCAAGTCCCAAGGGAAACAGTGAGTGTCCACAATGGTCCGGTCACTAGGTAGTGACTCTATTAATCTTCATAAGCACTGCAGCAGCAGTCGGTAGTCAGGTCAGAGGGTAGGTGACCCAACCTTCTCTCCTGCTTACAAATTTCTTAATTACGAAATTATCCATTTTGTACATACCATTACTCTCAAATTTATGTTGACGGATTCGGTATGCTTAATGAGACTGGATTCTATAATGTTCTTACTGTCAATGAATTACAAGGTAATATGGAGGAGGCATTATCCCAGTGAATGCAATGCTTATTATCCCTCAAATGAAACAAACAGAGCATTGGATTCTTGGCCTGTCCTAACACTATATTTATGTTGTTTTAAGTCTAGTAACAAGATCTTTACCTGTCTGGCCTAAGGAAAAACTTAAATTCCTTGCAAGGAACCTTGTAAATGCAGCCGCGCCTGCTTTGTTGGGGGAGTTCTTGATTAACATTTGTTTTTAATTGTAAAGGAATTTCAGCGAAATTTTTTGTGAAATGGTAGTAATAAGATGTTCTTGTGGTCAGGGGTGGGCTTGGGATCGGTTCTATAAGAAGATTTCTTAGTAATGTTAAGGCATTTGTCTATAAAAGATCTAGGGTACTTAAGGTTCAAGCCAATATTATAGATATAATTATATTCTTCATCAATGAATTCCGAACTGCAAATTCTCAAAGCACGTAAAAACATTGATGAAAAATACTGACTGTTTGACTCCATTATGGTGGGCAGAATAATAATGAATGTATGAACACATATTAGTTGGTTTTCCTATAAATACTGAACTTAAAGGTGTTACCTATTCTGTGGATCAGACAGTCTAGGAATGGCATGACTGTAATGTTTAATACGCCCAGCGACGCGACTCTGCCTGTTGGAAGGGATCGGAGAGTGAATCTAATGGTAGGCGTAACTTAGTGCGAAGCCCGACAGGGGGAGTGTTATCGCCGCACGCATTGTGCGCACCGGCCCACATGTTAAGTGAAGAAACTGTTTTACAACTCAGAATAGCTTACTAAGCGAGATGGAGCTGGTAGCAGCTGTGTGGACTGCCTGAGGGACAGTCCTATCGCCTTCTACTGTAAAGGCAGCATCTTGATTCTCGTCAGACAATATCTTTCTGCATGACATTATATTTGTTCTCGTTGGTTCTAACACTAGACCCCAAAACGTGAGTGTGATTGTGAACTGTTGAATCCTCTGAGAACTCTAAATAACTTTATTATATACTGTATATTGATCATATTATTCAAAATGTGTCCTCATGTACCAGCAGTTTTGAACCGAATTATACTCATTGGCATCAATGACATGGGTCTTATTGTCCTGCACAAACCAAAATCGCTCCTATGAGTGATTATAGTCAAAACGTGGGTCCCTACAGTCTGCCGATACAGTCTACTGAGAACTGGCGAGTGACGTCGACGGACCTTCAGTGGGGCCTTTCCCTCCAGCACCCGACACACCCCGCAGCTACGTAGTAGGAGAGCCGCCCCGGCCCTTTGTGTGAATTTGTGAATCATCGACTAAAGTGTGATGCCTATATAATAACAGTTAACCCCAGCGAAAAGGGGGTTGTGGGTTGAATACGTGTATAGCACGTGCATAGCACTCGTATATGTATGTAGAGAAACGTGACGCCTCTGTAGGTGGGTCCAGTGTCAGCCAGTGTCTGAAAGAACTGGTCTTGGTGCCAAAATTGTTCGTATGGGCGCGCGGGAGTGTTATCGTTCATTCCGGACAGGCACACCGCCTGCCGCAGGACCGCGTGTCAGGAAAGAGTGGGCTCTGTGTCAATAATCTTCGTGCTAACACGCGGGAGACATAGTGAGCAAAGCGTACAGCCAAACTATGTCGCCAAGTTTAAGAAGGCTGGTGTGTGTGTGTGTAAACAAGAAATAAAGGGTTGTGACAACTAGGTAATGTTGTGTAAGTCAGTAAGGGCACTGCAGTAGTGTTTGTGACATCAGTTGTGTAATGAGTCCCTACATTGATTGTGGGGTGTCTGTGGTCGTGTTAAGTGTGACATCAATCGTGCATATGGCACGTCACGTATTTGAGGGATATCACTCGTGCTTATGGCACGCGCTTGTATGACGTCACTCGTGCATATGGCACTGTTTGAGTGAAGTCACTCATGTCTATGGCACTGTTTGTGTGACGTCATTTGTGTGTATGGCACTGCGTGACGTCACTCGTGCGTACGGCACACGTGAGTGTGTCACTCGTGCGTATGGCACTTTGTGTGACGTCACTCGTGCATATGGCACTGTGTGACGTCACTCGTGCATATGGCACTGTGTGACGTCACTCGTGCGTATGGCACGCTTCAGTGTGACATCTCCAATTGTGTGATATCAGCGATCGTGGGACGTCACCATGAGTATAGCTGATACTAAGCTTTACTGCATACATTTATCGAGCAAGACAGATCACGCTCGTTGTTCTGGCAGTCATGGACATGGAAGGGAATGAGTCAAAAATGAGGCACTGTTGCATCACATCCACCCCGCCAAGGCAGAGTGAGATAAACCTGTCTCCCGAAAAGAGAGGAACACCAGACGGAGGGATTGAGGGCAATTATGTGAGCAATACCAACAGACGCAGCAGATGTTCACTCACATGACAGCGATGATGCAGAACATCACAGAAGGTATGAATCGACTACAAAGTAAGGGCAGCACAGAACTAAGTGATAGCAAAGCCAACCTCCAGAAGGAGGACCTCAAAAGAATAACTTAGGAACCCATAGCCACTGAGACACCGGCTGATGCAGCATCATACTTCACAAACTGCTCGGTGGACCCAAAACATCATAGATCCGGAGCGGCCTTCTACACCCAAGATCAGACCCTCCTATGGAGACTTTTTAATGACTGCTCCACCCTACAAACAGAATTAGTAGCACTCTCAAAGGCCCAAACAAACCACTTTCACTACCTTCTCCGGGTCATCACACGATACCCACCACCCAGATAGCTTAGGAAGTATCCTCCCCGGCAAGTGCGGACCCCAGTTCGGGGGCGCGCCTCTCCGAAACTGACCACGTCCAAGAGTGGGGTTGGTGGTAAGTGTTCACTGACCGAGGGTCCGCTTACACTTGCAAACCTGCAGTATCCTTTCATATCTGCAGGTAGGATAACCTCCATCCCAATCCCAAATCCAGCCTGGCTGCTCCATGAGCTCCAGACGGAACCTCCAAACAGACCACCTACAGGCAAAGGCCTGTCGGACTACGGTCCGACAATCTCAACAACAACGACAACATGAAGAACGCGGAAAGGTGATATCACTACCAGAGACACGACCTTCCTGAAACCGAAACTGATGAAGAAACGCTATATACTCCAAGAGGACTCCCGGCGCTCACCTTTAACCGCGAGCAGGAACATTTCACCAGGGGAGCGCGGAAGTACAGTACTTCCGAGCATCAATCTCGCTCACCGAAACCACTTTAAGTTGATGAAGGACCAAAAGGACGACCCGCTGAGGTCCGAGGGCTGGGTGAAAAAACTGTTAGAAATTATAAGGTTCTCCCAAAGGTCGACGCCGAAGTTCAGCGGAGGAACTTGCAATGAATACTGGGAGTTCTAGGGACCCTTCCAGCGACACGTTGGGATGCCGCAGATACTTGATGATTTGAAATTAGAGACACTTTTCGTCGCCTACGCCAACTCCGCTAAGGACGCTTTGCGAGGATGCCTGCGAATACAAGATCCCAAAGCATGGTACTTGGAAGCTTTGGACATATTAGAGAAACGTCACGGCAACAAGCACACTTACGTCTGTCAGCTAATAAGGTCCAACTGTGAGACTAATGAAGCGAAAGGCCCCCAACAGTTCTCAGACGAACTGGAGAATTGCATGAGTAACTTGAAGGTTCTGGGAAGTAGAGGATCAATACATACGTTAGCTGAGAGATTCAAGGGAAAGATAAGGGACGACTATGTGGATAAGGTGCATAAATACAAAAGGAAGCAAGGGAAGCCTCCTGGGATCGAGTGATGTTGGAATTCACTATGGATATGGTCAACCCGGCGGAGGAGGCCCCAAGGGGACTATATGCAGACTCACCCTCACGCCAATCCTAGTCCAGGAAGCAACTTGTGGGTCTCGTGTCATCAGGAATAAAGACAACCAGGAAACGGACGATGAACGCTGCTCATTATGCCACGGCGCTCGCCTACGTCAGATGTGCCGGACAGTCCTCAGCATGTCCACAGGGAAGCGAACTCCCCTCGCCAGGGAAGACCATCGCTGCTTCGCCTGCCTGGGTCATAATCACCGATAACAGAGTGCAGCCAGAAGAAGGTATGTGGTATAGATGGTTGCTCTGGAGTACACTCGACGCTTCTGCACTTCACAGGAGTTCTGACGAGCAGTGGCAAGGCGCAAAGGGGCGAAGTTGAAAGAGGAGAACACCAGACCAGTTTCCAAGGGTGAGGAGAGCAATCACTGGGGGCACTTACCAAATAGACATATCACCTGACCACAAGCGACTTAAGGCCATTATACCACCACCGGAATCGGCAACTAGTGGAGCTAAATCATGGAAGACCGAAGCCGGTACAAGCACCTTGTGGAAAAGGACTGGGAGTACACAAAGCGTGCTGGTGACCACGAATAGAGGAATCCGCATAGATGGTTCAGCGAAACCATAACCAACATCGGAATTGATGATCGGCGTGAAGACCCAATGATTACGAGTTGTGATTACAAGAGTCCAGCAGTGTCACACTTCCAATAGTGAAAGTCAGGATGGAGGAGGAGAACCAAGAGGCGAAGGAGCAGTGGTCACCGGAGCTCTCTTGGTTAGGTTAGTCTAGCTAACCGGCTGCAAGCAGAGGGAAGGCCAGTTTTTTTCCCTCTCCATTGGCACGATCATGAAAGAAAGAAGTAGTGCAAACACCGGAGAGATCAGTGTTAAGGTGGTTAGCGTAGGAGAACGAAAGAGCCGATCCATCACTATCCCCAAGATCATTGTTGTTGAGAATCTACAGTCTTCTCTGAGAGTTTTCGGTCGAAAACACCCAAGACGGTCACCATGTGGGAACACCTCCGACGTACTGCACTACGCCAAGCACCGAAAAGAGTGGATCTCCTGATAGGTCTGGATGTACCACAAGTATTAGTGCCATTAGAAGTAAGGACCAGGAAGGACGGAGAGCCGTTTGCAACACGCACCCTTCTGGGCTGGACTATAAATGGATCGCTTGGAGTGGTGAGCCGTGATTATGCTGTGAGCAACCACTTTGTCACAATGGCAACATTAAATTCGGAGACAAATCTGGAAAAACAAGTCAGGAACTTCTGGGAATGCGACTCCGCCTACAGTAACGATGATCCAGTTAATTACAGGAGAGTTCTGTTGCAGTGGTCAATGTCAATTACTCAAGTGGATGGACACTACAAACTTCCCATCCCGTTTCACCAGGAAGAACCGGAACTCCCAGACAATAAGAAGCTTGCCGAACAGGGATTGGTGGGACTGAGAAAAAGCCTCCTAAAGAACCCAGGGCTCTCTCAGAGGTATCAAGAAGAGAGGAGATGTCTAGTCGATGAGGGACATGCTGAGCTAATCCCACGTCAAGTACTCAGTGTTGCACCCGGGAAGACCTGGTATCAACAACACACCACCCCGTGTTGAATCCCAACAAGCCAGAAAAGGTGAGAATAGTTTTTTGATTGTGCAGCCGAATATGAGTCGATGTCATTGAACAGACAGGTGATGTAAGGGCCACACCTTAACAACAATTTGGTGGGAGTCCTCATCAGATTCAGACAAGGAAAGGTGGCACTCATGGCTGATATCGAGGCAATGTTCCACTAAGTGCGAATAGTACGCGAACATCGAGGCGCCTTACGATTCTTATGTTGAGTGTACGACCAGCTGCCAGGGCCCCCACCACTTACCGAATGACAGTACGGCAGTCCTTCAGTACATACGAAAAACCTAAAGACGCTTCCATTCCATCGTGACCAATCGAGTGGCAACGATACACGAGGACTCCAATACAGAGCAATGCGCCACGTGAAGTCGGCACTGAACCCAGCCAATGATGCTAGTCATGGACTACATGGAGCAGAGCTCAACGAGGAGGGCAAGTGGATTCTGAGACCTGCTTTCCTCTTTTTGGAAGAAGACAGTTGGCCAAAGAGTCCAATGAGGATTATAGACCTCACAGACAGACACCCGGGTGAAGAAGAAAACCACCGTGCTGACGACGAACGCTGACCAGGGGGAGGGAATCCTCGATAAGCTATGGGCCAGGTACTCCTCTTGGCATCGATTTCTGAATAGCATAGTGTGGATTAGAAGGTTTATATAATGGCGGCTGGGGAAGCGAAAGAACAAACATCACCGAAAACATCAACTGAAGGTCAGCGTATTGAAAGATGTGAAGTTAGTCGTCTTAAGATTTATGTAAAGAAAAGGATTCCCTCGAGAACTCGGAATGTTACAACAGGGACAACCAGTGGGAGGTGGCCACGTGAGTCGACTGGAACCTCATCTAGACACGCACGGTTTGATCAGAGTAGGCGGCCGACTGAAACATGCTGCTCTCCACCCAGACCAGAAGAATCCCTTACTGTTGCCGAGGGACAACAGGATCACGGGCTCATTGTGAGAGAGGTACACTCGACTAGAGCTGGACACTCAGGACGAGAACACACTCTTGCCATAATACGTGGGACATACTGGATACCTAAGTGCCGCAAATTACTCGACAGCGCAATAGAGACGTGTGTGACTTGTCGGAGAAGCAACTTTGGGCCTACCCACTAACGCCAAGCCGACCTGCCAGAAGATGGAAGCATGCCCAATTCATCGCGGACCAATTTTGGAAGAGGTGGTTAAAGGAATATCTCCCGACACTACGTCAGTGACAAAGATTCTTCAAAACTCGCCGTAATCTCCACGCTGGGAATATCGTGATCATCTCGGGACAACCCTTCCCCAGGAGTCAGTGAATGCTAGCGAGAGTACTGGAGGTACTACCTAGCGCAGATGGCCTGGTGCGAAGTGTTAAAATGAAGACAAAGGACTCAATGTTAATACGCCGTAATTTAGTGCGAAGCCCGACAGGGGGAGTGTTATCGCCACACGCAATTGTGCGCGCCGGCCACATGTTAAGTGAAGAAACTGTTGACAACTCAGAATAGCTTACTAAGCGAGATGGAGCTGGTAGCAGCTGTGACTGCCTGAGGGACAGTCTATCGCCTTCTACTGTAAAGGCAGCATCTTGATTCTCGTCAGACAATATCTTTCTGCATGACATTAGATTTGTTCTTGTTGATCTAACCCTAGACACCAAAATGTGATTGTGATTGTGAACTGTTGAATCCTCTGAGAACTCTAAATAACTTTATAGGTGATATTATGTACTGGATATTGATCGAATTATTCAAACTGTGTCCTTATGTACCAGCAGTTGTTATATGTGAATTGTATTCAACAGGTTTTGACCGAATTATACTCATCGCATCAATGCCATGGGTCTTATTGTCCTGCACAAACTAAAATCGCTCCTATGAGCGTGCTTTATGGACTAATGAAATATATATATATATATATATATATATATATATATATATATATATATATATATATATATATATATATATATATATATATATATATATGCAAGTAAATCACTGTGGATGCTCGTCATCCAGGTATATGCAAATAACCACAAAGAAAGAAGAAAACACGAAGTTCCCAAGCGCTTTTGTGTAATTCACATCTCCGGGGTGAGTACAGACTAAGGAGAAGTATTTTCTTCTTTCCTTGTGGTTATCAGCATATACCTAGATCACGCGCACCTACAGTATATATATATATACAGAGGAGGGTAAGATCAAGTGGCAAATGGCAAATGAAATTCAACACCAGCAAGTGCAGCATACTTAATATTGGAAGAACAAATTCTGTCAATGTATACAGCCTTAACAACATCAACCTAGAGAAGTCGACTTGTGAAAGAGACCTAGGGGTACTTGTAAGCCCGGACCTACGGCCTAAAAGAACAGTGCGTTAATGTTCGAAATAAGGCAAACAGAGTATTGGGTTTTATATCTAGAAGAGTAAGTAATAAGAGTGCAGAGGTCTTATTGCAACTATATCTTGCGCTAGTCAGGCCGCACCTCGATTATGAGGTTCTTTTCTGGTGCCCTTATTATAGAATGGATATCAATTCGCTGGAGTCGGTGCAGCGAAGAATGACGAAAATGATTCCGGGACTTTGAAACCTTCCATATCAGGATAGGTTAAAGAAACTAAACTTGCATTCCCTAGAAAGACGAAGAGTGCGGGGGATATGACAGAAGTATTCAAGTGGGTGAAAGGAATCCCTAAAAGTTATATAGATAAAGTTCTTATAATATCCGAGCAGGATAGGACTCGGAACAACGGATTTAAGTTGGATAAGTTTAGGTTTAGGAGGGAGATAGGAAGGAACTGGTTTACAAATAGGCTGGTGGACGAGTGGAACAAGCTTAGCAACTTTGTAGTAAGTGCTGGAACGCTGGAAAGTTTCAAAAGGAGGCTGGATAGATTCATGGATGATAGAGAGTGGTAGTAACTCTCGACAGGAGCTGCCATGCACACTGCACAGGCCAACCGGCCTATTGCAGACTCCATATTTTCTTATGTTCTTATGTTAAGTCCACAATGGTCAGGTATTACGGAATAACCCTACTAATCTTCAAAAAGCACAGCACCAGTCGGTAGTCAGGTCAGAGGGTAATCTGCCCCAACCTTCTCACCTAAAGAAGATTTGTAACCAGATTAGTAGGGTCATTACCTAATACCTGACCATTGTGGACTTGATCTCACCCTCCTCTGTATATACTGTATATACCTTGTTTTTTACTTCTCCTTAGTCTGTACTCACCCCTGAAGATGTGAATTATACGAAAGCGCTTGGGAACTTCGTGTTTTCTTCTTTCCTTGTGATTATCAGCATATATATATATATATACTGTATATATATATATATATTATATATATATATATATATGTATATATATATGTATGTATATATATACATACATACATATATATATATTTTATGAAAATCCACAATGAAAACGTGGATAAGATAAATCTTGATAAAATCACACGGGAAAATGGAAACAACGGAGTACCTTAGCTTTCGTCTTTATTCAAGACATCTTCAGAGGCAACTGGATTACATGGACAGAGAGAGGCTTAAATATACAGGGTGACCTAAAAAACATGAGGTCAGGTCAAAATGATGACATCCACTAATCCCCACACCAACACACACGTAGAGGAGCTTAAGAGAAGGGTGGTGACGTGACTAGTCAAGTCAGGTCAGAAAAAAGGGGGCCCACAAAATAGCTATCATACATCTAGATCAAAGGTTTTTAAAGCATTTTTAACCTTGGGCCACTGACAAATAAATTTATGTAACATATTATCGGTTTTGAACTGACCATCACTAAGGTTTATTGATTTTAATTCCTTAATCAAACTAGCTTCAACAAGAAGTCTTTCTGTGACACAAGATGATTTGAAAACTTCTAAGCTTTTTTCCCAAGCAATGGGGTGATTATTATTCCTAACATGAACGAACAAGGCACTGCTTTCAGATGCAGTTCTAATATTATACTTATGTTGTTTGATTCTAAGCTGCAGTGTTTTTCCTGTCTGACCTACATAATTACAATTACATTTGCTACATGGAATACAATAAACACTACCATTGACATTCAAACTTGGGCTATTCCTTATTAACATATTAGTTATGGTTGAGTCATACTTGAAAACAACATTAATATTTAGAAGCTTGAGGGACCGAACTAACGGGACAAATTCATTACGATAGGGCAGAGTCAAAATATTCTTAAGTGTAGGAACTTGTCTGGTTTGAGAGGAATGAAAGGATTTTTTAGCCCTATTAAAACAACGATCAACAAACACAGAAGGGTACCCAAGTTTATGTGCAATAGAACGAATGTGTTTCAATTCATCGTCAATAAATTCAGAGTCACAAATACGCAGACATCTTAGGAACATAACAGAAAAAACTGACATTTTGGTAGACTCAAGGTGATTCGATAAAAAGTGAATGAAACTGTCTACCTGTGTGGGCTTTCTATATACCTTGAATTTATAGTTTTGGCCATTTCTCATGATAAGCATATCAAGAAATGGAAGGGATTCATTTATTTCTCTTTCAATTTTGAACGTGATACTAGGGACAATATTATTAAGTTTGTCTAAAAATTCAAATGGGTCACTGTTTTTAGGCCAAAGACAAAGAACATCATCAACATATCTATACCATGGAGGAATAAAGTCCACTATATTGGGTAGTAATCTAGACTCAAAGAACTCCATATAAATACAGGCTAGAGGAGCAGAAAGACAATTACCCATGCTCATACCAAATATTTGCTTGTAGAACTTCCCATTTGCACTAAACACATTGTCAGTTACGCATAACTCTATCAATTTCAGGAAAGTATCATGTTCAATAGTTAAATCTAGCAGTTGTAATTTATCTTTAAGAATTAATGCGAATTAATAAGTTTTGATGAAAATTCACTGTTCACTAGAGTACCTGTCAAAGACTTACTTCAACGTCCCCTCCACTGCCATACATGTACAGTTTAATCAAGACCCACATGCCCAATAACCCAGCAAGACCCATCATTAGCTCAGTTGGGTCAATCTCTTATAAACTATCTAAATGGTTAGTTTCTTTACTAAACCCCCTAGTTGGCAACATTTCTAACTCCAATATCAAGAATAATATGGATCTGGTTGATAAACTCAATAACCTGCACATTAATCATGATTTTAAACTGGTCAGCTTTGATGTAACGTCACTCTTTACAAAGGTCCCAGTTGATGATTTACTAGAGTTCCTCATAGATTCCCTGGATAACATTTCACTGCCCGTCTCGAAAGACGACTTCATCGAACTCATCAAACTATGTATTAAGGATTGCAAATTCGAATTCAATGGGGAATATTTTGCTCAAAAATTTGGTATGGCAATGGGTAATCCACTCTCACCTGTATTAAGCAACCTATATATGGAATTCTTCGAAATGAAACTATTAAGTAATATTTTACCACCCTCAGCAGTCTGGTTTAGATATGTTGATGATGTATTATGTCTCTGGCCATGTAATGAGGACCTAAAAGCTTTCCTACCACAACTTAACAACTTAGCCCCCTCGATCAAATTCACTGTGGAATTAGAGCAAGACTGTAAATTGCCATTCCTAGACTGTCTGATACACAGAATAGGTAACACTTTTAAGTTCAGTATTTATAGAAAACCAACCAATGTGTGTTCATACATTCATTATTATTCTGCCCACCATAATAAAGTCAAACAGTCAGTATTTACAACAATGTTTTTACGTGCCTTGAGAATTTGCAGTCCGGAATTCATCGATGAGGAATCCAAATATATATATAATATTGGCTCAAACCTTAAATACCCTAGATCTTTCATAGACAAATGCTTAAACATTACTAAGAAAACTTTTTATAGAACTGATCCCAAGCCCACCCATGACCATAAGAATATCTTAATATTACCATTTCACAAAAATTTCTCACACATTCCGGCACAGCTAAAAACCTGGAACGTCAATGTGGCATTTAAAAACTCATGCACTGTTAAACAAATGTTAATCAAGAACTCCCCCAACAACACAATTGGTTGCATTTATAAAGTCCCTTGCAAGGAATGTAATATGTTTTACTTAGGCCAAACAGGTAAAGATCTTGTAACTAGAATTAAACAACACAAATACAGTGTTAGGACAGGCCAGGAATCCAATGCTCTGTTTGTTCATTTGAGGGATAACAAGCATTGCATTGACTGGGATAATGCCTCCGCAATATTACCATGTAATTCAATTGATAGTAGGAACATCAGAGAATCTAGTCTTATTAAACATACCGAAGCATTCAACATGAATTTGAGTAACGGCATGTACAAGCTGCACAATTTTGTAATTAAGAAGATTTGTGATCAGGTGAGAAGGCGGATCACTGGCCCATCTGACCTGACCACCAACCGTTGTGTGCTATTTAAAGATTAGTAGGGTCATTACCTAATACCTGACCATTGTGGACCTGGTCTCACCCTCCTCTGTATATATTCACCTTGATTTGTATTACTCTCTCTAGTCTGTACTCACCCCTGAAGATGTGAATTACACGAAAGCGCTTGGGAACTTCGTGTTTTCTTCTTTCCTTGTGGTTATCAGCATATATATATATATATATATATATATATATATATATATATATATATATATATATATATATATATATATATTACTGTTGTCTTTTGAGGTAGGACTTGGCGACACACACATCGTCACAGGTCTGCCAGCAGCAGGGACACACACACACACATACACACACACACACACACACACTGGTCACCCAATTAAAGATCGCCTCGGCAATGACCGGAACTGAGTCGAGAGGAAATCATGGGGGCGAAAACGGTCAGAGAACCTCGAAGTTTTCTTTCGTCCAGGGTGTACAACACTAAAAACGGAGACAAAGAACTTAAATTTGGATTTCAGTGTACAGGTTTGATTTAACTCTGGCGGGTAAAGTAGGTGAGCGACGGAAATTATCGTGAACACTCAAAAGCTCATATGGTTTTTACCGAAATTTTAGTACAAAGTTAAAAATATATATTTAATTATTGGCCGATATTTCCCATGGAACAAAGTTGAGCTCACATCGCAGTTAATTATAAGTTTCTAACCACGCTGACGTATTATGACGAAAAGGGAGACAATGACTTAGAGGTAGATGATCATGTCATGGTCACGTTGACTGCTAGTCTATTTAACTAATGATTCTTATTAAACTCCACGACCCCAAAACATGAGTGGGTTAGCGTCCCCCGAGAAGACGTGTTTTTCGCCATCGACGCTACATTTGTTCCCTCCCAGAGTTCGCGCCTTTGTGAAGACAGTTATCAATGCGTTGTTTATTCCACTCTCTCCTGGGAAGCTCAATCTTGAATTAGTCTGTGTATATCAACTCAAGTAATTCGCCAGACCTTTGTCAACTGAGGGTCATCTTTGAATGAGTAACAGTTAGTTTGTTTGTGATTATTGTCATTGCGTGAGTAGCAATCACTGGCAACTCAGGGATATATATACCCATGCATCTCGCAGGGAGAGCATCCCCTGACGCCGCCCCAACGGTGAATTGTCATTCACCCAGTGTAAGAAGTACTATAACGTAAATATGTCTGTCGTCTAAACAAGAGATTTGTTTGTGTGTTCATGCTTCCCAGTCCGTCCCCTGACGCCGCCCCAACGTTTGTTCCAGATCCCATTGTGATTCTTGCATCACTCAACAACTGCCCCGGATGTAGTAGATATCCAGCAGGGACCATATAAGAAACGATGGCACCGATGCGGCCTGATTAATGTGCCCCACTGCCTCGTTGGGCCAGACCCCAGACTCGCCATGTGTCTGGCTACCACGCACAATAACAACGGTCGTAAACCCCAGTGTTCCACCTTGAGACCCTCCCTGGAAGTATATGTCAACAGAGGGTGTTGTAATATGTATGTTAGGGATAATTAGTTGGAAATAATTATCCCATGTTGGGTGGTGGACCCCATGTATCGGCGGGCTTCATTATTAACGTGTATGTTGAGTAAGGCCTTGTAACAGTAATGAGAAGTACCACTTGGATGTTGAGTAAAGTAATCTACAATGAGTGCCATGTACTATGTATTGTGAGTAAGGCCAAGGAACTGGTCCTGCTATGCCATGTACTGTAACACCAGTTAGGCTGTGTGCAGTAAGAGTGCAAGATCTGAGCAATTACTGTTGAGTAAAGGAATAAGAAAATAAGTAAATAAGAAAATAAGTAAAGAAGAAAGTACTGAGTCTGCAATAAGCCCAGGAGTTGAGCCTGGTAGTTATATGATTAATACTATATATTTTTCCCTTTCATTTCATATTAATAAATTTGTTTTTAGAGTACTTTAGGTGTATTCATTTCTCCCACAGTATTTTACCTTTATTTCCGTCCAAGTGACTTGATACCAGAATTACCATACCCATGTGCCTAGACCCTCGACCATGCTACCAAATGAATGACCATGCTACCAAAAGAATGTCCATGCTACCAAAAGAATAGATGACAGAACCGAGTAAGCGTAAGAACTAACATAAGAGAAGTAAGTAAGATGAGGGTGGTGTAGAGGTGTTGTTGGGAAAACACGCGCCCTCACATTCACATAGAGGTAAATGATAACATAGAGGTAGATGATAACGTATGAGGTAGATGGCCACATCGGAGTAGACGATGATGTAAAGATAGATGATCACATAGCGGTAGATAATGATGTAGTGGTAGATGATCACATAAATATAAATGATAGCAAAGAGGCTACTGTAGTTGATGACATAGGGATAGACGATGACGTAGAGGTAAATTTTGTCGTAGGGGTAGATGATGACGTAGAGGTAGATGATGACGTAGAGGGAGATGAAGACATTGGGGTAGATGGTGAAATTGAGGCAGATGATGAAGTAGGGGTAGATGATGATGCACAGTAGATGAAGACAGAGAGGTAGATTATGACGTATGGGTAGATGATCATGTAGTGGTAGATGATGACGTTGAGATGGATGATGACTTAGGGGTAGATGATGATGTAGTGGTTTGTTGATGACATAAAGGCAGATGATTATATAGAGGTAGTTGATGATATAGAGGTAAGTGGTAACATAAGAGTAGATATTGATGTAGATGTAGATGCTGACGTAGGGGTAGATGATGATGTGGAGGTAAATGGTGACATAGGGGAAAATGGTGACGTTGAGGTAGATGATGACATAGGGGTAGATGATGACGTTGAGGTAGATGAAAACATAGGGATAGATGATGACGTAGAGGTAGATGATAACGTAGAGGTAGATGATGATGTAGAGGAAGATGATGAAATAGGGGTAGATGATGACGTTAAGGTAGATGATGTATTAGGGGTAAATGATGACGTTAAGGTAGATGATGTCTTAGAGGTAGATGATGACATAGGGGTAGATGATGACGTTGAGGTAGATGAAAACGTAGGGAGAGATGATGACGTAGAGGTAGATGATAACGTAGAGGTAGATGATGTCTTAGGGGTAGATGATGACATAGGGGTAGATGATGACGTTAAGGTAGATTATGTCTTAGGGGTAAATGATGACGTTAAGGTAGATGATGTCTTAGGGGTAGATGATGACGTTGATGTAGATGATGACATAGGGGTTGATGATGATGTTAAGGTAGATGATGTCTTAGGGGTAGATGATGAAGTTAAGGTACATAATGACATCGGGGTAGATGATGTCTTAGGGGTAGATGATGACGTTAAGGTAGATGATGTTGTAGGGATAGATGATGACGTTAAGGTAGATGATGTCTTAGGGGTCGATGATGACATAGGGGTAGATGATGACGTTAAGGTAGATGATGTCTTAGGGGTAGATGATGACGTCGAGGTAGATGATATCTTAAGGGTAGATGATGACGTTGAGGTAGATGATGAAATAGAGGTAGATGATGACGTAGATTTAGATGATGAAGTAAGGGTAGATGTTGACGTAGAGGTAGATGAAGACATAGCGGTAGATGATGATGTATAGGTAGATGATGACGTAGAGGTAGATGAAGACATAGCGGTAGATGATGATGTATAGGTAGATGATGACGTAGAGGTAGATGAAGACAGCAGTAGATGATGATGTAGATGTAGATGATGACGTAGAGGTAGATGAAGACAGCAGTAGATGATGATAGAGAGGTAGATGATGACGTAGAGGTAGATGAAGACAGCAGTAGATGATGAAGTAAGGGTAGATGTTGACGTAGAGGTAGATGAAGACATAGCGGTAGATGATGATGTATAGGTAGATGATGACGTAGAGGTAGATGAAGACAGCAGTAGATGATGAAGCAAGGGTAGATGTTGACGTAGAGGTAGATGAAGACATAGCGGTAGATGATGATGTATAGGTAGATGATGACGTAGAGGTAGATGAAGACAGTGGTAGATGGTGATGTAGATGTAGATGATGACGTAGAGGTAGATGAAGACAGCAGTAGATGATGATAGAGAGGTAGATGATTATATAGATGTAGTTAATGAAATAAGGGTAGATGATGACGTAATGGTAAATGGTGACGAAGGGGTAGATGATGACTTACAGGTAGATGAGGACGTAAAGGTAGAGCAATGACATAGACGAAAATGATGAAGTAGTGGTAAATGGTGACGTAGAGACAGATGAGGACGTAGAGGTAGAAGATGACGTAGGGGTAGATGATAATGTAGAGGTAGATGACGCCAAAGTAACAAGTGGTCGAGCTAGTCTTGAATCATATTTTCGATGTCCGAGTGTGTAATGCATAACAGCATAACTGTGTCATTTATAGCTGTGTCATATATCTCTGTGTCATGTATAGCTGTATCATATATATCTGTGTCATGTATAGCTGTGTCATGCATAGCTGTGTCATATTGTATTGGCCCCTGTCTCATCAACAGAAGTATTATATAAATGGGTTCATTAGATTTTACTTATATACTAATTCACCCCCTGTAACTT
This sequence comes from Homarus gammarus, assembly GCA_958450375.1. Classification (NCBI taxonomy): domain Eukaryota; kingdom Metazoa; phylum Arthropoda; class Malacostraca; order Decapoda; family Nephropidae; genus Homarus; species Homarus gammarus. The sequence goes on along the minus strand of CAUDMG010001095.1, from coordinate 504,206 downwards.
TCCACTTGCCATGAGTTGTCATGCTCATATCACTTGAATGGTAGCCTCCTTGGGGTGTGGCCTGTTTGACTGTATGTCAGCGCATGGATCAGCTCAGGAATAAGCCGGCACCCACGTCAGTCACACTCTTAATCTTACATCGAACGGACGTGATTAAACGGTCTATTTACATAGACGCCGTCCTCTCCCTTCACACTCACAGATAGTGGAAGTTACAGTTGATTTACACTCAGGAATGATATAAACAATATTTTTTTCAATAAAAGAAGAAAGAAACAATTGGGTTTCGCTACTCTTACCCAATATAATATATGTCTTGTCCATATGCTTTATGGCTAGTTCATATGGTGGCAGCTAGTGTGGTGACGGATACTCTTCCTGTCTGCATACCAAGGCATCAGTGTTTTGCGAAACAAGAAAAATAAAAAACAGTGACGTGTTACATATCCGAGTGTATTGCTATATCCCGTAGTGGGACGATTGTAGTTGAGTGTTCCTCATTCTGTCTCCCATAGTGGTGTACAGACTTATTCCAATAATCGATACTGAGTTATTGTTGACTTATTACCATACGGCTAGTTAGTGATACCCCTGTTAACGACAAGTGAGAGCGGTCAGGAAAGAGTCTTGTCAGCATTCTTACCCTGTGCCCGCCGCTTGCAGTGTTGCAGACATACCCAACAACTTTCAGGGTTTACTAACAAAAGACCTTTCACAAGTGTCTAGACTACTATTGTGGCTTCGTGATCGTTGATTGCTACATTTCCCGTGCCCCAGAGAGTCCTTCATCTATACAGGGCTGCAGAAGGTTTGGCACACAGAAGCGGCGACATCGTATCAGCGAGCAGAGGGCTTGATTCTTCATCGTCAGCACTTGGACATACTGTGGAGGTACTCCCCTGTCGTGATGTGGATTCACCCGGCGTTTGTCATTGCAGCACATCTGGTCGTTGCTAGGCGACGGCACTCAGGGCAGCGCGTGCAGACCGACCTTTAGCGGGTGCCAACACTCTGCCCCACACCATCTTTGTCTACAGCTGTTAGTCTGGGAGGACCAGAGGTACCCACCCGACTAACCCCCCCACCTGGGATCAGCTGGACGGATCGCGATTTCTATACAGACGCCAAAACTACTGTATTAGGTATTTAAAGAGTAACATATTTTATACACACATTTACATGTTCGAGACATAACTCCACAGTGATTGAACATCAGATAGGTTATGTCATTGTTGTAAGTGTCTTCCTTATTTGAATGTATACTGATGTAATATAATTTACAGTAGTTATTTCTTACCTGTTCTGTTATTGATATTTTAATTATTTTAACTTTAATTTTTATCATTTCCTGTACATGAGAGGCAAGTGTTTTGATCTTATTGTTAATCATTGTCTGGCCCAAATGAAACTTCATGGATAAATTTCCAAAGTTGTGGTCTGAGGACATTAGCGTAAATTTTTGCAGATGAATCACAAATAGAGGATAAACGTTACGTTTCTACTGCAGAGGTTCAACTAGGAGTTAAGCTTGAAACACAGTTAGACGATTCTGTGGAAAGTAGTAAACAGTTAATTGAGGAATCATTTGACGATTTAAACCGTCGCACCCTACGATCGGGGAATCAGTATAGTACCTCGCCTGGACATTCACAGGTAGTTCCTAATCCTATTCTGGGTGACAGTGTGTCGCTTAACTTAGCATTACCCCGCCCGTTAACTGAGCCTTCTGTTAGAAGTAAACGTAGTGGCTTGCATACATCTAACGCTAACATGGCTTATTCTAACGCTCCCACGTTGACTAACCCAGATAATGTGTTTCACAGGACGCCATGTGCTGACCAGGTACGTGATTTTACTGGTCAGGATGATTATAGAGTAACACAATTCATCCGTGCGTGTGAGGACACAATGAGCAATGTTAAAATTACTGATGATTACGATAAGAAGGCGTTTATGCGTTCCCACATCCCGCAGGGTTCGTTTGCACGTACGCACCTGAATGCGTATGGTCTAACGGACCCCGACTATGAGAAGTTCAAGCACACTCTCTTTGGAATTTTTGAGTGAGGGTCCCACTTGAGCCATCTGCAGAGGGTATTTAGATGATTGGATGGTCTGGCTTTGGTGGTTCCCGCGGAATCACTTATGGGGGCTGTTTCCATTGCCGGAGAAGTACGACAAGACACGGAGGCGACCTTCCGGCAATCGGGATGGTACTACAATGATGGCAAGATGTCACCGGAAAATGTGGAAACATTAATCGAGTTGATTAGTTTCCTGTTAGCGGTTCTCGTCCCATCTGTGGCCGGGCCCAGGAAGTGGAGTTTGTCCCGCCTACTGTTATGGTGGATTACGTTAATAAGCTTTCTCCGAAGGTGACAGGACCGCTGATGGCACGTATTTCCCAGATTACGGCGCCTCCCCAGGTAGCGCAAGTGCAGCCGTTGGCTCCAATCGCGCCTCAACACCGGAGTTATAATCAACGTCGATCTTGGAGGTGTACCCATTGTAATAAAATTGGCCATACGATCGATGATTGTTATCAGCCCCAGGGTGGTGGTGTTAAAGTATCACAGAACACCCATCCCCCCACAGGTGCTAAGCAAAGGCCAACGATGTACACGGAGGCGGTTAAGACTACGTCTCCACCTAGCCAAAAATGAGGATCGTGGTGTGCATTCCACTGGTCAGCATCTCACAGCACAGATGAGCGCGACAAAGTGATTATGGTCAGGAATATGGACTCTGGTGTACCCCCGGTTACACAGCAGCATAAAGCGCGTCGTTACCAGGATAAGAAGACGGGGGAAGGCCAGCACCTGTCAAAAAACGAGGAAGGGTAGGTACACTGGTGCCTACTTCCCACAACACTTCTGTAGCAGCCTCATTAGTAGCGGCGCTAAGTAAAGTGGAAGTGTTGTCCGTACCGGTGAGAGTGGATGATATCAGATTGGCTCTAGATATTGATACGGGTGCATGCGCAAATGTTTTAGCCTTGACATCCTCTCAGGAGTTACAACGTAGATTCCCTCACCGTGATTTCCTATGGAGACCTACTGATGCCGATCTCGAAGGAGTGTCTGGCACGCAGCTGAGTATTGACAGAATGGTGTAGTTACCACTTAGATTTTCAAGACGTGGTACTCCGTTCTATGCGAACTTTTATGTGGTTCAGCAATTTAGTTTGCCAACTGACGGATTAATTGGTCTCCCAACACTTAGAAAGAATAATATAGATGTTCTTCCACGTAATAATGCTATTACGTTTAAAGGCGTTTCCTGCAACGCTATGCGTCATTCTGCACTTTTGTTAACCGCAAGGTCGAAAGTGTTGTCCACCATTCCCACTCGGAGGAAGGTGGATAATGTGTCAGAGCAAGCCCAAGACCTCGCACCCTCACTTTCCCAGCGTGATTATTGCAGCAAGAGTTGGAAGATTGTACCTGCAATTTTGAAGAGTACTCTCCACTATCAGAATGAGGAATTCACCAAGGCCACTGTAGAATTACTTGACGTGTGAACTGGGACCGATGTTGTATGTCTCCCGGAAACGTGCAAGGTAAAGGGGTTATCGTGCGAGTCGACATTAAGCACGATACGAGCTGGTGGTTTGACAGACGTTCTAGTTCTGAATAGAACAGGCGTTCAGAAAATATTGAAGAATGGATGTTATTTGTGTGATTTTCTGATATATCACAACAATGTCGAATTACAGCCTACGCATTTCCCAATTGGTAGTATTGTACCTCAATCCCAACAGACTAGGCAAGAGAGGATAGATCAAATAGAGCCACATGTTAAGGTGATGGATCATCCTCAGGGCAAGACACGCCTTTTGGAGCTGCTTGCTGACTACAGAAATAGTGTAGCCTTGCCAGGGGAAAAGCTAGGACAGACAGATTTAACATCCCATCACATATCGTTAAAGGAGGGAACAAATCCTATTTATGTACCAGCTTACAGACTACCACATAGCCAGTGCGCTGTAGTGCAGGATATGGTGCAAGATATATTGGATGAGAATGTTATTACACATTCTAAGTCCCCTTTTAATAGCCCCTTATTCCTCATCCCAAAGAAGGATGGTGTTTGGCGCCCTGTTATTGATTTCAGGCGCGTTAATGAATGTACGATCCCAGATAGGTACTCTATGCCTGTCTTGAGTGATATATTGCAGTCCTTAGGTAAGGATAATGCTGTAATTAGCAACTTAGATTTCCTTAGTGGGTATTGGCAGATACCGCTCGATGAGAAATCACGGGAGGTCACGGCATTTAGTAAGCCCCTGGGCCACTTTGAGTTCCTACGGATGCCTTTTGGTCTCAGGAATGCCCCACTAACATTTCAAAGAATGATCAACACCCTGTTTGCCGGATTGATTGGTACCACAGTCTGTGCTTATTTGGATGATCTCATAGTAGTCAGTAAGGATGTCGATACCCATTTTGTCAAACTGTGTGAAGTGTTACAAAAACTTTCCACAGCAGGTCTTAAAATTAAACTTTCTAAATGTGAGTTTTTAAAATCCAGAATCCATTTCCTTGGTGATGTAGTTGACGGTGACGACATTCATACAGTTGATGATAAAGCTAAAGCTGTAGCTCAGTTTCCACGTCCTACAGTACATCGGTTGATAAGGTACGAAGTTTTCTTGGTTTATGTGGATATTATCATTCTTTTAATAAGAACTATGCGACCTTAGCGTCACCCTTAACTAAGTTACTGAAGGAAGATGCAATGTTTGTATGGAATGCTGAACACGAAAATAGTTTTGTTTCAGACAAACGTCTACCTTATGATGTACTTACGGACACGCCAAAACCTGTTTATAATATGGATGATTTCGCGGGAAAACAAATCCGTGTTTTTACTGATATTCATACCAAGTACGATCACATTTAGCAGCGTCACGCGCTGAAATGATGGTCAAGCAACATAAACAAGCTAAACCTGCTGTTATGGTAAGAGAACCTGAAAGGAACTCCAAGCTTTCGGCTAAGTTTTCGGGTCCATTCCGCATTATCGCCAAAGAAGCGGGCAACAAATTTAAAATTTGGAAGCCAAATGCACAGATCGCGGATGTCGTGCATGCGGACCGTCTTAAGAAGACCCATGATCATTTATTACCTACAGTTGATAATGATGTAATAGACACCTCTTTGCAGACTGTACAGGAGCAGAGTGTGCCTAATGATTATTGCATGAAGCTTCGTTCTGCAAGCAGATATTAAAACAAAAGTAATCTCTTACAGAATGGCTGGGAACATCATAGTGTTGCTCATACTGTGCTGTGGCACCGTTGTGTTGACAGATATGTCCACATCCGTCCTCAAGCCTGGTGCGCTCGTTGCACCCCTTCGACGCGTTCTCATAGTGGAGGACGTGGTGAACATCAAGTATGAGTTGCATGGACTGCTCAAGCTTCCCCGTCAGATGGAAACCGTCGACGCGCAAATACAGTCAGCGTTGGCAGTCCTCCATGATCTCAGTTCAGCTCCTAATGTATCGACAATGGTTGCACAAACTATTGACCTTCAACACTTTCGTCTCATGACCTTTCACAAGCTTCTCGTCGTTGTTGGAAAAAGAATACCAGCGTCTGAGGCTGATCTTGCAAAGGAAGTGCCTTCTGAAGGGGTTTATTAAATTTTGTGTGTCTTATCCAAAGCACTCTGTTTGGCACGGCAACGGCCGACGATGTAGCTAAATTGGGTGACCGCATGAACATTGTCGATCAAGCTGTATCTCAGCAGAATCGTGTTATATCTCAGACATTCCATGCGATTACTGCTTTAGAGTCAAAAGTTAATGCGATAATATCGGAGTCTAATCATATATCGATGGTTGTTTATAAGTTGTAGAATTCAGTCCCTACGTTAGAGTGGCTCCTTTATTTCCCTGAATATTTGTATGCTGCGGAAAATTCAGTTCAGAATATTGTTAGTAATAAAGATGAACTAATTGACAGCATAGTAGATGCAGGGATAGGGCGTGTGGACGCAAAGCTTGTGCCTCTGCAGACGCTTCTTGATGCATTACAGATTGCCAAGTTGAAGTATCACTTAATTCCTATTTTTAATGATAATGAGGTGGAATATTATTACCCTCTATTGGAGTCGACTCTCACGCACAATGCTATTCTTATCCACATACCTATTCGAGGGCAACATAAGTTTAATGCATGGCATTTAGAACCCTTCCCCTGGTCTGGTAACGACACACTGTATGCTCTGGATAGGCCTAAAGAACTTTTACTTGTAGATGAGGAATATTCTTTATTGACGTTAGATGATCCTGGGGTACAGTCGCGGTGTAAGTCGTCATATCTACACTTACACGTATGTCCAGCCTATATGTTCGCATTTATTCCTGCTGCAGAAGGGATATGTGAATTGGCAGTCATACAAACTAATGTACCCACAGTTCTTAGGCAATGCAGCTATAGGCCAGGTAGTGTTAAAACTGTGTTTCACGCTCATCTCCATAATGTGCAGTATTTATTCTTTCCTAATGTCACTACTGTTATTTTATAATGCCACGATAGTGATAAACACTTAGTTGTGAAAGGTCATTACAAGGCTCCGGATTACTGTGAAGTCACTTGTAGTTCATTGCGGACCTTGCCTACTCATCAGCATTTTATTTTGAATTTAAATCTCAAGTCTGATTTAATTCCCATGTTTCCCGTTATGAACTTTACTGTAAAAGATCTTCAGATTGTTTCAGAGAAATTAAAGGTTATTTCATACTTGAAAGAGACCTAATTTGCTGATTTAGATAATAATTTGCAGTTTTACTTGTCAAGGGAATTTGCAATACCAGGTCTCACAATTCCCACAATTATGTTAATTTTGGCAGTTATGTTTCTCTTTTGTTATAATAAGTCAGTATCATCCAAATTGACAATTGTCCACAACATTCTAACCCGTAAGAGACTTAAGCATAGGACCTCTGTAGTTGATAAAAACCCTACAGTTGTAGAGTCCCCAGCTTAGTGTCTACATATATGTTTATAACATGGTTAGGGTTGTGTAAGATGTAGTCTGCTAGTTTATTTAGTCCTCTGGGAGCTCGACAGGTAGGTGACCGAGTTATGTAATGGCCCCTGTCTCATCAACAGAAGTATTATATAAATGGGTTCATTACATTTGACTTATATACTAATTCATCCCCTGTAACTTTCCACTTGCCATGAGTTGTCATGCTCATATCACGTGAATGGTAGCTTCCTTGGGGCGCGGCCTGTTTGACTGTATGTCAGCACATGGGTCAGCTCAGGAATAAGCCGGCACCCACGTCAGTCACACTCATAATCTTACATCGAACGGACGTGATTAAACGGTCTATTTACATAGCCTCCGTCCTCTCCCTTCACACTCATACATAGTGGAAGTTACGGTTGATTTACACTCAGGAATTATATAAACAATATTTTTTCAATAAAAGAAGAAAACAACAATTGGGTTTCGCTACTCTTACCCAATATAATATATGCCTAGTCCATATGCTTTATGGCTAGTTCATATATATATATATATATATATATCAAGATATATATATATATATATATATATATATATATATATATATATATATATATATATATATATATATATATATATATATATATATATATGCTGATAACCACAGTGATTTACTTGCATATACAGTATATATATATATATATCTTGATAAAATCACACGGGAAAATGGAAACAACGGAGTACCTTAGCTTTCGTCTTTATTCAAGACATCATCAGAGGCAACTGGATTACATGGACAGAGAGAGGCTTAAATATACAGGGTGACCTAAAAACATGAGGTCAGGTCAAAATGATGACATCCACTAATCCCCACACCAACACACACGTAGAGGAGCTTAAGAGAAGGGTGGTGACGTGACTAGTCAAGTCAGGTCAGAAAAAAGGGGACCCACTAAATAACTATCATACATCTAGATCAAAGGTTTTTAAAGCATTTTTAACCTTGGGCCACTGACAAATAAATTTATGTAACATATTATCAGTTTTGAACTGACCATCACTAAGGTTTATTGATTTTAATTCCTTAATCAAACTAGCTTCAACAAGAAGTCTTTCTGTGACACAAGATGATTTGAAAACTTCTAAGCTTTTTTCCCAAGCAATGGGGTGATTATTATTCCTAACATGAACGAACAAGGCACTGCTTTCAGATGCAGTTCTAATATTATACTTATGTTGTTTGATTCTAAGCTGCAGTGTTTTTCCTGTCTGACCTACATAATTACAATTACATTTGCTACATGGAATACAATATACACTACCATTTACATTCAAACTTGGGCTATTCCTTATTAACATATTAGTAATGGTTGAGTCATACTTGAAAACAACATTAATATTTAGAAGCTTGAGGGACCGAACTAACGGGACAAATTCATTACGATAGGGCAGAGTCAAAATATTCTTAAGTGTAGGAACTTGTCTGGTTTGAGAGGAATGAAAGGATTTTTTAGCCCTATTAAAACAACGATCAACAAACACAGAAGGGTACCCAAGTTTATGTGCAATAGAACGAATGTGTTTCAATTCATCGTCAATAAATTCAGAGTCACAAATACGCAGACATCTTAAGAACATAACAGAAAAAACTGACATTTTGGTAGACTCAAGGATGATCGATAAAAGTTAATGAAACTGTCTCCTGTGGTGGGCTTTCTATATACCTTTAATTTATGTTTGTTGGCCATTTCTCATGATAACTATCAAGAAATGAAGGGATTCATTTATTTCTCTTTCATTTTGAACGTGATACTATTGACAATATATATTAAGTTTGTCTAAAATTCAATGGGTCACTGTTTTTAGCCAAGACAAAGAACATCATCTACATATCTACTACCATGGAGGATAAGTCCACTATATTGGGTAGTAATCTGACTTCAAAAAACTCCATTAATACAGAAGGAGCAGAAAGACAATTTAACCACATGCTCATACCAATATTTTGCTTGTAGAACTTCCATTTGCACTACCTTGTCGTTCACGCAAACTCCTATCAATTTCAGGAAAGTTATGTCAATGAGTTATCTAGCAGTTTTAATTTATCTTTAAGAAATGAAAGTAAGTCTTTGACGAGGTACTCTAGTGACAGTTGGATTTACATCAAAACTTATTAATTCGCAAGGTTTTTTTGTTTTTTTCCCCCCCGGGTTTGTGTTTCTTGAGTTTATCAATTAAATCACTGCTATTGCGTATTTGAATTAGAATTTGTCCTGTAGTAATAGGGGATATCATCTTTACCACCACTGGATAATTGTAGTACAGACCCCACGAACTCCGATAGTACGTATGGCTTATTAAGCTTGTGGTTTTTGATCAAGCCATACATATAGGTAAGATGGGATTGATTTTGCGTAGAGCTGTTTAGTGAGATCGGGGTTCTTTTTCAATAACATCTTCATTTTGGAATTAGACAACTTATTAATATTTTCCAGGGGATCTTTCGTAAGCTCACAATACGTGCTTTCATCACTAAGTAATGAATTCATCTTATCATTGTAGTCACTTTTATCCAAGATAACAATAGCATTAGACTTATCAGCCTTGGTAATATGGATATTCTTATTTCTTTTTAAGTTTATCAAGGCTGTTTCAAATCTTTTTGGAATGTTTGAAGCAAATTTCTTATTTAAAACACTATGTATACAACCTTTAGCTATGGAAATATCTTCATTTGTAACATCAGACGACTTCTTCTTTTCCAGGTTGATTAAACCTTTAGCAATAGTAAGCGGATTAACGCACCGTTGAGTGATAGAAAACTTCCTACCAAAACCAAGAACAAGTTTCTCATTTGTCTGTAGATCATAAGATGATAAGTTTATGAACAAATTTGGATCACTCAATGTGGTCCAGTAACTCTCCCTGAAGATGTGAATTACACGAAAGCGCTTGGGAACTTCGTGTTTTCTTCTTTCCTTGTGGTTATCAGCATATACCTAGATCACGCGCACCTACAGTGATTTACTTGCATATGACAGGGTATGGCACAAGTCTTTGCTATCTAAACTTCCCTCTTTTGGTTTCTCTCCCCCACTTTGTTCTCTCATTTCTAGCTTCCTTGAGAATCGATCCATGGCAGTTGTTGTCGAGGGATCGATTTCTCGCTCTTTCTCTACCAATAGTGGCGTTCCACAGGGTTCTGTTCTTTCACCAACTCTCTTTCTTCTTTTTATCAATGATTTACTTCACACTACAACTAATTCTATCCATTCTTACGCCGATGATTCTACTCTTCACTCTTCCTCACATTTTCCCCTTCCTCCTAACTCTCAAACTAGAACTGTTTCTAGAACTGATATCATTACTTCTATCAACGCGGATCTGTGCAGCATCTCTGAATGGGGAGATACAAACTTGGTTAAGTTCAATAGTAACAAAACTCAATATTTACCAATTACACTTTGTAAAGGAGACGATCTCCCACCAATTACATTTCAGGACGCTATCATCCCCCCAAATTCTGAAATAAATATGTTAGGCCTCACCATTTCCTCCAATATGTCCTGGAAATTACACATCCTTAGTATAACTAAAGCTGCCTCACGAAAGTTGGGAATGCTGTACAGATGCCGCAGCTACTTCACTCCTGAGCAGTTGCTCCAAGTATATAAGGGATTCATTCGTCCTAACTTGGAGTACTGCTCTCATATCTGGGGTGGCTCTTCTTCTGTCCAACTATTAGATAGGGTGGAATCCAAGGCATTTCGTCATATTAACTCTCCTCCTTTAGTCGACAATCTCTCTCCCCTTTCTCTTCGCCGCAATGTTGCTTCACTCTCTCTCTTTTACAGGTACTTTAACGGGCAATGTTCAGGGGATTTGGCATCCTGTGTACCGCCGGTAAGGCCGTGGGTTCGTAACACACGTCTTGCCCGCGGTGCCCACCATTTCTCTGTTGATATCGGTCACACGAGATTAGCCCGTTATAGTACCTCCTTCTTTCCTCACACAGCCAAACTGTGGAATGCTTTGCCTTCTTCTGTGTTTCCATGCTCTTACAATCTGTCTCACTTTAAAAAGCTGGTTTTCCGGCATCTTCGTGGTGTAGATTAATACAGTATAACCTTTTTTCTATATTTTCAATTTCTTTCCGTTCTTTTTTTTTCGCCCCCCAGGCTCCGTTGTGGGTCGTTTGACCTGTGCCAGGGTTGGCTAATTCCCGTAAAAAAAAAAAAATAAAAATAAAAAAATACCCCGTAGTAATGAGGTGATAATTTGGTGGGATCTATTCCTGGACCTATAGTACAAAGTGTAATTTGTGAATTTGTGATATTGTTACACCCTTAAGAGGCCCAAGGGTCGTAACAAACTTGGCGACCTTGCCAGGATGTATCCCTTTTCACTCATTATCTATTGGGAATATTTAAATACAGGGAATCTTTATTGTTTAATCATGGCTACGTTTGATGTGGAGGAGTTTATTGAAAATCCATACATAGAAATGTTGAAAGACAGTGTGTTAAGAAAGGATGATTCGATGCAACTTGCTGATACATATGAAATTGAGTATCGACGTAGTCAAAGAAAGTCTGAAATTCAAAGTGCAGTACTAACTGAACTTGTAAATGAAGAGGTGCTACCAAAGGGGGCACTGACTTTGCGTTCATTTGACCCCAGGGAAGCTGTAGAGATCAGAAAGTTAGAAATGGAACATGAGTTGACTTTGAAGGAAAGAGAAGAAAGGGAAAGAGAGCGTGAAAGGCAGCATGAATTAGCGTTAGCACAGATTAGCAGTAGAAGACAAGACTTACAGGCATTGTCTTTAGAATATGAGACAAAATTGTTTGATGTGACAAAACATTTGAGACTTATGCCTGCTTTTGACAAGGAGGATCCACAAGAGTTTTTCATGCAGTTTGAGAAGATTGCAAAGTCTTTTCAGCGGCCTGAAGAGTCGTGGATTGCTATGATTCAAAGTGTGTTCACTAGGTCAGCTTGTTCAGCATTTCTGTCTTTGTCAAGTGAAGTTTGTCGTAGTTATAAGTTAGTGAAAGAAGAAATTCTTAAGGCATATGAACTCATTCCTGAAACATATAGAGTGAAATTTAGGACTATGAGAAAGACTGATGCACAGTCGTATATAGAATTTGTTTATTCATTGAGTAAATTGTGTGGAAAGTGGATAAAGTCTAGCAAGGTAGAAACTTTTGAGGAACTTGTTCAGTTGATGATTTTAGAACAGTTCAAGAGAGCCACTCCAAGAGATATACAATTGTACTTAGGAGAGAGAGATATTAGTAATGTTCATAAAGCTGCTGCATTAGCTGATAGCTGTGCCCTTACTCACAAAATGCATCCTGTTAAATCTCAAAATCATTCAGGTGGAAAGGGTTTTGTAACCAAGGAAAAGAGGTGGTAGGCAGAATAGTAGTATTACTTCTTCTAGTAAAGTAAATTTTCGTGGAAACTCAGGTGAGCTTTCCAAGACCTATGCCAAGACTAAAGCATTTGTCTGTTTTTACTGTAGGAAGAGCCAGTGCTCTCATTAGAACCTCTGGAGAAGTTTGACAAAACTTTAGTGATAAATCGCTCAAAGGACGATTCTTTTGAACCTTTCATGTTTGATGGTTCAGTTGCAGTTGAGGAATCAGGTGATCAGTACCCTGCGAAGATTTTGCGTGACACTGGTGCTTCTCACAATATTCTGTTGAAAGGATCTGTTCCCTGTGTGGGAGATTTCTATACTGGAGAGCATTTGGTGCATAAGGGTGTCGGTGGAGTGATCACTGTTCCTTTGTGTAGGGTGTTTTTAAGAACTCCACTTGTGACTGGTTGGGTGACTATTGGGTGTTCAAGATTCTCTTCCTGTGACAGGGGTTACTTTTTTGCTGGGTAATGATATTGCAGGAGCCAGCGTGGTGCCAGACCCTGTGGTATCTTCGACTCCTACAGAGGAGAATAATACTGGTTTAATTGAAGAAGAATACCCTGATTTATTTCCTTTATGTGCAGTTACAAGGAGCCAGACTCTTCGGAATAAGGTACAGACCGTTCCTTAGTTGACCTTAAGCTCTGTATTGCTGATAGTAGTGCACCTGGCAATGATGAAAATCATTTAGGTATTGAGAATCTGTTTGACAGTCAGGATGATTAATTTGATAGTGACGTTGGTGGGAGAGATGTGAGTGAAGCTAAAGATTCAGTTAACATTCATTCCCCAAAATCTGAAGCTGATCTCTCTTCTGGTGACAACATTACCATTCAGAAAGTACCTATCACTAGGGAAAAACTGTTAGATGATCAGCAGAGTGACTCCGAATTAGCTGAACTATGTAGGAATGCTGTGGATATTGAAGAAGCCGTTTGCTTGCCTGTTTGTTAACACATGGATTCAGGGTTACTTATGAGGAAGTTCAGATCTGTATCTGATCCTGCTGATGAGTGGAATGTTGTGCATCAGGTTGTGATTCCCAGTTGTCACAGGGGAGAAATCTTGAAATTAGCACACGACTTTTTGGGAGGACATTTAGGAGTTAGGAAAACATACAAAAAGATTTTGTCGCATTTTTACTGGCCTAGAATGAAAGGTGATGTTGCCAGATACTGTAGAACTTGCCATGAATGTCAGATGGCTGGTAAACCGAATCAGGTCATAAAACTTGCTCCCCTAAAACCCATTCCTGTGGTAGATGAGCCATTTAACAGGGTTATAATTGATTGTGTAGGTCCTCTCCCAAAAACTCGATGTGGCCACCAATATTTGTTAACAATCATGTGTACTACCACCAGGTACCCAGAGGCTATACCATTGCGAAACATCAAAGCAAAGAGTGTAGTAAAGGCTCTGACTAACTTCTTCACTAAATATGGCATTCCTAGATTTGTACAATCGGATCAGGGTACTAACTTCACTTCTTTCCTTTTCCGGCAGGTGATTAATGAATTGGGTATTAAACAATACTTAGTTTCTGCGTACCACCCTCAAACCCAAGGTACCCTAAAGAGGTTCCACCAGACTTTTAAATCAATGCTTATGAAATACTGTATGGAGTCTGATAAGGATTGGGATGAAGGAGTACCACTTATGTTGTTTGCCATAAGAGAGAGTCCCCAAGATTCCCTAGGATTCAATCCCTTTGAAATGATTTTTGGTCATGCTGTGAGAGGTCCTATGACTGTGTTGAAGGAAAGTTGGATAAGTAATTAAATAAAAGTCCATTTGTCAGTGTATGTAGAGAAGTTTAAAGGGAAACTGGAGAGAGTAGGTGAGACTGCTCGTGAAAACCTGTCAGAAGTACAGGAGAAAATGAAAAAGCAATATGATGAGCATTGTCAAGCTAGAGAACTTAAGCCTGGAGATAGGGTTTTAGCACGTATACCCCTGTATAGAAATCCCCTTCAAGCTAAATATGAGGGTCCATTTACTATAGTTAAGAAATTAAATGACCTCAACTATGCCATAGCGACTCCAGATAAGAAAAAACTGGAGAATTTGATTCATATCAAAAGGTTGAAACCGTATTTTGGTAGGAGTGAAGTAGTTTGTTCGGTAACAGGAGAGGAGGTGGTCCCAGACACTGATTTCCAAGTGCATATCCCAATAAAAATCTGTAATTCCAGTATATTGTGTGACCCTACCTCTAAAGTATCCCATCTTTCACAACAGCAGTCTCAGGATGTAGTGCAACTGCTGCAGAAGTTCAAGCCACTCTTCGACGACGTGCCACGCCAGTGTTCTCTGCTGGAGCACGACGTGGTACTGCTGCCTGACACATCTCCCATCAAGCAAGCACCCTACCGAATGAGCCCTGATAAGCGGGAAAAGCTGAAGCAGGAGGTGGAGTATCTACTGGAACATGACCTAATGGAGAGGAGCAGTAGTGCATGGGCGTCACCCTGTGTGCTGGTGCCTAAACCCGACGTAAGTGTCCGCATGTGTACTGACTATAGGAAGGTCAACCTGGTGACACGTGCTGATGCATATCCATTGCCGCGCATCGACGACATCATCGATTGTGTGGGTCAAGCAACATTTGTCACCAAGCTGGATCTTCTCAAAGGCTTCTCATTGGACAAAGGAAAATTGCTCCAATTGATGCCAAGGTTGTCGATATTCTCAGTCTACCCGCACCTCACAATCGAAAGGCTCTCAGAAGATTTCTCGGGATGGTTGGATTCTACAGGAGGTTTTGTCAAAATTTTGCCAGGGTGGTCACTCCCATGACAGATTTGGTCAGTCCGAAAAGAAAGTTTGTGTGGACTGATGAATGCCAGACAGCATTCGAAAAGGTTCGTGGGTTGTTGGCAACGGCACCTGTACTACAACTCCCAGATTTTAAGAAACAATTTGTGATACAATCGGATGCGTGTGACACAAGAGTTGGTGCTGTGTTAATGCAAAAAGGAAAAGATGGAATATTGCACCCGAACTGTTGTTTCTCGGCCAAACTGAAAAAGCATATGGCCCTTTTGTTAGCTCTGGAAAAGTTTGAGGTGTATGTAAGTGGATCACCTTACCCAGTGATAGTTTATACAGATCATAATCCACTTCAGTTTGTTCATAATATGAGAAATAAGAATCAAAGACTGTTACGGTGGTCATTAGCTCTTCAACTCTATAATATAGAAATCAAACACATAAAGGGCTGTGATAATATTATTGCCGACACTCTATCTCGTGTTGAGTAAAAGTTTATTCAGAGCTTCTTAAACTTTTAAATTAAGGGGGGATATGTTACGAGTGAGCGTTCCATCGTTGGTTGTGGATTCGCAACATGAACGTCTTTTGTTTGTGACGTCATTTCTGCTGCGTCCACTCACTTTGTTTACTTTAGTATGGGCCCAGCAGTGTTAAGTTAAGTATACAGTATCTCCTTTCTCTATGTTTGTCATTGATACCCCCAAAATGTTCTACACTACTGAGGGTATACACAAACACTTGTTATCTTAAAAATAGGTTCTTATTCTCGTACGGGAGATATACAGAGGCACCAATAAGACAGAGCACTTCCACACTTGAAGGACTGGTGGTCTCCACTCTATGTATCACTGCGCAGTAGCATGTACAGATGCCAGCATTCACAAGCTGAATACATAAAATGTAAATATGATAATTCATATACATAACATGGTGCATAATAAATGGAAATATTACATGGAATTAATACATGTTCAGTAATACTTTACTATACATAATTTATAGGGTAGTATAAGGATACATAGCTTAAGGTACTACTTCGTGTCCATATTATACACCTCCCTCCCCCCTATACGATCATAGTTTCATCTTGAGCGGACCTTTTGTTTCTGAGTCGCTCGGACCTGCGGAGTACTGGGGCAGAAACACAAGGTGGGGATGGATTTACTGTAAAGACATCAACTTTACGGTACTCAACTGGGGAAGGGTCAACACTAGGCAGCTCCACAGGTCGGAGGAAACGACGGTTCCTCCACCATACTCTACCACTAGGAAGACGCACTTGGTAGTCCCTGGACCGGCCAATACCCATGACAACTCCAACCTTGTCCCAGCGGTGAGATACCGGATCTTGAATCCTGACCTGCTGGCCGATACTCAACCTGGGAAGGGGGCGGGCATGACAGTAGTACCGAGCAACGACATCTGCGGCTGGTTCTGCTGCACGGCGGTCACATTCTTCAGTCTTGGCTTGCCATTCTTGAGAAAAAGACTTCGGGTGGGCAGGAACACAAGACCTGAGATGATGTCCGTATAGAACCTGGGCTGGGGAGCGTCCTGTGAAGTTCCGGGTGTTGCGTAACTCTAACAAACCTCGATCGAAATCCTCGCAGTCGATATTTCCTGAGGGTGACACCTTAAGGATCAGGTGTTTAACAGTCTTGACTGTGGCTTCAGTGTGTCCATTCGCCTGGGGGTAGTGGGGCGAGGTCACGACATGACGGACTCCCCAACGGTCCATGAAGTCCCGGAACTCGTGGCTGGTGAACTGGGGACCTCCATCAGTCCTGAGGCGGAGGGGAACACCAACTTCTCTGAAGTAATGCCTGAAATTCCGGATGGTATCAGTAGCCGTTGTATCACTACCACAGGGAACGACAACAAGCCATTCAGACAATCTGTCGGCAATGACGAGGAAGGACTTCCCTGCCACTGCAAAGAAGTCGGCCGACACAGACTCGAAGGGTCTTGAAGGGTTATCGTCGCACATTAAAGGTTCCTGTTGCTGGCTGGGTTGCAGAATCTGGCACGGCTCACAGGCACAGACGGTACTTGCAATGTCCGCATCGATTCCGGGCCAAAATACAGTCTGCTTCGCCCGTCGCTTGGTGGCCTCCACTCCTCGATGGCTGTCGTGAAGGCGGGTCAAGGTACGGCGGCGTAGGGCAGCAGGAATGACTACTCGTGGACCATACAAGACGAGGTCTCCGTCACAATAGAGGTCCTCGCGTATCTTCCAGTCCGGGAGTAGCGATTCATGAAGGACGTATCGGTTAGATGGAAATCCCTGGGACACACAGTCGACGAGCCGGATGTAGGAAGGGTCGGCCCGGGCTGCGGTGCGGAGATCTTCAAGGGTCTTGTCTGCATCCGGTGCTGTAGACTCTTCTGATGTGAAGACGGCCTTCAATGAGACTACTGACTCGAGGGATGCAGCAGCTGTAGAACACAACATCTCATCCTCTGGGGTGGGGCGACTGACAGGGGCGCGGGACAGGGCATCCGGGATGCACAGCAGCTTACCCGCACGCCACACAGCCGTGAAGAGATAAGGCGAGAGCTTCTCTTTCAAACGTTGAAGGCGTGGATTCTCTACTGCATCCAAAGAGTAGTGATTGATAATAGGTACAAGTGGGCGATGATCCGTGAAGAGGGTGAAGTGCTGAAGTCCTATCAGGTAGAAGCGGCACTTCGCCATCGCCCAGACAACAGCCAACATCTCCAGCTCAATCGTGGCATATCGGGTCTCAGCGTCCGTCAGGAACCGGGATCCACACTGAATTAAGCGGAGTTGTCCACCACCATGGTCCTGCAGAAGGGCGTAACCAACGCCGTAGAGTCTGGAGGACGGTGGGTAGGGCTGGGTCGTAACAGGCGAGGACAGGTGGACTTAAGAGGGCCTGCTTGACTCGCTGGAAGGCCTCTTGATGATCTGGGGTCCACAGGAATGTCCTCCTGGGGCTCAGCAGGGGGCGTAACGGCTGGGCTGCGGCGGAGATGTCAGGTGAGAATTCAGCCAGCTGAATGACCAGACCCAAAAAAGAACGGAGGTCTGTCAGGTTGGTAGGGGTTGGAAAATCCCTGATTCCACTTCACTTCTCCGGGTCAGCTGCGATACCTGATGCTGAGAGAGTGTACCCACAGAAGTTCACTGATGGTGCGGCGACTACAAACTTGTCAGCATTGAGGGTAATCCCGTACTTTCGACATCTGGTGAGAACTTCATATATTCGGGAGAGGTAGGCACAGTAGTCTTCGTCATGGAGTAAAATGTCATCAACCACTTTGACACAATTCGTGATTCCTTGAAGGGCCGCGTCACCACGTTGACAGAATGCATCGCCCGTAGCTGCAAATCCCATGGGGCCTCTGCAATACTGATATCTTCCATATGGTGTGATGAATGTAGTCAAATGTTGGTCTTCTTCGGCCAACTCGATCTGCCAATAACCACATAATGCGTCCATCGTTGTAAAAAACTTCGCCTACGGGTCCACATTTCGAACAGCTGTGAAGGGTGTGGGTGAAGGGTGGGCTGGACAGGAAGCTTGCTGGTTAAGTTTTGACAGATCGGTGGTGATTCGTACTCCACCACGAGGTTTGGCGACGGGGACGAGAGGGTGGCACCAAGGTGAAGGTTCGTCTCCGGCCGGCTTGATGATTCCCTGAGCAACCATGGAGTCAAGCTCTTGTCTAACTAGTTCCTTGTAGGCGTGAGGAGTCAAACGAGGGGTGTGGATGGCAAAAGGTGTAGCACCATCCTTAAGATGAATCTTCATAGGTGGACCCACCATCGGCTTGAGTGGTGTGGATCCTAAAGATTTCTTCGTAACCAACACGTCAGCAAACTCCGTGAGAAGGTAAGCTCTTGCATCAGAAGGGGATGTGTTAGTAGAGATAAGGAGTTGCTTCAACCTTTTGACATGGGTGATCTTTAAAATAGGTTTGTGGAATTCCTTGGAAATAATGGCCAGCTCTTGACAATGGCCATATGATAAAAGTGGAGTCGGGATACCATCATGAACATCAATCCGGGCTGAGCAAGACTGCTTACCAAAGGTAAGAGTAGCCCAGAAAGATCCCAAAGCTGGAGCCATCTTGGAACCATTAGCTGTCAGTTTCGTTGTCTGAGGAGGGGGCTGTAGGTTGCTCCCGGGTATTCCCAAACTTGCTAAGTGTTGTAGACCAATTACTGAGACGTCAGCACCGGTGTCAGGTAACATCTGAAGACTGGATGACGAGTTACCGTAAGAAATGACGACACTGATGTGCTGGGGCGTCGTGTCTGTGGAACAATGTACACGACGGCAGGAACGACTGGACACAGCGTCTTGATGCTTGCCAGAAGGAGGGGGCGCGCCAGCACTACCTGAGGATGACTTCTTGGATCCTAGGTGGTGTCCTCTCTGTGTCTTCTTACGACAACATTTGTCATAATGGCCCACACGACCACAAAATCTGCACTGAACTTTGCTAGCAGGGCACTTGACTGTGTAAGCCCAGTGACCCTGGCGGTCGCAACTTCTGCACACGGTTTGAGCAGCTGGGCACTGGGACGCATTATGCTGTCTCGCACAGCTGATACACACAGCCGCTGCTGAAGGTGTAGCTGGAGGGTGAGGGGTGGGGTTACCTTGCTGCTTCTTACTCTTTCTGTAGGAAGACACTGCCCTCACCTGGTCAGGTTGTGAACGTAGAGCTGAAGTCACACACCTGGCGGCCTCGTGCGCTCGACATTTTGTAACTACATCTTGAAGGGAGGAAGTGGGGTCAAGTGAAATGAGACGCTGAACTAGCTCTTCATCTCGAATACCCGTTAAAATAATTGTCTTGAGTTGTGTCTCTTCACAGACTTGAGAATTTCCAGGACAAACATCAACTTCCTCTGAACATCTCTTGAGTCTTACGAAAAATGCATCAAAAGATTCTCCATCAAGCTGCTTACATTGGAGGAGTTCTCTTCTTCTAAGTGCTTCGTTGCGCTGTCCCTTAACATGTTCCTGTAACTTGTCGAGAACGGCCTCTACAGTCAGAGTTGTCGTAGGAGGCACTTGAAGTGTGTGCTCGAGAGTACGTTGTGTCTCTAAGGACAAGCACATACGAAGCTGTATTATCTGTTTAGGCTGTGGTAAACTTGACAAGTCAACCATTGTTGCATAGTCATTCCAACGTCGAAGCCATTTCCGAAATATCTGATAGGAAGCGTCAGACTTCAGAGAGGGAGGCGTTTGTGCTGCAGCCTTTTGAGGAATTGTTGAATCGACTCTGGGAAATGAGGTACCAGTACCTCTAGTCGTATCAGCATTAGTAGTAGCAGAAGAATCTTGTACAGTAGATTGTTGTGGGGAGGCTAACAGAGAAATCAAGACTTCAAATCTGGCTTGACCCTCTCTTCTTCTCAGGTCATCCTCACTTCTACTTATGTCTTCTAGTTCTCTGCGCCTTTGTTCATCCTCGTGGCGTCGTCTTTCAGACTCTCTGTACGGAATTTCTTCCTCTTCTCTCCTTGCAACATAGTCCTGGCGTCGAGAAGTTTCCATCCACTTAATCAGTTGAAGGAGATCTGTGGACGCAGGCGCCGCAGGAGAGCTTGCTCGCGACGAACGAGGAGATTCTGTGGGTGATTGGGCGTTGTCACTGTGGGGAGCGTGGGGCCTGAGTGTGGGCGGAGAGAGGTCTCACCAGACAACTCATAATCCCATCGTCCAGGGTATCATTTTGATCCCTGTGAGACATGCCGACAGCTTCTGTACTCTATCTGTGCAGAAGACAGGGTCAACCCTCGTAATCTATGTACAGAATTACAGAAGTCTAAAGTAATTCGCAAGAATTTAATATAAGGTGGATCTGTGCGTGCGTGTGTGTGTGTATGGTCCATTGCCCGGGAGGCTTGGTGCACTGGCAACTGGGCAGAGTCACTCACTGGTCAGTTACCATATGACCAGAGGCGGGAGCAGACGTACTGCTGGACAAGCTCCCTCAGTCATCCAACTGCAATTTGCACAGACAATTCTGATTAAAAGACACAACACAGCACTTCCCAAAACACTTCACTTCACAGTACAGCACTGTACACAGCATAGCACTTCACAACACTGTAAGTCTAGAGGCTTGTAGTCTGACTGTAAATCCTTGAAGCTGAAGACGAGACACCATAAACACAGTCCGGCCGGAAGGCTAGGTCCACTGTATCTCACTGAGAAATTTCACTGCACCATCTATGTTTGTCTTTGATACCCCCAAAATGTTCTACACTACTGAGGGTATACATAAACACTTGGTATCTTAAAAATTAGTTCTTATTCTCGTACGGGAGATATACAGAGGCACCAATAAGACAGAGCACTTCCACACTTGAAGGACTGGTGGTCTCCACTCTATGTATCACTGCGTGCTAACATGTACAGATGCCAGCATTCACAAGCTGAATACATAAAATGTAAATATGATAATTCATATACATAACATGGTGCATAATAAATGGAAATATTACATGGAATTAATACATGTTCTGTAATACTTTACTATACATAATTAATAGGGTAATATAAGGATACACAGCTTAAGGTACTACTTCGTGTCCATATTATACACTTTCTTATTATACAATATTTTTCTAGTGGTATAACGTGTAAACCTTGCTCGACTTTTATAACACCAAGTAAAGTATTATTTGTGAATGATTATTGTTAATCATATTTTGGAGTTCCACGGAAAACAACTTACTTATTTATGAGGTTTCGTGTGGCAGATAGACCACGTTGTTCATCGTAGTTTCTAGACTAAATAAGTCTTTACTTTTGTGTTCATTATTTTGTCACTCGTTTGAGTCATTTATTTGATCAGATTTAATTTGTATTTATTTATTTTTGTACATACGGTTATACTTATTGTTTGTTTATTTGTTAATATATTCTTTTATTAAACTACAGCATGTATTTCAATATACCCCGTAGTAATGAGGTGATAATTTGTTGGGATCTATTCCTGGACCTATAGTACAAATTGTAATTTGTGAATTTGAGATATTGTTACACCCTTAAGAGGCCCAAGGGTCGTAACAGCTGTGACATGTATAGCTGTGTCATATATAGCTATGTCATGTATAACTGTGTCATGCATAGCTGTGACATATATAGCTGTGTCATTTATAGTGATGTCATGTATATCTGTGTCTTGCATAACTGTGACATATATAGCTGTGAAATGCATAACTGTGACATGTATAGCTGTATCATATAGAGCTGTGACATGTATAGTTGTGTCATATATAGCTGTGTTATGTATAGCTGTGTCATATATAGCTGTGACATGTATAGCTGTGTCATGCATAACTGTGTCATATATAGCTATGCCATGCATAGCTGTGTCATATATAGCTGTGTCATGCATAACTGTGGCATGTATAGCTATATCATGCATAACTGTGATATGTATAGCTGTATCATATAGAGCTGTGACATGTATAGTTGTGTCATATATAGCTGTGTTATGTATAGCTGTGTCATATAGAGCTGTGACATGTATAGTTGTGTCATATATAGCTGTGTTATGTATAGCTGTGTCATATATAGCTGTGACATGTATAGCTGTGTCATGCATAACTGTGACATGTATAGCTGTGTCATATATACCTGTGACATGTATAGCTGTGTCATGCATAACTGTGACATGTATAGCTGTGTCATATATACCTGTGACATGTATAGGTGTGTCGTGCATAACTGTGACATGTATAACTGTTTCATCTATAGCTGTGTCATTTATAGCTGTGACATGTACAGTATAGTTGTGTCATGTATAGCTGTGACATGTATAGTTGTGTCATGTATAGCTGTGATATATATAGCTGTGTCATATATAGCTGTGACATGTATAGCTGTGTCATATATAGCTGTGTCATGCATAACTGTGACTTGTATAGCTATGCCATATATTGCTTTGAGATGCACTATATAGCTATGTCATATACAGCTGTGTCATGTATATCTGTGTTTTCTATATAGCTCTGTCATGTATAGCTGTGTTTTAATTATCTGTGCAATGTATACCTGTGTCATGCATAACTGTAATGTATAACTGTGTCATACATAGCTGTGACATGTATAGCTCTGTCATATATAGCTGTATAATATATAGCTGTGTCATGTATAGCTGTGACATGTATAACTGTATCATTTATAGCTATGTCATACATAATTGTCCCATGCATAACTGTGCAAAAGAGGGCATGCAAGATTATTCTCTCCCCTTCCTACTCCACATATCAAGAAGCGCTCAACACACTGACCCTTTCGACTCTCACTGACCATCACCACGACCTCATTTGCAAATTTGGTAAGAAGCTTCTACACCATCCTCGACACCGGCTCCTACTACCACCTGAGATCCCTAGTCCGAGAATTGCTGTTCGACACCACAACCGCATCCAGCCCATACGTGCACGAACTGATCGCTATAAGAACAGCCCAGTCCCAACCATTGTAAAAATTTTCAATAACTTGTAATAAACCAGTGTATTCACTCCCAGTAAACACCACTCCTTGCACTGTCACTATGTTGAAATGAACTGTAGTTTGAGCTTTTCCCCATCTAGTTATTAAATGTCTTATTTGTGTCACTTATGTTACTTGTATATTATTTGTAATTCGAAACCCATTCCCCAAATATGTAACTGTATATTTTCAGCCTTCTGGCTGCCAAGCTCTTTCAATAAACCGTTAATTATTATTTATTACATGTGTTGATTTGTCATGTATAGCTGTACTATGTACAGCTGGGCCATATATAGCCGTGACATGTATACCTTTGTCATGTACAGACGTGGCATATATAGCTGTGTCATGTTTAGCTGTGACATGTATAACTGTATCATTTATAGCTATGTCATACATAATTGTCCCATGCATAACTGTGCAAAAGAGGGCATGCAAGATTATTCTCTCCCCTTCCTACTCCACATATCAAGAAGCGCTCAACACACTGACCCTTTCGACTCTCACTGACCATCACCACGACCTCATTTGCAAATTTGGTAAGAAGCTTCTACACCATCCTCGACACCGGCTCCTACTACCACCTGAGATCCCTAGTCCGAGAATTGCTGTTCGACACCACAACCGCATCCAGCCCATACGTGCACGAACTGATCGCTATAAGAACAGCCCAGTCCCAACCATTGTAAAAATTTTCAATAACTTGTAATAAACCAGTGTATTCACTCCCAGTAAACACCACTCCTTGCACTGTCACTATGTTGAAATGAACTGTAGTTTGAGCTTTTCCCCATCTAGTTATTATATGTCTTATTTGTGTCACTTATGTTACTTGTATATTATTTGTAATTCGAAACCCATTCCCCAAATATGTAACTGTATATTTTCAGCCTTCTGGCTGCCAAGCTCTTTCAATAAACCGTTAATTATTATTTATTACATGTGTTGATTTGTCATGTATAGCTGTACTATGTACAGCTGGGCCATATATAGCCGTGACATGTATACCTTTGTCATGTACAGACGTGGCATATATAGCTGTGTCATGTTTAGCTGTGACATGTATAACTGTATCATTTATAGCTATGTCATACATAATTGTCCCATGCATAACTGTGCAAAAGAGGGCATGCAAGATTATTCTCTCCCCTTCCTACTCCACATATCAAGAAGCGCTCAACACACTGACCCTTTCGACTCTCACTGACCATCACCACGACCTCATTTGCAAATTTGGTAAGAAGCTTCTACACCATCCTCGACACCGGCTCCTACTACCACCTGAGATCCCTAGTCCGAGAATTGCTGTTCGACACCACAACCGCATCCAGCCCATACGTGCACGAACTGATCGCTATAAGAACAGCCCAGTCCCAACCATTGTAAAAATTTTCAATAACTTGTAATAAACCAGTGTATTCACTCCCAGTAAACACCACTCCTTGCACTGTCACTATGTTGAAATGAACTGTAGTTTGAGCTTTTCCCCATCTAGTTATTATATGTCTTATTTGTGTCACTTATGTTACTTGTATATTATTTGTAATTCGAAACCCATTCCCCAAATATGTAACTGTATATTTTCAGCCTTCTGGCTGCCAAGCTCTTTCAATAAACCGTTAATTATTATTTATTACATGTGTTGATTTGTCATGTATAGCTGTACTATGTACAGCTGGGCCATATATAGCCGTGACATGTATACCTTTGTCATGTACAGACGTGGCATATATAGCTGTGTCATGTTTAGCTGTGACATGTATAACTGTATCATTTATAGCTATGTCATACATAATTGTCCCATGCATAACTGTGCAAAAGAGGGCATGCAAGATTATTCTCTCCCCTTCCTACTCCACATATCAAGAAGCGCTCAACACACTGACCCTTTCGACTCTCACTGACCATCACCACGACCTCATTTGCAAATTTGGTAAGAAGCTTCTACACCATCCTCGACACCGGCTCCTACTACCACCTGAGATCCCTAGTCCGAGAATTGCTGTTCGACACCACAACCGCATCCAGCCCATACGTGCACGAACTGATCGCTATAAGAACAGCCCAGTCCCAACCATTGTAAAAATTTTCAATAACTTGTAATAAACCAGTGTATTCACTCCCAGTAAACACCACTCCTTGCACTGTCACTATGTTGAAATGAACTGTAGTTTGAGCTTTTCCCCATCTAGTTATTATATGTCTTATTTGTGTCACTTATGTTACTTGTATATTATTTGTAATTCGAAACCCATTCCCCAAATATGTAACTGTATATTTTCAGCCTTCTGGCTGCCAAGCTCTTTCAATAAACCGTTAATTATTATTTATTACATGTGTTGATTTGTCATGTATAGCTGTACTATGTACAGCTGGGCCATATATAGCCGTGACATGTATACCTTTGTCATGTACAGACGTGGCATATATAGCTGTGTCATGTTTAGCTGTGACATGTATAACTGTATCATTTATAGCTATGTCATACATAATTGTCCCATGCATAACTGTGCAAAAGAGGGCATGCAAGATTATTCTCTCCCCTTCCTACTCCACATATCAAGAAGCGCTCAACACACTGACCCTTTCGACTCTCACTGACCATCACCACGACCTCATTTGCAAATTTGGTAAGAAGCTTCTACACCATCCTCGACACCGGCTCCTACTACCACCTGAGATCCCTAGTCCGAGAATTGCTGTTCGACACCACAACCGCATCCAGCCCATACGTGCACGAACTGATCGCTATAAGAACAGCCCAGTCCCAACCATTGTAAAAATTTTCAATAACTTGTAATAAACCAGTGTATTCACTCCCAGTAAACACCACTCCTTGCACTGTCACTATGTTGAAATGAACTGTAGTTTGAGCTTTTCCCCATCTAGTTATTATATGTCTTATTTGTGTCACTTATGTTACTTGTATATTATTTGTAATTCGAAACCCATTCCCCAAATATGTAACTGTATATTTTCAGCCTTCTGGCTGCCAAGCTCTTTCAATAAACCGTTAATTATTATTTATTACATGTGTTGATTTGTCATGTATAGCTGTACTATGTACAGCTGGGCCATATATAGCCGTGACATGTATACCTTTGTCATGTACAGACGTGGCATATATAGCTGTGTCATGTTTAGCTGTATCATGCCTATCTGTGCCATGTATAGCTGTGTCATGTAAAGAATGATAAGTGCTCAGTGCCTTCCCCAATAGACAGACAGACAGACATATGCGCAAAACAAGACAGACAGACAGACAGAAAGAACAGACCCTTCTAATGTTAATGGATAAAGCCTTATATATAAAATCCATACATGATATCAATCTCTTAAACTATTAATTGACGAAGGATTGAAAGTATATATTATTTTTCTATTCAATTTTAAGCCCTTGACTAATGAGGGAAGGATGGAAAATAACAAACCACAACACTGTTCAATCTTATTCCGCTTTATTTAAAGAGAAAATAGTTGAATGAGATATTTTGATAAAAACAAGATCCAGTGATACAACGCAGAGAAAAACCACAACCCAAGTGTATTATCATTTATTTTAGGTTAGCACATTTACTGAAATTGTCACAGTTAATATTTTAAATGAATATTTCGGCCTGTATTTAGTTTCATGGAGCACGAGTTAACATAAAGATGTTATTTCAATTTGTGTGAGGACTAGTGGCTTCACTATAGACCCAAATGGGTTCTTCCTGAATATATGAGTTATGATATGAGTAATATTTGAACGTATGTAAGGTCGGTGGTCATAGAAAAATATTTACGTTGGGTTTATAGGAGATATAACATACTGTATGTCTTAATATAAAGTGGAGGGTTGTAGTGTGGGATTATGCATGCTATATATGGTTTGAAGAAGTTAACATTAATAAAACTTCGTCAAGGATTACATTCGTATATTTAGTAATTGATATATTAGGTTTGGTAGGGTTTATCTTTACTAGACATATTATATTTTGCAATTGATTTCTCAGGTTGAAACGTTTTAAATAAATATTGCGACAAACTCTGTGTTTCCATTTTGACCTTCATATACCAAGGATAGAATGATTATATAAACCACAACCCAAAGATAGAATGAATGAAAAAAAAACGCAACCCAAGGATAGAATGAAGATGAAAACAACAACCCCGAGAACGGAATGAAGAAATAACACAGCCCAAGGATTGAATGAAGAAAACCACAACCCAAGAATGGAATGAAGAAAAACCACAACGCAAGGATAGAATGATGAAAAACCAAAACCCAAGAATAGAATGAAGAAAAACCACAAACTAAGAACAGAATAAATCTAAGAACCACGACCTCAGTTCATACGTGATGATGTTGGGTTCACCTGAGAGGGGATGATTGATATTGCAATGAAGTAATTATTCCCAGGATTGAATTAATCTTTTTTGTCGGATTATATTTTCCCGGAGTTGAAGTAGCTACTCGAGGCCT
Source organism: Homarus gammarus (assembly GCA_958450375.1). NCBI lineage: Eukaryota > Metazoa > Arthropoda > Malacostraca > Decapoda > Nephropidae > Homarus > Homarus gammarus. Next base: position 476,063 of record CAUDMG010001095.1, on the reverse strand, counting down.
GATGACGAGGGTGAAGAGAGAGAGAGAGAGAGACGATGCTAGGTCTTATTAGTGTTATAAGACTGATTTTAATACGTTATAAGACCGGTTTTATTTATTTCGTAATGAAGGTTTTATTGTAAGACTGTTTTGATAATGATAAAGGAAAGGTTCTTTTGCGATAAGTTTTTTTTTAATGGTATAAGACAAGTTTTATGACTAAAGTGACAGGTTTTGTTACAGTATAAGGCCCTTCCTTGTCCTCCTCCTTTCCCCTTCTCTGTCTTCCTATTCGTTTTCTTTTTACTTTCTCTTTCCTCCTTCCATTATTTCATACTCTTTTCTCTTCTCTTCCTTGCTTCTCCTTTCATGCTTTCCACTTCTTCCTCTTTTTTCCCCTATTCCCTCCTTCTACTTCCCTCCTCCCTCTTCCACACCGTCTTTCTCTTCCCCCTCCTCCTCTTTCTTCTCCCTCCCCTTCCACCGTTTCCTTCTCCTCCTCCATCCCTTCGTATTCTTCCTTCTTCTTTTCCTACCTCACCTCCTCTTCATCTACCTTCTTTCTCCTCCACTCCTCTCCTGACTTGGATCCCCTTCATATCTGCTCCTTTTCTCCTCCAGTCCCTCCAATCTATTTTCCCTCCTTCCTCCTCCAGTCCCTCCAATCTATTTTCCCTCCTTCCTCCTCCGCTCTTACCCTTCGTCCCTCCTCTCATTTCTCTTCCCCCCCCCCCCCCCACTTTTCATCTCTCTCAATCCCTCGTCATAAATTTTCTTCTACCATTTCGCATCTTTCCTGCAAACACACACACACACACTCTCTCTCTCTCTTTCCTTATATTCGGTTTCTCCCACACTGTTTTCCAACTTCTCCCTCTGTCTCATCCTTCTCCCTCCCCGCCTCTATTCTCCGTTCCTCCACTTGTATTCCGTCTCTGTCTATCTTTCAGAGACTATTGTAGAGAATGGGAGATTATGAAAACCACTGAGAGACACTAAGAGATACTATTGAAATATGAGACACCAAAAACGATTGTGAAAATTTGGAGACCTTGGATACACACATATATCTTCAGGGGTGAGTACAGACTAGAGAGAGAAATACAAACCAAGGTGTATATATACAGAGGAGGGTGAGACCAGGTCCACAATGGTCAGGTATTAGGTAATGACCCTACTAATCTTTAAATAGCACACAACGGTTGGTGGTCAGGTCAGATGGTCAGGTGACCCGGCCTTCTCACATGGTTACAAATCTTCTTAATTACAAAATTGTCCAGCTTGTACATGCCGTTACTCAAATTCATGTTGAATGCTTCGGTATGTTTAATAAGACTAGATTCTATGATGTTCCTACTATCAATTGAATTACATGGTAATATTGAGGAGGCATTATCCCAGTCAATGCAATGCTTGTTATCCCTCAAATGATGCTATTCTGATAATATACTTATGAATTTGTCCCGTTAGTTCGGTCCCTCAAGCTTCTAAATATTAATGTTGTTTTCAAGTATGACTCAACCATTACCAATATGTTAATAAGAAATAGCCCAAGTTTGAATGTAAATGGAAGTGTTTATTGTATTCCATGTAGCAAATGTAATTGTAATTATGTAGGACAGAGAGGAAAAACACTGCAGCTCAGAATCAAACAACACCTTCAAAGAGATCTAGATACCTTACATGAGTGGTCAGTAGACTGGCAAAGGAATTTTAATACTGATAAATGCAAGGTACTACAGATAGGGAAGACAAATACAAACGTTAGGTATAAATTAGGTAACACGGAAATAGAAAACTCAGATTGTGAAAAAGATCTAGGTGTATTTGTTAGCAACGACTTGAAACCTAGAAAACAATGTATTAGCGTTCGCAACAAGGCAAACAGGATTCTTGGGTTCATATCTAGGTCTGTGAGTAACAGAACTGCTGACGTTATCTTGAAACTTTACCTAGCATGAGTGAGGCCACACATGGATTATGCTGTTCAATTCTGGTGTCATTATAGAATGGACATAGATTCTTTGGAGAGAGTACAAAGAAGAATGACAAAAATGATCCATAATATTAGAAACCTTCCATATGAAGAAAGACTAAAAAGCTTAGGCTTACATTCATTAGAGAGGCGTAGAGTTAGGGGAGATATGATAGAGGTGTTCAAGTGGGTAAGTGGGATTAACAAGGGTAAAATGGAAGATGTTCTGAAGCTCAGTAATAACGAAGTAACTAGAACAAATGGCTTTAAATTAGATAAATTCCGATTCAGAAAGGATATAGGCAAGCACTGGTTTGGTAATAGAGTTGTGGATATGTGGAATAGGCTACCGAGTGCTATAGTAGGATCGGGGACGCTAGGGAGCTTCAAGACGAAGTTGGATAGGCACATGGAAGTGCTGGGATGGGTGTGAAAGGGATCTGCCCTGTATGGGCCAGTCGGCCTCCTGCAGTACCCCACTTTCTTATGTTCTTATGTTCTAACATAAGAATAATATCAGAACAGCATCTGAAAGCAGTGCCTTGTTCGTTCATGTTAGGAATAATAATCATCCCATTGCTTGGGAAAAAAGCTTAGAAGTATTTAAATCATCTTGTGTCACAGAAAGGCTTCTGGTTGAAGCTAGTTTGATTAAGGAATTAAAATCAATAAACCTTAGTGATGGTCAGTTCAAAACTGATAATATGTTACATAAATTTATTTGTCAGTGGCCCAAGGTTAAAAATGCTTTGAAAACCTTTGATCTAGATGTATGATAGCTATTTAGTGGGTCCCTTATTTTTGACCTGACCTGACTAGGCAAGTCACCCCCCTTCTCTTAAGCTCCTCTACGTGTGTGTTGGTGTGGGGATTAGTGGATGACATCATTATGACCTGACCTCATGTTTTTAAAGTCACCCTGTATATTTAAGCCTCTCTCTGTCCATGTAATCCAGTTGCCTCTGAAGTTGTCTTGAATAAAGACGAAAGCTAAAGTGCTCCGTTGTTTCCCTTTTTCCGTGTGATTTTATCAAGATTTATCTTATCCACGTTTTCATTGTGGATCTACATGATATATAAATATATATATATATATATATATATATATATATATATATATATATATATATATATATATTTATATGTATAACAAAGAAGTGTGTGTGTGTCCGCACGAGAATCTCGGAAACTACTTTACCGATCTATAGTGATGATGGATGGTGTTATATGTAGTGATGATGGATGGTGTTATATGTGGTGATGATGGATGATGTTATATGTAGTGTTGATGGATGTTTTTATATGTAGTGATGATGGGTGGTGTTATATGTAGTGATGATGGATGATGTTATATGTAGTGATGATGGATGATGTTATATGTAGTGATGATGGGTGGTGTTATATGTAGTGATGATGGATGGTGTTATATGTAGTGATGCTGGATGGTGTTTTTGGGACTGAACAGTGAGACAATATGGAACCTCCCGGAGGGTGGCGTCCTACCGTTGGAAACATTAAAATACACTCATATTACTAGAAATAAATTAGGAGTTTGCCAGGTGCTCGGAATACTAAGACATAAAAGAAGAAACTGACAGACATTAATAGATACTGTAAGAGAGTGAGATACAATGTTGAAAACGAAAAAAACAAAGGAAGAAAGACCGAGATAAATAAAGAAAATCGGTGAGACAGAGAGACATTTAGAGAACAGGAAAGATGCGATGAGAAACAAATACGTTTAGAGAATCAAAGAGGCAAAAAAAGAGACAGACTGAGAGAAAAAGAATCGGTGAGACAGAAACACACTGAAGGGGAGAGAGAGAGAGGCAGGCAGACAGACAGACACGGAGGGAAAGTGAGAAATAGAGGGGAAACTGCGAAATATATAAAGGCACTGAGAATCACTGGCCGAGAGAGAAAAAACCGTGGGGTACACCGGTGGCCAGAGGAGCGCTACACGGCACAATATTAACTCTTCCAGGAAGCTGAATAAAAAAGCCGCTTAAAAACGTCTCCCTAAACACTTTTGCCATTTCATATTCTTCATATACTGAAGATCACCTTTAACTGTTTTGTCTTAGTTTAAAGTTTTATATGTGGTGCGAGGGATGGTATATATATATATATATATATATATATTTCATGTAGATCCACAATAAAAACGTGGATAGGATAAATCTTGATAAAATCACACAGGAAAAGGGAAACAATGGAGCACCTTAGCTGTCGCCTTTATTCAAGACATCTTCAGACGCAACTGAATTACAAGGAACGAGAGAGGCTTAATTACAACGGGTAACCTTACTAAACATGAGGTCAGGTCATAAACATGACGTCCACTAATCCACACACCAAGACCACCGCAAACAAAAGAGAAGCTTAAAATAAAGAGCGACGTCACTAGTCATGTATATCTATATCTATATATATATATATATATATATATATATATATATATATATATATATATATATATATATATATATATATATATATATATATATTGTTACGAACCCCTCCACCCAGCACTACGAACCACGCCATCTATTGTCTTGATCTACCTACCCAGCACCACGAGCAACGCCATCTACGGACGAAACACGAGTATGGCTCGTCTTAGTTACCACTCCCGGGTTTCCCTTCTCCATATCCTGGTTGTTGCGTCACCGCCTCAAAGTCTTCTTCGTCAGCTCCAATTCGAGGAGAGAGCACTTTACTCTGGGAAGTGACCACAGGATCACCTATCCTGGAAACCTACGGCACAGTGACTACCTACCGTCAGCCATCTCAGCTCCGCACTTAAGTATTTGTAATCTTGTATTGCCTCTCCCACCTCCACTTTGCTTCACGATTGTTGCATGTTGTATTAATATGTATATACTGTTAATGTTTAGGTTAAGTATGGTTAAGGGTCAATTATAGATAGCTGAATGTTTTGTTAAGGAATTTATGGTACTTTATTATACACAACAAAAGCTCTCCTCCTTTGTCTACCCTTTTATAGTCCGATTGTCTTTGTTTTTTTTTTTGTTGTTACTTGTTGGGATCTGGGTAGACGTATAACTATATTCCAAATCCCCAACTCGTAACAAATGGCGACCGTGACAGGACACGACCTTAAGTACCATATTCCTTCCCCCCTTGTTACTCATTGTTAATTATTCCTCCCAGTCACTTCTGTTCACAATTGCTTTACGGTGGTTTAAAGTTTCCTTCATATGTGTGTGCATATATTGGTATTATCGTACAGTAAGAGTGACAGACGTAGGATATTAGGTTACAAGTGTCATAAGGCTTACCTCTCATTACACGTGGCAGTCGTGTAGTTAGTCTTATCGAGTGTAGGGAAGAATCCGGATCTGTTTAATGCCGTACCCTCACTCCAGAGTAGGCTGTTCCATAGTCACTAGTTTAGGGTGAAGTGATATCTTGGGATGCCCCGCTCTACCAGAACCCCATAATTATAAAGCCTCCATTATTGTTCTTCTCATTATCTCATTCAGGGTCAATCATACCAAACTCCAGGGTTGCTAATCCGGATCTTTATATAAATGCCGTAATACGCCCTTCCTCTTTCAAGTATATCAGGGTTGTTAATCCGGATCTTTATATTAATGCCGTAATACGCCCTTCCTCTTTCAAGTATATCAGGGTTGTTAATCCGGATCTTTATATTAATGCCGTAATACGCCCTACCTCTTTCAATTCTCTTATCCTTATCTAAGGATCTTCTCAGAAGAACAATAATCATAAGTGTAATTTCCCTAGGTATAACTTGGTTAGTTTCCGGGACTTTCTGGTTATCCACTGCCGTGATATTTTCTAGGGTAATCCACTTATCTTATCTTTTGACCATTAGTTAATTTATCCTATTTTTCTTAACAATGGCCACCTCAGGTTTTGATCTCCAGGATTTTATTGAAAATCCTTCCGTAGCTAAATTACGTGTTAATATCCTGAAGAAAGAATGGAAAGAAATAGCCAACTATTACAATATCCCATTTTCACAACAACTGACTAAGGAAATGTTAAAAAAACATGTGATTGAAGCGTTGGTTCAACAAGAAGTTTTAAAAGAATCCGCTGTTGACAGATTAACGCCCATGTCCAAGAAACTTCAACCACTATCCACCACCCTTCCTCACTCAGAAGTTGCCTCAGGTCTGGCTAGCCCTCAAGAAGAAACACAACGAATAGATGCCTTACAACTAGAACGAGCTAGGTTCGAGTTCCAAATCAAAATGAAAGAACTCGAGTTGGAACAGGCCAAGTTGGAGCAGGAGGCCAAGTTGGAGCATGAAGAAAAGCTGGAACAGGCCAAGTTGGAGCATGAAGAAAAGCTGGAACAGGCCAAGCTGGAACGGTACAAGTTGGAGCATGAAGAAAGGATGGAACAGGCCAAGTTGGAGCAGGAGGTTAAACTGAAAGAACTACAGGTGAGAGAGACAGAAGTCACCTTAACATCGGAGTAAAAATCAAAAGAAGTGGCATTAAAAGAGAAACTCGCTGCTTTTAACCCTGCTACTGCTTCTTCCCTTGTTCCTGGGTTTGATGAATCCGATATGGACGGGTCATTTAGGACTTTTGAGAAAATAGCCGCGAAGAATGAGTGGCCAAAGGACCAGTGGGTGTCAGTGTTAGTTCCTAAATTATATGGTAAGGCTCGTAGAGTTTATAACTGTTTAGACCAGACTGATGACTATGATAACGTAAAAAAGAATATCCTCACCTCTTATGCTATCACGCCAGATGGATACCGGCAGAAGTTTCGTAAACTAACCAAACCATTTTCACACACATTTGTTGAGTTTGCTCAAGAAAAGCTTAGGTTTTTTAAGAAGTGGTTAGAGGCTACAGAGACCTCCACATTTCAGGATTTGTTAAATTTGGTAGTCCTGGAGGAGTGGAAAAGCAAGATACCACTTCACATCTTGAAGCATGTGGAGGAGCGTGGAGAGGTTAATTTAGGGCGTGCTGCTGAGCTGGCTGATGCGTACGCTTTGCTGGTGGAGTCACTGGGCAGTTGAGAACATGGTACTTCCCGACATGTTAGGTCCTCCTCTGATGATAACCTTGGGGACGTGAGTGGCAGGTCGAAAGGTCTCACACCTACTCCCCCCGATGCAACCAAGCTTACTTGTGCTTACTGTAAAAACCCAAGCCATACGATCCAGACTTGTAAACATCCAAAGTGTCGAATTGCTAAAAGTAGTTCCCTGGATCCCAAATCCAAACCAATAGCAAACACCAATGTGGAAAGGCCCCATCAGGATCTCTTCTCTTCATTCACCTATGAGGGAAAAATTTCAATCATAGAGGGGTCTCGTTCTTTCCCTATTCGTATACTACGTGATACGGGCGCAGCACAATCTATCCTCCTGTTTAACGTCATTCCTGATATATCTACCGCATTTACTAATGAGTGTTCTAATTTCAGATCTCTCATCCCATTCTTCCTATCCTTTAGCTAAAGTGCACCTCCAATGTCCCTTGATTACTGGGGAAGTGCAAATAGCCATTAGGAAAGACCCAATGCCTGTGTGCGGCATTCATTTATTATTGGGTAATGACTTGGTAGGAGATCTAGTGGTTCCTAACATAAAGACAGTCGACTCTCCCTTACCTGTCAACTCCACCACTGACCTTAAAGAAACTATTCCTCATCTTTTCCCATCTTGTGCTGTCACCCGGTCGCAGAATGTGCGAAATGGGCCCTCTTCATCCGAAACCACTTCCAATATCTTACTACCCACAGAAGATCTGTACAATAAGACCATTAGTAAGGATGAGCTCATTACAGTTCAACAATCTGATCCATCTTTGTTCAAACAGGTGATGAAAGACCTCAGTGTGGACCATTGTACATCTTCGGCTTACCACCCACCGTCCCAAGGTTGCTTGGAACGGTTCCATCAAAACTTTCATATCAATGCTAATAAACTATCTCCCCTCAACTATATAGTCCATACTCATGATCGCAGGAAAGATTCACAACTTGTTCACATTAATCTCATGAAACTTTACCATTCCAGGCAGTCAGAGGAAGACATCCCAGAGGCTGTAAGCCTACCTGTATTGCATACGGTTTTGTCAGGGCCAGAGCCGGAGACAGATGACATGGACCTATTGGAGAATTTAGACTTCCCTCTACCTAAAGAGAACCCTGCTAACAGTCACATACTCAACAACTTGGATGAGTATTTTTCTGTTCTGAATCCATCTCAAGCAAAAGATCTCGCTAAGTTATTATCAACATTTCCTAAAGTCACGTCAGACCTCCCAGGGTTTTGCAATATACTTAAACATGATATTAAGCTAATCTCAGATGATGTACAACCCATTAGGCAATCAGCATATCGACTAAATCCACAAAAAAAAAGAGATTATGAAAAAGGAGGTAGATTTTTTGTTAAAACATAACTTAGCTGAGCCTAGTACCTCCCCCTGGGCTTCACCTTGCCTTCTCAATCCAAAACCCGATGGCACTTTTCGTTTCTGTACCGATTATCGTAAAGTGAACCAGGTCACTGTCTCAGACTCCTTTACCTTTGATTGAAGATATAATAGACAGCATAGGCTGTGCAAAATCTATCAGTACCGTGGACATGTTGAAAGGATATTATCAAGTGGGACTCACGGATAGGGCAAAAATAATCTCGGCATTTATAACTCCATTTGGTCTTTTTCAATATTTGGTTATGGCGTTTGGCTTTTCTAATGCTCCGGCCACATTCCAGAGGGCCATCAACTACCTTATTCAGGACCTAGGTGGGACGTTCGCCTACCTGGATGACCTGGTGGTGGTGTCGGACAGCTGGGACGAACATCTGGTGCGTTTGGAGATACTGTTTGCACGACTGCAAGAGTCTGGATTCACCATAAACCTGGCTAAATCTGCTTTTGGCCGGGCCTCCGTGACTTACCTAGGACATATCGTTGGGCATGGTATGGTGAGACCCAAGGACGCAAACGTTAAAGCCATCTTGTCCTTCCCCACTCCAAGGACGAGGAAGGAACTCGTGCGCCTCCTGGGGATGTGCGGCTACAACCGTCGGTTCTGCAGTAACTTCTCCAGCGTGGCCGGACCCCTCACAGACCTTACCAGTTCTGCGGTCCCTTACATCTGGAACCAGAAGTGCGACCAGTCTTTCCACTGCCTCAAAGCCTTCCTTGCCTCTAAGCCTGTAGTCCACCCCCCTGACTACACCTTGCCCTTCCATCTGCAAATCGATGCTAGCGGTGTCGGAGTGGGGGCTGTGCTCCTACAACCCGACCCAACCACTGATGTCCTTCACCCTGTGGCATATTACTCCGCCAAGTTGAAAAAACATCAGACCAACTACTCGACCATAGAGAAGGAGGCCCTGGCTCTGGTGTTGGCAATAAAGAAGTTTGAATGTTACCTCCAGTCTTGCCCACGAACAACCCTAGTCTTCACCGACCATAACCCACTCACGTTCAACCAAACCAACAAGACCTCCAACCAGCGAATCCTCCGCTGGGCTCTCCTCACCCAGCCCTATAATGTACAAGTCCGGCACATAAAGGGGGTGGACAACCTGATTGCAGACTCCTTATCCCGAGCTCCAGTGGAAATGCAGCAGCTACTCTCCAGACGCACCAGGTGATCACCTCCTTCGCGCCGCACTACGGAGGTCTTTGGAGGGGGGGTGTGTTACGAACCCCTCCACCCAGCACAACGAACCACGCCATCTATTGTCTTGATCTACCTACCCAGCACCACAAGCAACGCCATCTTGGGACGAAACACGAGTATGGCTCGTCTTAGTTACCACTCCCGGGTTTCCCTTCTCCATATCCTGGTTGTTGCGTCACCGCCTCAAAGTCTTCTTTGTCAGCTCCAATTCGAGGAGAGAGCACTTCACTCTGGGAAGTGACCACAGGATCACCTATCCTGGAAACCTACGGCACAGTGACTACCTACCGTCTTCTACAATACTCAGCCTTGCTCGTCAGCCATCTCAGCTCCGCACGTAAGTATTTGTAATCTTGTATTGCCTCTCCCACCTCCACCTTGCTTCACGATTGTTGCATGTTGTATTAATATGTATATACTGTTAATGTTTAGGTTAAGTATGGTTAAGGGTCAATTATAGATAGCTGAATGTTTTGTTAAGGAATTTATGGTACTTTATTATACACAACAAAAGCTCTCATCCTTTGTCTTCCCTTTTATAGTCCGATTGTCTTTGTTTTTTTTTTTTGTTGTTACCTGTTGGGATCTGGGTAGACGTATAACTATATTCCAAATCCCCAACTCGTAAATATATATATATATATATATATATATATATATATATATATATATATATATATATATATATATATATATATATATATCCACCCGGGGGTCCGTGGTCAATAGTAATGCCATGGTGCACAATTTTGGACTAAAGGTCTCGAATGGACGAGATAGTAGGCAAATTACTGGAAGCAATCATTTCAAACTCTATTCGAAATCACCTGGAGAAGCACAGATTGATCAATGATTCCCAGCATGGCTTCACAAGAGGACGTTCTTGCCTAACTAATCTATTAAACATTCTTTTCATCAGTTTTCGAATCGGTGAACGAGGGGCACAATTATGATGTGGTATATCTCGACTTTAGCAAAGCCTTCGGCAGAGTCCCCCACGAAAGACTAATTAGAAAGGTAGAAGCTCATGGCATCAAAGGTGACATCCTTAAATGGATTAGGGCCTGGTTACAGGACAGGAAACAGCGAGTGAGCATTAACGGCACTAAGTCCCATTGGAGCAACGTCACAAGTGGAGTTCCACAAGGCTCAGTACTTGGACCATTATTATTTATTATATACATAAACGTCATAGATATCGGCATTGACAGCAACATAAGTAAATTTGCCGATGACACTAAAATAGGACGTGTTATCAAATCTGACGAGGACTCGGCAAAACTACAGGAAGATCTAAACAAATTTTTCGAATAGTCTGAAAAATGGCAGATGAAATTCAACGTCGACAAATGTAAAGTACTCAGTATAGGAGATGTAAACAGGGAAACCAGATACCAGATGACCAACGATGCCATAGAGAAATTCGACTGCGAGAGAGATTTAGGAGTAATGATAAGTAGGAACCTTATGCCAAATAAACAATGTGTTTTTTCTCGTAACAAGGCTAATAAAGTACTTGGGTTCATACAAAAGAGTGTTAGTTACAAGACTAGTGAGGTCATCCTAAAACTGTATCTTGCTCTTGTGAGACCACACCTGGATTACGCAGTTGGGTGTGTCGTATGGAGGCGAATTTTTTTTTTTTGAGTTTGAAAAATCGGCCCATGGTATTAATGATGTAGTTCTATGTGCAGAATCATGTGATATCTTCAGATTTGAAAAGTTTTCATTTCTTACTTGGTAAATTTTAACTTGAAATCTTATGAAAATTCAGTGTTCCCACCCTTTTACCAACACCACTAAATAGCTTATTTAAGGTAAAGTAAATGTATCAGGTTACTTTATTAGGATGAAAATGATCCAGAATAGTGAAACGAATGATCTTGACACATTTATTAAATTTAATATTCCTTTTGAAAACAAAATCATCAAATACAAAAACCGGTTTTACTACTACGACTCGGTGTTGCTGCACACCATGGAGAACATGTCTTTCTTGCTTCTGTTTCTACTCATCACCTCCCTGCTGACCACCTGAGCTCGGATGTAGCCTTCCCTCCTCTCCTGGCTGTACACGTGACTGCTGGCCTCGCTCACTTGCTGTACACAACGCTCTATACTCTGGGTGTGCGAGGGCCAGGCAGGGACATGCATGGGGTTGTCCAGGAAAGCTCTGACTTGAACATTGGTGAGGCTGCAGGTAAGAGGGGGCTCACTGCCAGCCTGGATGTTATCCAGATCTATGAGATCAGTGAGGGTCGTGGCACCTAGATTGACTTCAGGAGTCTTCCTGACCCTGAAGGAATCGTCACCAACTGATTCGTCATGCCCAGATCCTCTCATAAGTCTCATATCCAAGGTCTTTTTGACTGCCACTCTTCTCTCCTCCTCATCCTTACTGCAGAGCATTGTCTGCAGAACTGCCTCGGGATGAGCATACCAGGAAGATCTCCTCCACAATCTGAACAACCTTCCTTGGCTGACTCCTCAGGAGCTCAAGCTGGAAGAGAACATGCCTCGGCCCTTCGGAGAACGATGACTTGACCTTGGTGTTGAACCAATTTGGCAAGTAGACACTCACGATGAATTGGACAATAAGTCTCAGGTTGTGAAGCTGGTTCCCTTTCAGTTTATGATGAGCGACCCAAATTCTGCAGAACCTGAGAGCCGTTGTGAGCCACCTAGAATGTGAGACTGGACCTATCTGCAGGAAAGCAAGTCTATCAGGCATGACCCCAGTTTTGATGGCACTGCAAATCATGTAACCATAGTACTGGTCGGTACTCAGGTCGTCAATGACAGTATGTGTAAGCTCAACGAGTGGAGGGCCAACTGTGATTTTTTCAAAGCTCGGATTTATTTCTAACTCAGTGGCAGAGTCCAGCATCTTGCCAAGAGGACCAGACCATCTGTTGTTTGAAAGAGTCTTGCCATCCAGCTCCTGGATCAGATGTCTGAGTGGCAACTCGTTGGTGTGGAGGTCACAAACAATCCAGACCAGCTTCCTCCCAACCTTCCGCTCTATCCACTGTATGACCCCCCCTTGCCACCCTGTGTTCGTGTTGGTGCTGTCCCCTCCAATGGCCTGCAGGGTCTGGTCTACGTTCCTCTCTCTGAGCCAGTTCACAATGTTATCTGCCACTATCTCAGCTGGTTTCCTGATGTCATCTTTCTCTGGAGTGAAATGCCACAAATACTTCCCTCCTGGTTCACTGCAGCAGGAGTAGTGTTCCTCCTTCACCATGGCAGGGAACAACTTGTCAGAATCTCCAACTTTCATGAACACTTTAGTGTCATCCCTTCTCCCATCAAAGAACAAACAATTGATTCCATTTTCTCTTATCCCCTTATCAAACTCCTCTTCTAGGTTACTGACAAGTTTCTCCTGAGCTCTCCTTACTTTGTTATGATCTATCACCAGGTGAACATCATCAGGTGTTATCAAACCACCGTCAATCCAGGCAGCTGTTGCTATCTCTGCAGTTTCTCTGAGACCAGTGTGGTGTCGCATGCTGGCCAGAGCTATGCTCGGGATATCTTTCCTATTTCGAATCTTATGCCTGGAAGGTTTGGGATCATTATTTTCTGGGTTAGGGACAAAGTCACCATTCTCCTGGTCAGCACTCGGATCAGCCATGGGGAAGTCATTAAACTCTGAATCAGCTTGACTCCAATCATTGGCCTTTTTTACCTCACCCTGGGCCTTCTCAAGTCTCTTTTCCTCGGCAACTCTTCTCCTCTTCTCTCTCTCTGTGGCAGCCTCCTGTCTCTTGGACTCCGGATTACCTTGGCTAGAAATCATGAGAGCCCCTATACTGCCAGTCTTCTCTCTCTGTGCTCTGACAAATGCCAGTTCGATCACAGGAATCTTCAGTTCACGCTTGCAAATACAGGAGATGTGGGCCTCGGATTTACAGTCACGATCGCATCCAAACTCAGGACAGAGAACAATTGGGCACTTGCAAGTAATTATGTCAAATAACTGGTCCAGTTGCTTGGCAAAGCTGTCCTTAACTGCAAGTTTTCCTCTCCCAAGAGAGATATCTCTTGCCTTTTCCCAACTGGCTAGCAGTCTCTCACTAATCTTCTTCTGACTTGTTATGACTGGAGGCTTGAACTGAGCTTTAGCCAGAGTGTACTGTGCCAAGACAGCTTTGGTCATATCACTGGCAATGTCTTTGTTTGTGTAAGTTCTTTGGTTCTTTTCACTGATTTGCCTGATTAAAACACCGTATCTCAAAGCATCTCTCAATGTAGGCAACTCCGACTTCAGGAGCTCTCTCCCAGACCCAAGATAGTGACTGAGATGGCTGGATTTTTGGTTCCTCGTCCTGACACAAGCAGCCATCGCAAATATTATCAACTTATAAATGCATCAGAATCTGAAACAGAAAAAAATATTGTTAGTTGGGTTGTTAAAGAATGAAGTCAGAAAGCAATGTTTACTATTTAATTGTAATGCACTAATGCAGCTGTACGTTAGATTTTCGATAAATTTCACGCTAAAATTTACCTAGCAAAAGGTTGCAAAATATTGAAACTGAAATTATTTTCTGTTTATATACACTAAAATCTACCAAAAAAGTGATGGGCCATTAGTTTTAGCTGATCTTCCCTCCTATGACACACCCTATTACGCAGTTCAGTTCTGGTCACCGTATTACAGAATGGATATAGAATCCTTGGAAAGAATTCAGAGGAGAATGACAAGACTAATCCCGGGCATTAGGAACCTTGAGTATAGAGACAGGTCAAAGCATCTTAATTTGCACTCCCTTGAGATACGTAGAGCGAGGGGCGACCTGATAGAGGTGTATAAGTGGAAGGCAGGGCTAAACAAAGGGGACATTACAAAGGTACTCAAACTATCCAACCAGGAGCGAACTCCTAACAATGGTTTTAAATTAGACAAATTTAGATTTATGCGTGAAATAGGTAAACACTGGTTTGGAAACAGAGTAGTGGATGAATGGAACAAGTTACCAAATATCATCATTAACTCGAATACGCTGAATTGCTTCAAACATAGGTTGGATGCTCATATGAGCAATAGGGGTTGGGTGTAAACGGGACTGCCCAGTATGGGCCAATAGGCCCGCTGCAGTTTCCTCCATTCTTATGTTCTTATGTTCTTATGTCCGTCGGAATTGTTTCGTAAGATGTCAGGTCAATGGGTAAAGAAAACGCTCAAATTCATTATGGTAAAGATATTCTTAAATAAATTGGGCCAAAAGTGTAAAAAAAAATAAGGATTTAAGTGGCTAAAAATTCTCGTGACTGGGAAGAGCTCTGTGATTGGTTGTGATGTCACAGGTTGGCTCGAGCCGACGAGCGGGAGCCTGGAGGCAGCCAGCTGTGGCGTATGTGTTGTTACCAGCAGAATTACAGGACTTGTGGCCATATGCAATGTTGATATAAACAGGCATACTTTATTTTTCGGTTAAAATAAACTGCTGCCCAAGTATCATCATGTGTATTTACTTGCTGCGAGCGAAAATGATACAAAAGACCGATAACTCAAACATGGAAGTTTTCATCACTATTCTCTATTTCATGTCTGGAAAATATAAGTTTTCGTCACTGATGTCTATATTTAATGTTGTGGAAGGACTAGGGGCGACCATGGCCAGGGAATGGGCTTGAGAGGATCAGGTTAGGCTATGATAAGTTATAAGTTATAAGATTAGCTTAACATACACCGGTAAGGGGGATAGTAACTCAAAATTGGTGATTTCCGATGGAAATGAATGTCAAAATCGTTCATAACACATCGCAAACCATCAGAAAAAAAAACATAGTCTCCATGTCTAAGTGCAGGTGATGACCAAAACTTAAAATTTACCCAATATAGCCTATCTCCAATCTAAGCATCCAAATACTTATGATAGTTAAAGTATAATTTTACCCATTACAGTAATTAATATAAACGATGATATATCCCAGTGGTTCATGAGTGAATCATCAAAACAATAACAGCACAATGTTGTCATATTTACCTAGCATCAGGCATTCTCAAAACAAAGTCCAGACAATGTCATTACTTCTAAATTGACTTGTATCTGAACCATGTACTGATATACTCTGTAAATGCACTGGAAAACAAATCTACCAGGTAAGAATACATGACAGCTGAGCTGGTGTAAACTTGAGATTTTTTTATGTTCATAAGCTGCTCTTCCTGGCACATTTCTTCTCTTACGAAATGTCCATGAACAAAAACACCCTTAAAACTTACCTGAACGTGGTTTTTGGGGTCTGAAGAGGCCATCCTTTCTACTACCTCCGACTGCAGCGGTGAGTTTGTTGGAGAACGTCATCTGCGGGGAAGATGGTGACGTCATTGCAAATGGCGGCCGTTTTTCTAAAGAAATAAACTTATCTCGACTATTATAGCAGGAATTTAAACTTTTATTACAAATTATATATACTGTATCACTCTACGAACGTGGCAGAGTGTATTTCTTGAGTTTACTCAGAATCGACAACTCGTCCCTGCTTTCGTTTTGGATCTATGGTTGGATCAGTAATGTTTAAGCTCAATTATGTACTTATGTGTCTTGACGCTTTGAATATATCCACATTAAAACCCACCTTGAAATATGAGCACAGTGTATTCAGGTCCTTCACTCAAGCTCCTCTCCGTGTATTTCTGCGTTACTGTAGAAGAAGACCTAGAAAAGCAAGTGAAAAATAGAGATGGGAGAGTGATAGAACGGCCGAGGAAAGGGAAGGAAGCGGGGGATATAGTGGGAGGTAGCAGGAGAGAGTGGGAAAAAATGAGAAAAGGGAGAGTGTGGGAGAATGAGAGGGAAGATATAGTGGGGACTGAGGTGATAGGGACAGGAGAGTGGGAGACTGGGGTGAGATGGAGAGTAAAGTGGGGACTGAAATGAGATAGAGAGAGGGAAAGTAGAGTGTGGACGGAGGTGAGAGGCAAAGTAGAGTCAGAGACTGAGGTGAGGGAGAGTAGAGTGGGGGACTGAGGTTAGAGAACAGTGGGTAAACTGAGGTGAGAGGGGCGAGAACACTGCCCAAGTGGCCAATTTGACCCATCAAAGAGAATGTCGCGGGAGTTTTCTGAGGGAGCATTTTATTATAGACCATATAATCCGCTTTAAATACACATAGCCAGTTTATAGCAAGTGTTGACTAATACAATGAAAGTGGTGGTCACTTACATGCCACTAGCCATAAACTACCGTTTAGCACAGCCCACTCCTCCAAAAAGCCTCATATCAGCAGGAACTCAGAGTAGATATTAACCGAGTAGCGGCCCACCCTGGTGGGGGAAATTCCTATAGAGGTTTTCCCCCACTTGTGTTGAGTTTGGGAGCCAGGGATCCTCCAGCCTTCTTGTCGGCGTAGTTTGTCGGGCGTGGCGGACCAAACTGCTGCCTGAATGAAGACTGACAGGTTAAATGGCCTAACGGAACTCCCAGCTGGGGGAGGGGCGCCCCGTGATGAAACTTCCATCCAGGGAGAAGGATACCCCCCGTGATGAAACTCGTAGCCAAGTAGAAGGGCGCCCCTTGATGAAACTCCTAGACAGGGGCGCCCTGTGAAGAAACTCCCAGTCAGGGGAGGGGCGTCCCGTGTTGAAATTCCCAGCCAGGGGAGGGAGGCCCCCTGATGAAACTCCCAGCCAGTAAGAGGGGAACCCCGTGATGAAACTCCCAGCCAGGAGGAGGGGGTGCCCCGTGATGAAACTCCCAGCCAGGGGGAGGGGCGCCCCGTGATTAAACTCTCAGCCAGGAAGAGGGGCGCCACGTGATGAAACTCCCAGTCGGGAGGGGCGTCCATTGCTGAAATTCTCAGCCAGGGGAGGGACACCCCCTGATGAAACTCCCAGCCAGGGGAGGGGCGCCACATGATGAAACTTTCAGCCAGTAAGAAGGGAATCCCGAGATTAAACTCTCAGTCAGGGGAAGGGGCGCTCCGTGATGAAACTCCCTGTCGGGGGAGGGGACGCCTTTTGGTGAAATCTTAACCAGGGAGAGGCTGGAGCCGGGGCGCTCCTTCCGGAGTGGGTGAATCTCGCTGGTGGAATGTTGTAGTGGTATGGCAGGGGAAGGTTGCGTCATCTCTAGACTTGTTAAGGGAAAATTCCACTAGTTATCATTTATCATTTTTACGTGTGCTATACATTGTTGGAGGAAAATAAAAACCAAATATTTACATTGCACATAAGCAAAGGGGTGGGTGATACTCCACCACCCTTAATACCAACAAGCATAGGTAAGGCTGAAGGCTAAACTGATGACGACATACAGACTAAGGGAGAGTGAAGGAAACGCCCTTATTTTATATACACACACACGCACACACGAATACACACACATGTACACACACACACACACACACACACACACGAATAAGTTAAGAGAGAGGGAGAGATAGAGAACCACCAAAAAGAGAGAGTGTGAGAGGGAGAGATAACTGCGAAAGACAATCACATTTAGTAGTCTCCTGGCGGTCCTGGATCAGTCATCAAGGGCGAAGCTCATTACCGAGATACACCGCTTGACAACAACTTCCCTCGACCCTTCCCCCTCCTTGTTGTCTCTACTAAACTGTGATCACCTTCTAACATGTTGTACTAGTCAGCATAATCTGCTGTACTAGATAGTATTTTTCTGTACCACGTTGTATCATGCTGTAATCATCTGGTGTTGTGCCGTGCCATTCTGTATTATATGCTGGGAAACGGTGTCAGGCTGCCCTTCATTGTATTTTTCAGTACCATTCAAACGTTTCCTTGATACTTGCTGTATAAGTCTGTAGTGTTCCGTGCTAGCCTGCATTATGCTACTTTGTATTCGAGTTTACTAGGATGTGATACCAGTAGATGGTTTTTCAAGGCAGTACTCTGTTTACCGCACCACAGTTTCATTTATTACATAACATTAAAACACATCGTTTGATACAGGACAGAACTTTACTGTATTTACCGAACTGTCCTTCACTTCAGTGTAAGGCTCAATCGTACTCCACCGTACTATAAACTCCAATGTTTTCAAAATAAAATGTTCCTACAACACTGTATAGTAAATTTTGTCAGATCAAACCAATTCAGTAGAAAAACATACATACCAATATATCTGAGCTTATTGTTTGCAAAATGTGAGATGCATTATCGCCTCAGGGGCTATATTAGATACTGTACATGATGTTACTGTCTACTTTATATGTGTCATCAGTTCTCTGGTATGGAAGCTTTGGTGTTGGCGCGAAGTGTAATGATTGTTTATCAGACCACAGCTTACAGCTCAGAAAGAAGAGCACATATAACAGTAAGTAGATGAGCAGTTGTACACCCATGCAAGTTGACACACCCTTCAGTGAGATTAAGACCTGACCCAGGAAAGGTCATGGCCTCAAGGCACCTGAGTTAACCGGGCATTATGACCGTGTTAAAGAACGTACACCTGCAAGACACATCCTGGTGGTAATAGTTAGGAAGCATTACCGACCGGAGACATGACCACGCACCTGGGCAAACAGAGCTGTCCAGGCCTGACCCAAGTAGAGGTCACGGTTATCACTGGCACGCGATCAGCTTAAATCGGCGACATGGCCGTGTTACTCAAGAAGCTACCCTCCAGCCAGTACACCTGTCACCTGACCAGACACACCCAGATTAGTGACGACATCTTCCGGCTCGTGACCGCCATAAAAGGGTCTTGCAGCTCCCTCTAAATGACTTCACACATCGCTCCTGAACTAAGAAGACCTCTCAACAAGACCTCCTGCTGGACCCGGAACTGTGAAGACCGCCCTCTCTCTGGTGCCATTGTTGGCCATCTTCCAGGACCGGACCATCCACCACCGACATCGTCGACAACAACTCACGAGCGTTCTCGGTTTATCGAGCATTTGCTTGCCCTCCCCACTGGTGGTGTGAGTGACCCACACTCCAGCTGGAGAGCAGCTATAGCGCGATATTCCCGACGTGGTTTGAGCTCTTTTCCTTCTACTGCTAATTTTCCTTTTTTCGCTCTGGCCTAGGGACCTGCACCCTCAAAAAGTGTATTTGTCCTGCGGTCCCCCCTGTAACTGTTCACCTCCCTCCCAGGAGATTGTGAACACGAAAGGGGGTTGGAGCAAGAACCCATCCCAGCCGAGTCTTTCCAGGAAAACCGTGATCGTGCGGGTCCACCTGGAAAGAGGGTAGCAATCCTTATCCTTCCCCAATAGGCACACTTAGCTCACGTCTATAAGTGAGCAGTCACGTACACTAGGAAGTAGGTTTCCCCAACGGGGCTCCGGGAGAGAAGCTCAGGAACCACTCTACGACCACCACCCGGCCATCATTGCCAGTGGGGAGTGCTGAAATTCCTCTGCTACTTACTCATCCGGAATAGGTAGGCTCTCTAAAAAAAAAAAAAAAAAGAAAAAAAAAAAACACAACCACAGGTTATGGAGCGCGTACGCCCTCCTAACCGTGACCCCCGCCTGAACCGCCAACCTGACGACCCGAACCACGACAGGCTCCACACAGAGAAAGCGGACCAGTTACGCGCCTTCAACGAAGCCCTGAAAAGCAGGAACACTGCCACCACCTCCAACAAGTCCACCACCACTGCTACTGCCACTGAGGACGACAACTGGACGAAGGTAGAAAACAAAAAACGCCGACGTGCTTTTTCGGGAAACGAATGCCGTCAAGCAGCCCAAAAGGCACCCATCACCACCACCAGCTCACCTCCAACGACACTGCCAAAATTCCAGATCTCGAAAATGGACACAAAAACGACATATGCCGCCATCACAGAGATGGAAAAACTAAATCCACTGGCCAAATTCTCAGTGCGGCCCAACCTAAAGGGGGAGATGATTATTCACCCCAAAGACAAGTACACTGCCACCACCCTCGACACTTACCTGCAAAACACCACCACCGTTGTATCAACCAAGCTGGACCCCGCCCAGAAACTGATGAAGTTGGTAGTCCTCCAGTACCCAAAGGAACTACCCCTCGAACCCCTGGAGAACCACCCGAAGATCCTAAAAGCCGAGAGATGCTCTCCCCCATCCGACAAGACGGCCACCACAAAACAAGTGCTCATAACGCACTACGGTTCACCCCCCCAGCACCATAGACCTCAAAACCTGGGGGATCTACGAAGTGAGGCCCTTCGTCCCAGAGCCCCTGCGGTGCTTCAGATGCCAAAAATACAGGCACCATCAGACAAGGTGCACGTACAAGGAAATCTGCGCAGTCTGCGCACAGAAGCACAGCACACACTCCTGCCTCACCAAGTTGAAAAATGGAGAAAAAATTGCCCCCAAGTTTGCCAACTGCAGGGGAAAACACCACGCCTGGAACCCTGGATGCTCCGAGAGGACAAAGAGGGTCCAGGCAAACCGACCAGCAGCAAGACCGGCCCCCACCGCCTGCACACCAGCCCCACCAAGTACCTTCGTGTGGGGAACCCAAAGGCCAAAACAACAAAGCCAACCTCCTCAGCCGGTCAACACCCAAAGTGCAGCCCAGTTTCCTGGCCTCAGTACGGCCACACCTCAGCCACCCAAGCAGCAGACAACGACAACCACGAAAAAGACAAAAGAAGCACACACCAAGGCACCAGAAGGAATGATACTCGTATCAGACCTAGCCAAGGTACTGACAACCTTCGCGGAGGGCCTAGCCGGACTACTGGGCCACAAGATCCAAGCAACACAGCTCCAAATACTCATGGGGAGCGTCCTCGGGCAAGTCGCCACAGCTCCAGCCACCTCAGTGGAGGAAGCCACGCCGGTCCTCACAAGAGTGACAGCCGAGGTACACTCTACACCGAAAAAGGCCACCAGAGAACCCAAGATACCGACAGCTCCCAGAAAGAAATTGGACGTTTCAACTCCCCTGAACCGAACCACGACCCAGAAGGCAAAAACCACAGAACAAGAAGATATGGACCTGATCCAGTCGGAATCGGACTTGAACATTTCCATCGAGGACCACCAGAAGTCCCTGATGAAACAGTGGTGGAAAACATCAGCACCCTGAACATCCTTACATGGAATGCTCAGGGCATCAAAAACAAGAAACACCTCCTGCAAGAAGCAGTAGCCAAAGACAAGCTTGACATCATACTGCTACAAGAAACACTTCTACAAGAACACCACTGTTTCAAATTCAGTGGTTACAAGACATACAGGAGGCATTTCACGCAGGCGTCAACAAGAGGATGTATGATCTTGGTCAAGTCAAGCAAACCCTCCTCCGAGGTTACGCAGCAATTTCCATGTGGGGAAAACATCGAGACACAGGCCGTCAAAGTAACCCTCCAAGAAAGGGAATTAACTGTTCACAACATCTACAAGAACCCAAGGGGCTCACTGGAGGTGACTCAATTATTCGCTTCGGCCGCTGACCACGCCACACTCATAGGAGGGGATTTCAACGCACATCATCCCTTCCTAATCTCGGTAAGCCCCACAAATGAAGACTGCCTACACCTGTACACCACCTTTCAAGACACACCCGAGATCTGCCTCCTGAACACCGGAGAGCCCACCCACACTAGGGGAGGAAGGCTAGATCTAACCTTCGTCTCCAGTGCACTACATCCTTCGGCCTCCTGGCAGCTACACCCCCACGCTGACCAGCGACCACTTCGCCACCCTAAAAACGCTGAAGGTGAACAAACTCCCCACTCCACCCCCGCCGAGATGGAGATACAATACCCAAAAGACAGACTGGGGACTCTTTAAGAAACACCTGACTAAGTGACGCGAAAAATCACAGCCGGCCGGCGCAGCACCAGTGGACGAGACAACCCTCCACCAACAATTGGTCGAGGCGTTTCACCAAGCGGCAGAAGAGGCTATCCCAAAAACAAAACCCACATCAAGGCAGTACAATGATTACTGGTACTACTGTCCCAGGGTGAAAGAACTCAACCACAGAGTGAACATGGCCCGAAGAAACTACAGGAGACATCCCACGGAAACAAACAGACATCTCCCGCAAGTCATAGTTAAGGATACCAGGGAAGAGAAGGAAGAAAAAAAAACGTAAGCTGGCTCAAGTGGTGCTCCGAACTGAACGAGCACACCTCCCTTGGCAAAATGTGGGCCCAGATCCGAAGGGCATCTGGGAAGGCAACACCACCACCACCAACCCATCCCAACCCAGAAGAGGAAGCCGAGAGACTTGCAAAACTGTTCTCTGACCGAGCAGCAACGAAAAACCTCCCGAGACAGGCAGAGGAGACACAACGGCGTCTGCGACAGGTCAGACTCCAGATGATCGAAGAGGCCTGCAACAGTGAAGCTGACACCGACAGACCTTTCAACCAGCAAGAACTCCAGAAGTCGCTAAAACGAAGCAAGGACACAGCACCAGGGGCCGACAGGATAACCTACTCCATGCTTTCCCATGCCGGTAAAGCCGGACACGAGGCTTTACTACAAGTCATCAATGCTTCGTGGACAGCACGAAGACTCCCACCGGAATGGAAGAAGGCAGATATACAGCCCATTCCGAAGCCCAGAGAACCAGACAAACCGAGGCCCATCTCCCTTCTCAGCTGCATAGCGAAGACGGGAGAAAGAATGGCTCTCAACCAACTCAGGTGGAAAGTAGGCAGCCCACACCCTCACATTTTTGCTTACACCGAGAATACCTGCACAGGCAACAACATCGCCGAGATACTCAGCACAGTGGACTACAAACCAGCTCTGGTGGTCTTCCTCGACCTGGAGAAGGCCTTCGAACTAGCAAATCCACTGGCCATTACCACAACGCTAGTTGAAAAAGGCGTCAAAGGAAGGTTGCTGGGGTGGATCCAGAACTACCTCACACAGAGAGAAGCAAGAGTACGCTTTCAGGGAGCAACCTCAAGCTACAGGGTCCATGAAAACGGAACCCCACAAGGAGGCATCCTCAGTCCAATGCTGTTCAATGGCCTGATGGAAAATCTTGTCAAACTTCCTTTCAGACAAACAGCCAAGCTCCTATGCTATGCAGACGACTTACAGCTTATAGTAAGAGGATCAAACAGACTAACCAACACGCAACACGCACTCCAACTTATAGAAGAGGAGTGCAACAGACTTGGACTCAAGATAAATCCAGCCAAGTCGAAAGCGATGGCCATCTGCACAGACACACCAGACAAGATACTCTCCATACAAAACACGCCGGTAGTCTGGACCAACACCCACCAATGTCTTGGAATCTGGTTTGACCAGAAACTCACTTTCAAGCCGCAACTCGAGTATCTCAGGCACAGAACGAAGAGCAGACACAATATAATGAGGTCGCTCACCAGCACAACCGCAGGAGCAAACCTTCATGTGCTCAAAGCCTACTACACGGCCGCCATCAGATCGCTGGTAGATTACAGTGCTCCAGCACTCATTGGACTGTGAGAAGACCAAATAGCTGAGCTAGAAGTCATCCAAAATAATGCTCTCAGGACCATGCTCGGAGCACACATGTGGACCAGAATTTGCAATTTGCAAATGGAAACTGAACTACCACCCCTGGCAGTACGAGTCAAGCAGGTGACAGCCGGTCTCCTCGCCAAAATCTGTAGATCAGATAAGCCCACAGCTGCCAAAATTCGAATCAATGCCTCCCTCCACCACGACCACAGAGTGCGAGGGGCCACCTGGTCGCACGAGGCAAGCGAGGTCATCCGACACCTGCAAGCAGAAACACTCGTCAAGAACAACCAAGACACACGAGACAATGGTTACGTAGTTCCTCCACCATGGAGCCCTCCACCAGCCACATTCAAAATTACCGACCTAGGTGATAGCAAAGCCAACCACCAGAAGGAGGACCTCAAAAAAATAACTCTGGAAGCCATAGCCACCGAGACACCAGCTGATGCAGCATCATACTTCACAGACGGCTCGGTGGATCCAAAACATCATACATCCGGAGCGGCCTTCTACACCCGAGGTCAGACCCTCCGATGGAGACTTTCTAATGACTGCTCCACCCTACAAACAGAGCTGGTAGCAATCTCAAAGGCCCTACAACACACTGCAACACAACACAACAAGTCCATCATAATTCACACGGACTCGAAATCGGCCATGCAGGCGCTGCAACACAGTCAACCAAGAGACAACGTCCACATCATAACCTCGATCCTCGCACAGCTACAGGAATTCCAAAGACAAAACCGCCCAGTCGTCTTACACTGTATTCCCAGTCATGTAGAGATCGGAGGAAACGACGTGGCAGACGAAGCAGCCAAGGCAGCTACACGTTCTAGTAGCGTACACATTCAAGTTCCAGCAAGCGTGCAACAGATCAAGAATCACCTCAGAAAGACTAGCAAGCTCCACATCAAAAAGAGCTTCCTTCATGCATTCAACGCTGGTTCCCAATCAGCCAAATTGTACCTAGCGGCTACAAAAGGGGAACCACCTTTCGCGGACAAGAAAACACCAAGACAAACCCAAGTCAGCCTTCATCAACTACGACTAGGGTACAAGTGCTCCTGGCAGATGATCGGAAATGATGTCATGGAATGCACCTACTGTCAGGAGCCAGCAGCCAACCCACTTGAACACTATTTCCTCCACTGCGAAGTCACACACAGCCTCCGAAACAGAACTCAAATCTCCCAAGAAGCACACACAACACCAGCGGCCACTCTAACCCGAAAGGCCCAAACAAACCACATTCACCACCTTTTCCGGGTCATCACACGATACCCACCACCCAGATAGCTTAGAAAGTATCCTCTCCCAGCAAGTGCGGACCCCAGTTCAGGGGGCGCGCCACTCCGAAACTGACCACGTCCAAGAGTGGGGGTTGGTGGTAAGCGTCCACTGATCGGGGTCCACTCACACTTGCAACCTGCAGTATCCTTCCAAATCTGCAGGTGGGACCACCTCCAATCCCAATCCGGTATGGCTGCTCCAGGAGCTCCAGCCGGAACCACCAAACGGGCCGCCTATAGGCAAAGGCCCGTGTCGGACTACGGTCCGACAATCTCAACAACAACAACAACCCTCTAAATACATTAGCTTTTGCACTATTATTATAACAGGGAAGGGGCCGACAGCTCCTTCCCAGAGACAGAAATCAGAAGAAGACAGAAGTAACGCTCGTCACGAGGCGAGGTCGGGAGGGAACCTCCCTCCCTAGCACGGAGCACCAGCTAGCAGAGTCTACCCACAGGAGACACAGTCCAGCACTCTCTTCAGCAGCACCTGCATACATCTCCCAGCCGCTGTGCCTCCCTCAGGTCACACGTGAGTCATTGTTAGTACGATCATAAGAAAATAAGGAGTCTGCAATAGGCCGGTTGGCCTGTGAATGGCAGCTCCTTTCTGAAGTTAAAACCACCCTCTATTGTCCATGAATCTATCTAGCCTCCTTTTAAAACTTTCCAGCGTCCCAGCACTTACAACATATTTGCTAAGCTTCTTTCACTCATCTACAACCCTATTTGTGAATCAGTTTCTTCTTATCTCCCTCCTGAACCTAAACTTATCCAACTTAAATCCGTTGCTACAATTCCTATCCTGCTCGGATATTATAAGAACTTTCCTTATATCTCCTTTATTGATTCGTTTCACCCACTATCATATCTCCCCACACTCTTCGTCTTTCTAGGGAATGCAAGTTTAGTTTCTTTAATGTATCTTGATAGGGAAGGTTTCTAAGTCCCGGAATCATTTTCGTGATTCTTCGCTGCACCAACTCCAGTGAGTTGATATCCATTCTATAATAAGGGCACAAGAACTGAACAGCATAGTCAAAGTGCGGCCTGACTCGCGCAAGATATAATTGTAATATGACCTCTGCACTCTTATTACTTACACTACAAAATATAAAATGTAATACTATATTTGCCTTATTTCGAACACTAACGCACTGTTTCCTAGGCCGTAGGTCAGGGCTTACCTACGACCCCTAGGTCTCCTTTACTAGTCGACTTTTTTAGTTCGGTGTTGTTAAGGCTTTATACATTTACAGTATTTGTTCTTCTAATGTTAAGTATGCTGCACTTTCTGGTGTTGAATTTAATTTGCCATTTTTCTGACCACTCCTGCATTTTATTTAAATCCTTCTGTAGTGCATTTGCATCCTGCCCTGAATTAATCTGCAGCCATATTTTGGTGTCATCTGCAAACTTGCTTATGTCACTGCTGATCCCAGTATCTAGATCGTTTATGTAGATTATGAACATGAGTGGGCCCACTACTGACCCCTGGGGAACCCCACTAGTTACACAGCCCCTCTCAAATTTAAAACCATCTACATTGACCCTCTGTGTTCTATCGGTGAGCCATGATTTTATCCAATTTAAAACTTTCCCCTCAATACCATGAGCCTTAACTTTTATCAGAAGCCTCTGATGCAGTACTCTGTCAAATGCTTTGCTAAAGTCAGAGAAAATAACATCGTAATATGAGTCATTATCTACTACCTCATAAGCTTTCCTAAAAGACGTCAGCAGATTTTTTAGACAAGATTTTCCATTTGTAAATCTATGTTTGAATGTCGTAGATAAATTTGTTTTTTTCTCTAAATGTGATCGGATGCTATTTGCTATAATTGATTCAAGAAATTTCTCCACTACTGACGTCAAACTAATCGGCCGGTAATTTGATGCTGATACTCTGTCTCCCTTTTTGAATATGGGTACTACATTTGCCTGTCTCCACAAGTCTGGCATAACTCCGGTATCTAATGATTTTGTAAATAAATTTTCTCTTGTCCAGTAATCTGTTCCTTACAATCTTTCACAACTCGAGGGAAAATTTCATCTGGCCCTGGGGATTTTATCTTCTTTAATTTATTAGTCTTCGTAAGAACATCCTCTTTTCTGATAGTGATATCCTTTAGTATCTCTTCTTCATTTCCCTTAAATGTCAGTTCCACCTCTGGCGTTTCGTTCGTGAACTTCTTCTGTGAAAACTGATAAGAAGCAGCTGTTTAATGCTTTGCTTATTTCCTCACTATCATCGATCACTTCCCCTCTCTCTGACTTTAAAGGCCCCACTTTGTCCTTGACCTTTGTCATATATACCTGGAAAAATCCCTTGGGATTCGCCTTGGATTCTCTTGCTATACTGATTTCGTCATCCCTCTTTGCCTTCCTTACATTTTTCTTAACATTCTTAGATAGTTCATTATACCTATCTCTAAGATGCTCCTCTCCTCCCTTTAATTTCTTCTAAATTCCTTTCTTTATTCCTATATAATTTTTAAGTTTTTTGGTCATCCACCTTGGCGCATTCTTATTTGACCTAATTTTTTTGTATGGTATATCTTGTTCCTGTGCTTTACGGAGTATATTAGGGGATTTATTATAGTCATCATGAACTGTTGTGTCACCAGTTATCTCACCCATACCTACCGGAGAATGACCTGACCGTTCCCAGGTGACCTCACCTAGGAGCTTCTTAACCCCTCATAATCTGCCTATCGAAAGTCTAGTACTCTGACCATATTGTCACTATTTTTTGTTTCCCAATTTAGGGTAAACCTGATTTCTTTGTGAGCACTGTTACCTAGTTCTCCCCCTATTGTGATATCTCTGATAATATTTTCTTTATATGTTAATACTAGGTCTAGTTATCTAGTAGGTTCTGTAATTAGTTATTTAAAAAAAAAATGTCCTGTCCCAGTCAATATTTCTGAAGTTGAAATCCCCCATAATGTATAGGTTGTTGTATCTTGTTGTATCTTGTGTCCGAGAGTCATTTTCTAGTAACGTAAATGTATTGATCTATTAATGTGTCCATGCCAGTGAGTTAATTAATAAATAGCTGTACTAAGAATTGGTGTTTAGAAAATTTTCTCCTACGAATATATTAATAGTTAAATAGCTAACCACCCACGCTACCAAACTTCCTCACTTTAAAATCTAGTGACGTATATATATTCTTAGGGAAAACCTTCTAAACTCCAAGTCTAAGTACAGGCAGTGGAGGACTGGCCCACCGGCATACCGGGAAATTTCCCGGTGGGCCCCAAAGTGATGGTCCATCACTTTGGAAATAACGGAAAAAGAAAAAGGAGTGGGCCCTTTTGGACCCTTTTGAGTGGGCCCTTTTACAAGTTTTCCCGGTAGAAATTTTTGACCCAGTCCGCCACTGAGTACAGCTATTTATTAATTAACTCAATTTCATGGACACGCTAATAGATCAATATATTGACGTTACTAGACAATGACTCTTGGACACAAAATTGAAATGGATACACTTCTTACCATAAGTAACTCACCCTATGGATCGCTCTGACAATGACTCACGTGTGACCTGAGGGAGGCCCAGCGGCTGGGGGATGTATGCAGGTGCTACTGAAGAGAGTGCTGGACTGTGTCTCCTTTGGGTAGACTCTGCTAGCTGGGGCTCGGTGCTGGGAGGGAAGTTTCCCTCCCGAACTCGACTTGTGACGAGATTTACTTCTGTCTTCTTCTGAGTTCAGTCTCTGGGAAGGAGCAGTCGGCTCCCTCCCTGTTAAAGTAGTAATCCGAATGCTAGTGTATTGAGAGGGAGCTGCAGAGCCCTTATATTGGCGGTCATGAGCCAGAAGATGTCGTCACTAATCTGGGTGTGTCTGGTCAGGTGACAGGTGTACTGGCTGCAGGGTAGCTTCTTGAGTAACACGGTCATGTCGCCGGGTTAAGCTAATCGCGTGGCAGTGAGAACCGTGACCTCTACTTGAGTCAGGTCTGGACAGTTGTGTTTGCCCAGGTGCTTGGTCATGTCGCCAGTTGGTAATGCTTCCTAACTATTACCATCCGGGTGTGTCTTGCAGGTGTAGTTTCTTTAACACGGTCATAACGCTGGGTTAACTTAAGTACCTTGAGGCCATGACCTTTCCTGGGTCAGGTCTTAGTCTCACTGTAGGGTGTACATCTGCTCATCTACTTACTGTTATATGTAACTGTAACTTGTGGTCTGATAAACAATCATTACAACTGTAATCCACGACACCCATTTATACTATCCTTCTTCTGTAGCTTATTGTTATATCTCACTGTACTGGGAAGTACAGCAGGAAGGTAGTAGGTAGTAGGCAGCTATCAAGCAGGGAGGTACTACCGCCTGGGAAGATATTGTCTAATGCTGCTGTATGGCATCACGAAATTGTGACCAAATCCCAGGTTGCTCATCTGTCTTTACACACAATTGCAGGGTCTCGATTGTTTCTTTTACTTGATAACACAACATACATATAGCGTTTCTCACTATTGATTTTTTTGTATTTCTTTGTATTTCTTTATTAATATTATTTAAGTGCTATTGATATTATTATTGTTATCATTATTATCTTATTTTAAAATTTAATATAAATTTTATTTACTATGAATTACTGTATTATTATTTTTAAATTTTTGCCCCACAGGCACTGATGTGGGTCAGTGATCTGTGCCCAGGTGGGCTAATCCCCATAAAAAAAAAATCGCACAGCTTTCATCACAGTGCAGGTCCCTGAGCCATTTTGGGGTTAACAGTAGTGTGTGTGTGTGTGTGTGTGTGTGTGTGTGTATGTAAACACAAACCTGGCTTCTTCAAGTTATCAAACATAATTAAACTTCCTAGTCATCATTCACTCTAAATTTAGGGTATATAAATTATCTGAAATTGTCATATGTTATAATTATGAATATATATAGTATCTGCACACAACTGTGAGAAGGTGAAAATTGATCTCATAAAGTGTGATGAGCCGTGATAAGAACATAAGAGCATAAGAAAATAAGGAGTCTGCAATAGGCCGGTTGGCCTGTGCATTAGGGTGTGTCATAGGAGGGAAGATCAGCTAAAACTAATGGCCCATCATTTTTTTGGTAGATTTTAGTGTATATAAACAGAAAATAATTTCAGTTTTAATATTTTGCAACCTTTTGCTAGGTAAATTTTAGCGTGAAATTTATCGAAAATCTAACGTACAGCTGAATTAGTGCATTACAATTAAATAGTGAACATTGCTTTCTGACTTCATTCTTTAACAACCCAACTAACAATATTTTTTTCTGTTTCAGATTCTGATGCATTTATAAGTTGATAATATTTGCGATGGCTGCTTGTGTCAGGACGAGGAACCAAAAATCCAGCCATCTCAGTCACTATCTTGGGTCTGGGAGAGAGCTCCTGAAGTCGGAGTTGCCTACATTGAGAGATGCTTTGAGATACGGTGTTTTAATCAGGCAAATCAGTGAAAAGAACCAAAGAACTTACACAAACTAAGATATTGCCAGTGATACGACCAAAGCTGTCTTGGCACAGTACACTCTGGCTAACGCTCAGTTCAAGCCTCCAGTCATAACAAGTCAGAAGAAGATTAGTGAGAGACTGCTAGCCAGTTGGGAAAAGGCAAGAGAAATCTCTCTTGGGAGAGGAAAACTTGCAGTTAAGGACAGCTTTGCCAAGCAACTGGACCAGTTATTTGACATAATTACTTGCAAGTGCCCAATTGTTCTCTGTCCTGAGTTTGGATGCGATCGTGACTGTAAATCTGAGGCCCACATCTCCTGTATTTGCAAGCGTGAACTGAAGATTCCTGTGATCGAACTGGCATTTGTCAAAGGACAGAGAGAGAAGACTGGCAGTATAGGGGCTCTCATGATTTCTAGCCAAGATATTCCGGAGTCCAAGAGACAGGGGGCTGCCACAGAGAGACAGAAGAGGAGAAGAGTTGCCGAGGAAAAGAGACTTGAGAAGGCCCAGGGTGAGGTAAAAAAGGCCGATGATTGGAGTCAAGCTGATTCAGAGTTTAATGACTTCCCCATGGCTGATCCGAGTGCTGACCAGCAGAATGGTGACTTTGTCCCTAACCCAGAAAATAATGATCCCAAACCTTCCAGGCATAAGATTCGAAATAGGAAAGATATCCCGAGTATAGCTCTGGCCAGCATGCGACACCACACTGGTCTCAGAGAAACTGCAGAGATAGCAACAGCTGCCTGGATTGACTGTGGTTTGATAACACCTGATGATGTTCACCTGGTGATAGATCATAACAAAGTAAGGAGAGCTCAGGAGAAACTTGTCAGTAACCTAGAAGAGGAGTTTGATAAGGGGATAAGAGAAAATGGAATCAATTGTTTGTTCTTTGATGGGAAAAGGGATGACACTAAAGTGTTCATGAAAGTTGGAGATTCTGACAAGTTGTTCCCTGCCATGGTGAAGGAGGAACACTACTCCTGCTGCAGTGAACCAGGAGGGAAGTATTTGTGGCATTTCACTCCAGAGAAAGATGACATCAGGAAACCAGCTGAGATAGTGGCAGATAACATTGTGAACTGGCTCAGAGAGAGGAACGTAGACCAGACCCTGCAGGCCATTGGAGGGGACAGCACCAACATGAACACAGGGTGGCAAGGGGGGGTCATACAGTGGATAGAGCGGAAGATTGGGAGGAAGCTGGTCTGGATTGTTTGTGACCTCCACACCAACGAGTTGCCACTCAGACATCTGATCCAGGAGCTGGATGGCAAGACTCTTTCAAACAACAGATGGTCTGGTCCTCTTGGCAAGATGCTGGACTCTGCCACTGAGTTAGAAATAAATCCGAGCTTTGAAAAAATCACAGTTGGCCCTCCACTCGTTGAGCTTGCACATACTGTCATTGACGACCTGAGTACTGACCAGTACTATGGTTACATGATTTGCAGTGCCATCAAAACTGGGGTCATGCCTGATAGACTTGCTTACCTGCAGATAGGTCCAGTCTCACATTCTAGGTGGCTCACAACGGCTCTCAGGTTCTGCAGAATTTGGGTCTCTCATCATAAACTGAAAGGGAACCAGCTTCACAACCTGAGACTTATTGTCCAATTCATCGTGAGTGTCTACTTGCCAAATTGGTTCAACACCAAGGTCAAGTCATCGTTCTCCGAAGGGCCGAGGCATGTTCTCTTCCAGCTTGAGCTCCTGAGGAGTCAGCCAAGGAAGGTTGTTCAGATTGTGGAGCAGACTGTGAGGAGATCTTCCTGGTATGCATATCCCGAGGCAGTTCTGCAGACAATGCTCTGCAGTAAGGATGAGGAGGAGAGAAGAGTGGCAGTCAAAAAGATCTTGGATATGAACTTATGAGAGGATCTGGGCATGACGAATCAGTTGGTGACGATTCCTTCAGGGTCAGGAAGACTCCTGAAGTCAATCTAGGTGCCAAGACCCTCACTGATCTCATAGATCTGGATAACATCCAGGCTGGCAGTGAGCCCCCTCTTACCTGCAGCCTCACCAATGTTCAAGTCAGAGCTTTCCTGGACAACCCCATGCATGTCCCTGCCTGGCCCTCGCACACCCAGAGTATAGAGCGTTGTGTACAGCAAGTGAGCGAGGCCAGCAGTCACGTGTACAGCCAGGAGAGGAGGGAAGGTTACATCCGAGCTCAGGTGGTCAGCAGGGAGGTGATGAGTAGAAATAGAAGCAAGAAAGACATGTTCTCAATGGTGTGCAGCAACACCGGGTCGTAGTAGTAAAACCGGTTTTTGTATTTGATGATTTTGTTTTCTAAAGGAATATTAAATTTAATAAATGTGTCAAGATCATTCGTTTCACTATCCTGGATCATTTTCATCCTAATAAATTAACCTGATACATTTACTTTACTTTAAATAAGCTATTTAGTGGTGTTGGTAAAAGGGTGGGAATACTGAATTTTCATAAGATTTCAAGTTAAAATTTACCTAGCAAAAAATAATAACTTTTCAAATCTGAAGATATCACATGATTCTGCACATAGAACTACATCATTAATACCATGGGCCGATTTTTCAAAATCAAAAAAAAAAATTCGCCTCCGTATGACACACCCTACTGTGCATGGCAGCTCCTGTCGAGAGTTACTACCACTCTCTATCATCCATGAATCTATCTAGCCTCCTTTTGAAACTTTCCAGAGTTCCCGCACTTACTACAAAGTTGCTAAGCTTTTTCCACTCGTCCACCACCCTATTTGTGAACCAGTTTCTTCCTGTCTCCCTCTTAAACCTAAACTTATCCAACTTGAATCCGTTGCTCCGAGTCCTATCCTGCTCGGAAATTATAAGAACTTTATCTATATCCCCTTTATTGATTCCTTTCACCCACTTAAATACTTCTATCATATCTCCCCGCACTCTTCGCCTTTCTAGGGAATGCAAGTTAAGTTTCTTTAACCTATCCCGATATGGGCGGTGTGGATAGAGCACACTAAGGATTCGGGGTACAAGAGGCAATGAAGCTGGTACTGCACTCAACCGTTTTTTGCTTCCTAAACATGAACTGTTCCCAAGTCTGGTTAAATTTACACTATTCACCAGAATCAACACCCTCGCGCGGAAAGAACATCAATGGTCGGTCAGTCATGTGAGATTAGCCTAAAACTGACTATGATGACTTAACTCAGGTGATGACTTAGACGATGGTGACTAATCTAACC
The DNA here is from genome assembly GCA_958450375.1 of Homarus gammarus. Classification (NCBI taxonomy): domain Eukaryota; kingdom Metazoa; phylum Arthropoda; class Malacostraca; order Decapoda; family Nephropidae; genus Homarus; species Homarus gammarus. The sequence continues at coordinate 442,091 of CAUDMG010001095.1, read as the reverse complement.
AGAATCTTGGTCACTTGTCTTCATAATATCATTTATCTCGGACTGATCATCGGTGATTCATAATATTTTTTTTTTATGACTTTAACATCTCCTTAGGGCAAATATTTCTTTAACTAATTATTCTAACCTTTATTTTATTCCTTCCTATAGTATACTAGATACTTACAGCACCTAATAACCACAGCCATGATTATAACAAACAGGACCATAATTATAACAACCACGACCATGATAATAGCAACCACCATGATTATAACACCTACGACTATGATCATAACAACCACGACTATAATTATAACAACCACGACCATGATTATAACAACCACGACTATGGTTATAACAACCACGACCATGATTATAACAACCACGACTATGATTATAACAACCACGACCACGATTATAACAACCACGACCATGATTATAACAACAACGACTATGATTATAACAACCACGAATATGATTATAACAACCACGACCATGATTATAACAACCACGACTATGATTATAACAACCACGACCACGATTATAACAACCACGACCATGATTATAACAACCACGACCACGATTATAACAACCACGACCATGATTATAACAACCACGACTATGATTATAACAACCACGACCATGATTATAACAATCACGACCATGATTATAACAACCACGAATATGATTATAACAACCTCGACCATGATTATAACAACCACGACTATGATTATAACAACCACGACCATGATTATAACAACCACGACCATGATTATAACAACCAATACCATGATTATAAAAACCACGACCACGATTATAACAACCACGAACATGATTATAACAACAACGACTATGATTATAACAACCACGAATATGATTATAACAACCTCGACCATGATTATAACAACCACGACTATGATTATAACAACCACGACCATGATTAAAACAACCACGACCATGGTTATAACAACCACGAATATGATTATAACAACCACGACCATGACTATAACACTCACGACCATGATTATAACAACCACGACTATGATTATAACAACCACGACTATGATCATAACCACGACTATGATTATAACAACCACGACCATGATTATAAGAACCACGACCATGATTATAACAACCACGACCATGATTATTGTTAGGTTCTGAATAATAAGTTCTATATACAGGAGAGAACACAAACACCTGTATAGTTTTGTAGGTTCGGTTTACTGGATAAGAGTATGTACACAGAGGAGAGCAGCGGTCTCCCTGGCTAGGCTCTTTGTCAACTGCTATAGGCGACGTATGGCAAGTGATACATTAGCAGCTTCCATACGTCGCCAGGCACATTAATTAGGCATGTGGGATATGGTAATAACATTGCCACACGCTGCTAGCTACATAAATGGAGCACATACATAATATACATACATGACATATAATCCAGCATACATAATATACATACACCTCCCTCCCCCCTATACGCTCATAGTAAAGTCTTGAGCGGACCTTTTCTTTTGGATCCGTTCTGAGCGTCGAGGGACTTCATCACTGGGAAGGGTATGGGACTCAACACTGGTGGCGGGGCCAGCAGACGGCATTGTTACGGGTCGGAGGAAACGGCGGTTCCTCCACCACACACGACCACTGGGTAACCGCACCTGGTAGTCCCGTGACCTGCCGAGACCCATGACTACGCCTACTTTGTCCCAACGTAGGGAGGTCGGGTCCTGAACACGGACTTGGGTGCCGACACTCAACCTGGGGAGAGAACGGGCGTGGTCATTGTAGCGGGCGACGACGTCCTGAACACGTTCGGCGGCTCGGCGATCACAATCCTCTGTCTTGGCCTGCCACTCCTTGGAGAAGGATTGAGGGTGAGCAGGGACACAAGAACGAAGGGGGCATCCATACAAGACCTGGGCAGGGGAGCGTCCGGTGTAGTTAGGTGTGTTGCGGAGTTCAAGAAGACCCCTGTCGAAGGCCTCGCAGTCAATGTTCCCAGAAGGGGCCACCTTAAGGATGAGGTGCTTCAGGGATTTGACAGCAGCCTCAGCGTGGCCGTTGGACTGCGGGTAATGGGGCGATGACAACACATGCCGGACTCCCCATCGGTCAAGGAACACAGCAAAGTCCCGGCTTGTGAACTGAGGCCCTCCGTCGGTTCGCAGGCGTACAGGAACGCCCACGTCACGGAAGTAGTGGCGGAACTTGCTGATGGTGGCGGCAGACGTCGTGTCATTACCGCACTTGATGACAACCGGCCAACCAGAGAGACGGTCGACGATAACGAGGAAGGACTTTCCTGACACACAGAAAAAGTCGGCCGACACAGACTCAAAGGGGCGGGTGGGGTTGTCGTAACTCATAAAGGATTCCTGCTGCTGGCTGGGTTGTAATACGCGGCGGGGCTTACACACCTGGACAGCATTGGAGATGTCGGGGTCGATGCCAGGCCGGAACACAGTCTGTCTTGCACGCCGTTTGGTGGCCTCGGCTCCACAGTGACTGTCGTGGAGGCGAGCCAAGGCGTGGAGACTTGAAGCAGCAGGGACAACTACCGAAGGAGAGGTGTCACTGGCCAGAGGTAGGGGCAGGGCGGCAGCAGGGTAGTTGCTGCTCCCTTCGTGCTCCCTGTTGGCGTGTTTTACCTCGAGAATCGGTGTTGGGAAGTCCTGGGAGATGATGGCCAACTCTTGGCAATGTCTGTAGGACAGCAAAGGAGTCGGGACGCCATTATGCACATCAATCCAGGCTTGACACGACCTGTTGCCAAAGGTGACGTGTGCATAGAGTGAACCTAGGGCCGGGGTCATCTGTGAGCCATCTGCCATAAAGCGGAGATCCTTGGGGGGCGGTCCTAGATCACTTGGAGAGAGCCCCAAGCATTGCAAATGCTGGGGACCGATGACTGTAGCATCAGCGCCGGTGTCGGGCAACATCTGAAGACGGGATGACACACCGCCGTAGGTCACGATGACGCTGATGTACTGGGGGACTTTGGTCCTGGGACGCGGGGGGGAGCACACATTCCTAATGTGGCTCGAGCGTTGTCAGGAGTCGTCGTGCCTCTGATTGGAAGGCTGTGGGCGGCCCTCTCTGGTGGAAGGGGGCTGAAGCTTCCGCCGACACGGTCCCTTGGGTATGTTGGAAGAGCAACACTTGTCATAGTGGCCCAGACGACCGCACACATTGCACTGGACGCGTTTGGCTGGGCACCGTACTGTGAGTGACCAGTGGCCCTTACGGTCACAACTGTTGCAGGTAGACTGAGCAGCTGGACACACCTGTGTTCCGTGCTGCTTACCACAGTTGTTGCAAAATAAACCGGGCGTGGACGTGGTAGGCGAAGGCGTAGGAACAGACTTCTTGTCCTTCTTGTACCGGGACACAGCGCGTACAGCTGTGGGGGGAGCACGGATGGCAGAGGTGGCACACCTGGCAGCCTCATAGGAGCGACATATCGTCGACACATCCTTAAGAGAAGAGGAAGAGTCGAGGGAGGTGAGGCGTTGGACAAGTTCCTCGTCCTGAACACCCATCAGGATCACCTGCTTCAACTGGGTCTCCTCGCACTGCTGGTGGTGGCCTGGACATATATCTACCTCTTCCGAGGCTCTCTTAAGACGCACGTAAAAGGCATCAAAAGACTCACCCTCCATCTGTCTGCAGCTAAACAATTCCCTCCTGCGCAGAGCTTCATTCTGCTGTCCTTTGATGTGCCGTTGTAGAACGTCCAGTACCTCCTCTACAGACAGCGAAGAGGTTGGGGGTACCTGCAACGTATGTTCCAAGACACGCTGAATTTCCAAGGACAGGCACATACGCAGTTGGATGAGTTGTTTAGGCTGTGATAAACTCTGGAGATCCACCATTGTAGAGTAATCAGTCCACCGTCGCCGCCATTCACGAAAAGTCTGGAAATTCACATCAGGCTTCAAGATGGGCGGTGTTTGAGCTGCTGCTTTAGGTGGGGCTGGGGGGTGTGAAGGAAGCATGGATGAGGTATCTGAACCAGTCAGTACCGAGGCAGTGTTAGAGCCAGGGGCTTGGTTAACAGTGAGGCGAGATATCAAGGCTTCAAACCGTTCACTGTCTTCCAATCTCCGTTGGTTGTCTCGTTCTGCCTCTGCTTGCCTTCTGTGCTCATCCGCCAAACGTCTGTGGGCTTCATCCTCGCGTTTCTCATCTCTCATAAACTTCAGTAAAGCAATTATCTCTGGAGACAACGCTGAATATTGAGGTGAGGGACTGTGCGATGTGGGGGCTGGAGCGTCGTGGCCGGCCTGGTCATCCATCTCTGCGGGGCTATCCCCCGCCTGGCTCATCCAGACGCTGGGTCCACGGCTACGTAAGGCGTGAGACATAACTACTTCCTCTGTGTACTATGTCTTAAATCAGTGTTGACCGGTCAGCCCGTCGTATCAACAAGATTTCAGACAAAAATTAATTAAATACACAGATAAGTAGATTATATATATAAAATATATATAAGGAAGCCGCGCGGTCAGCGAGTGTTAGTACATGTATGTGTGCGAGTGAGTGTGTGTCCTGGGCGGGCAAAGCGTCTCGCCCCAGCTGTGAGGGGGGTGGAGGGAGAGGCGCGGCGACTCCCAGTCAGTCCAGTTACCCTCAGAACGCGGTCAGAGACGGGTGCACTGAACTCTACTCCTTACAAATGCCCAGAACGTGCCGTATGCCTTGGGAATCCTTTAGAACAAGGTCACACATGAATGGCACGAAACACACAATGCACTAAACACTTCACAGAAAATCACTGTCACTGACACTGCTCAAAGTTGCTAAATTCTTCGAGGAGAGCTGACGCGCGGGAGTTGACCCAAGCGAGAGTCCATAGAGGCCATAGCCGGCTTTCTACAAACTTTGCACTATCACTCGTAATTATCCAGTAAGATCGGATCACTGCGCCATGTTAGGTTCTGAATAATAAGTTCTATATACAGGAGAGAACACAAACACCTGTATAGTTTTGTAGGTTCGGTTTACTGGATAAGAGTATGTACACAGAGGAGAGCAGCGGTCTCCCTGGCTAGGCTACTTGTCAACTGCTATAGGCGACGTATGGCAAGTGATACATTAGTAGCTTCCATACGTCGCCAGGCACATTAATTAGGCATGTGGGATATGGTAATAACATTGCCACACGCTGCTAGCTACATAAATGGAGCACATACATAATATACATACATGACATATAATCCAGCATACAAAATATACATACAATTATAACAACCACTACCATGATTATAACAACCACGAATATGATTATATCAAGCGCGACCATGAATATAACAAGCACGACCATGAATATAACAACCACGACCATAATTATAACAACAACGACTATGATTATAACAACCACGAATATGATTATAACAACCTCGACAATGATTATAACAACCACTGCCATGATTATAACAACCACGACCATGATTAAAACAACCACGACTATGATTATAACAACTACGACCATGATTATAACAACTACGACCATGATTATATCAACAACAACCATGATTATAACAACCACGACCATGATTATAACAACCACCATGATTAAAACACCTAAGACTATGATCATAACAACCACGACTATAATTATAACAACCACGACCATGATTACAACAACCACGACTATGATTATAACAACCTCGACCATGATTATAACAACCACGACTATGAGGATAACAACCACGACCATGATTATAACAACCACGACCATGATTATAACAACAACGACTATGATTATAACAACCAAGAATATGATTATAACAACCTCGACAATGATTATAACAACCACGAATATGATTATAACAACCACGACCACGATTATAACAACCATGACCATGATTATAATAACCACGACTATGATTATAACAACCACGACCATTGTTATAACAACCACGACCATGATTATAACAACCACGAATATGATTATAACAACCTCGACCATGATTATAACAACCACGACTATGATTATAACAACCACGACCATGATTATAACAACCACGGCCATGATTATAACAACCACGAATATGATTATAACAACCTCGACCATGATTACAACAACCACGACTATGATTATAACAACCACGACCATGATTATAACAACCACGACCATGATTATAACAACCACGACCATGATTATAAAAACCACGACCACGATTATAACAACCACGAACATGATTATAACAACAACGACTATGATTATAACAACCACGAATATGATTATAACAACCTCGACCATGATTATAACAACCACGACTATGATTATAACAACCACGACCATGATTATAACAACCACGACCATGGTTATAACAACCACAAATATGATTATAACAACCACGACCATGATTATAACACTCACGACTATGCTTATAACAATCACGACTATGATTATAACAACCACGACTATGATCATAACCACGACTATGATTATAACAACCACGACCATGATTATAAGAACCACGACCATGATTATAACAACCACGACCATGATTATAACAACCACTACCATGATTATAACAACGACGAATATGATTATATCAAGCGCGACCATGAATATAACAAGTACGACCATGAATATAACAACCAGGACTATGATTAGAACAACCACGACTATGATTATAACAACCATGACTATGATTATAACAACCTCGACCATGATTATAACAACCAAGACTATGATTAAAACAACCACGACCATGATTATAACAACCACGACCATGATTATAACAACCACGAATATGATTATAACAACCTCGACCATGATTATAACAACCACGACTATGATTATAACAACTACGACCATGATTACAACAACCACGACCATGATTATAACAACCACGACTATGATTATAACAACCACAACCATGATTATAACAACCACGAATATGATTATAACAACCACGACCATGAATATAACACTCACGACCATGATTATAACAACCACGACTATGATTATAACAACCACGACTATGATCATAACCAAGACTATGATTATAACAACCACGACCATGATTATAAGAACCACGACCATGATAATAACAACCACGACCATGATTATAACAACCACGAATATGATTATATCAAGCTCGACCATGAATATAACAAGCACGACCATGAATATAACAACCAGGACTATGATTAAAACAACCACGACTATGATTATAACAACCATGACTATGATTATAACAACCACCACCATGATTATAACAACGACGACTATGATTATAACAACCACGACCATGATTATAACAACCACGACCATGATTATAGCAACCACGAATATGATTATAACAACCTCGACCATGATTATAACAAACACGACTATGATTATAACAACCACGACCATGATTATAACAACCACGACTATGATTATAACAACCACGACCACGATTATAACAACCACGACCATAATTATAACAACAACGACTATGATTATAACAACCACGAATATGATAATGACAACCTCGACAATGATTATAACAACCACTGCCATGATTATAACAACCACGACCATGATTATAACAACCACGACTATGATTATAACAACCACGACCATGATTATAACAACCACGCCCATGAATATAACAACCACGAATATGATTATAACAACCTCGACCATGATTATAGCGACCACGACTATGATTATAACAACCACGACCATGATTATAACAACCACGACCATGATTATAACAACCACGACAATGATTATAACAACCATGACCACGATTATAACAACCACGACCATGATTATAACAACAACGACTATGATTATAACAACCACGAATATGATTATAACAACCTCGACCATGATTATAACAACCACGACCACGATTATAACAACCACGACCATGATTATAACAACCACGACTATGATTATAACAACCACGGCCATGATTATAACAACCACGCCCATTGTTATAGCAACCACGAATATGATTATAACAACCTCTACCATAATTATAACAACCACGACTATGATTATAACATCCACGACCATGATTATATCTACCACGACCATGATTATAACAACCACGACTATGATTATGACAACCATGACCACGATTATAACAACCACGACCATGATTATAACAACAACAGCTTTGATTATAACAACCACGAATATGATTATAACAACCTCGATCATGATTATAACAACCACTACCATGATTATAACAACCACGACCATGATTAACACAACCAAGACTATGATTACATCAAGCGCGACCATGAATATAACAACCACGACCATGAATATAAGAACCAGGACTATGATTAGAACAACCACGACTATGATTATAACAACCATGACTATGATTATAACAACCACGACCATGATTATAACAACTACGACCATGATTATATAAACAACAACCATGATTATAACAACCACGACCATGATTATAACAACCACCATGATTATAACACCTACGACTATGATCATAACAACCTCGACTATAAGTGTAACAACCACGACCATGATTATAACAACCACGACTATGATTATAACAACCACGACCATGATTATAACAACCACGACTATGATTATAACAACCACGACCATGATTATAACAACCACGACCATGATTATAACAACAACGCCTAAGATTATAACAACCACGAATATGATTATAACAACCTCGACCATGATTATAACAACCAAGACTATAATTATATCAACCACCACCACGATTATTACAACCATGACCATGATTATAACGACCACGACTATGATTATAACAACCACGACCATGATTATACCAACAACGACTATGATTATAACAACCACGAATATGATTATAACAACTTCGACCATGATTATAACAAACAAGACTATGATTATAACAATCACGACCACGATTATAACAACCACGACTATGATTATAACAACCACGACCATGATTATAACAACCACGCCCATGAATATAACAACCACGAATATGATTATAACAACCTCGACCATGATTATAACAACCACGACTATGATTATAACAACCACGACCATGATTAAAACAACCACGACCATGATTATAACAACCACGACTATGATTATAACAACCATGACCACGATTATAACAACCACGACCATGATTATGACAACAACGACTATGATTATAACAACCACGAATATGATTATAACAACTTCGACCATGATTATAACAACCACTACCATGATTATAACAACCACGACCATGATTAAAACAACCACGACTATGATTATATCAAGCGCGACCATGAGTATAACAAGCACGACCATGAATATAACAACCAGGACTATGATTAGAACAACCACGACTATGATTATAACAACCATGACCATGATTATAACAACTACGACCATGATTATATCAACAACAACCATGATTATAACAACCACGACCATGATTATCACAACCACCATGATTATGACACCTACGACTATGATCATAAAAACCACGACTATAATTTAAACATCCACGACCATGATTATAACAACCACGACTATGATTATAACAACCACGACCGTGATTATAACAACCACGACTATGATTATAACAACCACGACCATGATTATAACAAACACGACCATGATTATAACAACAACGCCTATGATTATAACAACCACGAATATGATTATAACAACCTCGACCATGATTATAGCAACCAAGACTATAATTATAACAAACACCACCACGATTATAACAACCATGACCATGATTATAACAACCGCGACTATGATTATAACAACCACGACCATGATTATATCAACCACGACCTTGATTATAACAGCCACGACCATGATTATAACAACCACGACTATGATTATAACAACCACGACCATGATTATAACAACCACGACCATGATTATAACAACCACGAATATGATTATAACAACCTCGACTATGATTAAAACAACCACAACTATGATTATATCAAGCGCGTCCATGAATATAACAACCACGACCATGAATATAACAACCAGGACTATGATTAGAACAACCACGACTATGATTATAACAACCATGACTATGATTATAACAACCACGACCATTATTATAACAACGACGACCATGATTATACCAACAAAAACCATGATTATAACAACCACGACCATCATTATAACAACCACCATGACAATAACACCTACGACTATGATCATAACAACCACGAATATAATTATAGCAACCACGACCATGATTATAACAACCACGAGTATGATTATAACAACCACGACCATGATTATAACAACCACGACTATGATTATAACAACCACGACCATGATTATAACAACCACGACCATGATTATAACAACAACGCCTGTGATTATAACAACCAAGAATATGATTATAACAACCTCGACCATGATTATAACAACCAAGACTATAACTATAACAACAACCACCACGATTATAACAACCATGACCATGATTATAACAACCACGACTATGATTATAACAACCACGACCATGATTATAACAACCACGACCATGATTATACCAACAACGACTATGATTATAACAACCACGAATATGATTATAACAACCTCGACCATGATTATAACAAACAAGACTATGATTATAACAACCACGACCACGATTATAACAACCACGACCATGATTATAACAACCACGACTATGATTATAACAACCACGACCATGATTATAACAACCACGAATATGATTATAACAACCTCGACCATGATTATAACAACCACGACTATGATTATATCAAGCAAGACCATGATTATAGCAACCACGACCATAATTATAACAACCACGACTATGATTATAACAACCATGACCACGATTATAACAACCACGACCATGATTATCACAACAACGACTATGATTATAACAACCACGAATATGATTATAACAACCTCGACCATGATTATAACAACCACTACCATGATTATAACAACCACGACCATGATTAAATCAACCACGACTATGATTATATTAAGCGCGACCATGAATATTACAAGCACGACCATGACTATAACAACCAGGACTATGATAAGAACAACCACGACTATGATTATAACAACCATGACTATGATTATAACAACCAAGACCATGATTATAACAACCACGACCATGATTATATCAACAACAACCATGATTATAACAACCACGACCATGATTATCACAACCACCATGATTATAACACCTACGACTATGATCATAACAACCACGACTATAATTATAACAACCACGACCATTATTATAACAACCACGACTATGATTATAACAACCACGACCATGATTATAACAACCACGACCATGATTATTACAACAACGCCTATGATTATAACAACCACGAATATGATTATAACAACCTCGACCATGATTATAACAACCAAGACTATAATTATAACAACCACCACCACGATTATAACAACCATGACCATGATTATAACAACCACGACAATGATTATAACAACCACGACCATGATTATATCAACCACGACCTTGATTATAACAGCCACGACCATGATTATAACAACCACAAATATGATTATAACAACCACGACCATGATTATAACAACCACGACCATGATTATAACAACCACGAATATGATTATAACAACCACGACTATGATTATAACAACCACGACCATTATTAGAACAACCACGACTATGATTATAACAACCACGACCATGATTATACCAACCACGACCATGATTATAACAACCACGAATATGATTTTAACAACCACGACTATGATTATAACAACCACGACCATTATTAGAACAACCACGACTATGATTATAACAACCACGATAATGATTATAACAATCACGATCATGATTATATCAACCACGACCATGATTATAACAACCACGACTATGATTATAACAAACACGACCATGATTATAACAACCACGCCCATGATTATAACAACCACGAATATGATTATAACAACCTCGACCATGATTATAACAACCACGACTATGATTATAACAACCACGACCATGATTATAACAACCACGACCATGAGTATAACAACCACGACTATGATTATAACAACCATGACCACGATTATAACAACCACGACCATGATTATAACAACAACGACTATGATTATAACTACCACGAATATGATTATAACAACCTCGACCATGATTATAACAACCACTACCATGATTATAACAACCACGACCATGATTAAAACAACCACGACTATGATTATCAAGCGCGACCATGAATATAACAAGCACGACCATGAATATAACAACCAGGACTATGATTAGAACAACCACGACTATGATTATAACAACCATGACCATGATTATAACAACTACGACCATGATTATATCAACAACAACCATGATTATAACAACCACGACCATGATTATCACAACCACCATGATTATAACACCTACGACTATGATCATAGCAACCACGACTATAATTTTAACAACCACGACCATGATTATAACAACCACGACAATGATTATAACAACCACGACCATGATTATAACAACCACGACTATGATTATAACAACCACGACCATGATTATAACAACCACGACCATGATTATAACACCAACGCCTATGATTATAACAACCACGAATATGATTATAACAACCTCGACCATGATTATAACAACCAAGATTATAATTATAACAAACACCACCACGATTATAACAACCATGACCATGATTATAACAACCACGACTATGATTATAACAACCACGACCATGATTATATGAACCACGACCTTGATTATAACAGCCACGACCATGATTATAACAACCACGACTATGACTATAACAACCACGACCATGATTATAACAACCACGACCAAGATTATAACAACCACGAATATGATTATAACAACCTCGACTATGATTAAAACAACCACGACTATGATTATATCAAGCGCGACCATGAATAATACAACCACGACCATGAATATAACAACCAGGACTATGATTAGAACAACCACGACTATGATTATAACAACCATGACTATGATTATAACAACCACGACCATTATTATAACAACGACGACCATGATTATATCAACAACAACCATGATTATAACAACCACGACCATGATTATAACAACCACCATGACAATAACACCTACGACTATGATCATAATAACCACGTCTATAATTATAACAACCACGACCATGATTATAACAACCACGACTATGATTATAACAACCACGACCATGATTATAACAACCACGACTATGATTATAACAACCACGACCATGATTATAACAACCACGAATATGATTATAACAACCTCGACCAAGATTATAACAACCACGACTATGATTATAACAACCACGACCATGATTATAGCAACCACGACCATGATTATAACAACCACGACTATGATTATAACAACCATGACCACGATTATAACAACCACGAACATGATTATAACAACAACGACTATGATTATAACAACCACGAATATGATTATGACAACCTCGACCATGATTATAACAACCACTACCATGATTATAACAACTACGACCATGATTATATCAACAACAACCATGTTAATAACAACCACGACCATGATTATCACAACCACCATGATTATAACAACAACGACTATGATTATAGCAACCACGACTATGATTATAACAACGACGACCATGATTATAACAACCACGACTATGATTGTAACAACCACGACCATGATTATAACAACCACGACCATGATTATTACAACAACGCCTATGATTATAACAACCACGAATATGATTATAACAACCTCGACCATGATTATAACAACCAAGACTATAATTATAACAACCACCACCACGATTATAACAACCATGACCATGATTATAACAACCACGACTATGATTATAACAACCACGACCATGATTATATCAACCACGACCTTGATTATAACAGCCACGACCATGTTTATAACAACCACGACTATGATTATAACAACCACGACCATGATTATAACAACCACGACCATGATTATAACATCCACGAATATGATTATAACAACCTCGACCATGATTATAACAACCACGACTATGATTATAACAGCCACGACCATGATTATAACAACCACGACCATGATTAGAACAACCACGACTATGATTATAATAACCACGACCACGATTATAACAACCACGACCATGATTATAACAACAACGACTATGATTATAACAACCACGAATATGATTATAACAACCTCGACCATGATTATAACAAACAAGACTATGATTATAACAACCACGACCACGATTATAACAACCACGACCATGATTATAACAACCACGACTATGATTATAACAACCACGACCATGATTATTACAACCACGCCCATGATTATAACAACCACGAATATGATTATAACAACCTCGACCATGATTATAACAACCACGGCTATGATTATAACACCCACGACCATGATTATAACAACTACGACCATGATTATAACAACCACGACTATGATTATAACAACCATGACCACGATTATAACAACCACGACCATGATTATAACAACAACGACTATGATTATAACTACCACGAATATGATTATAACAACCTCGACCATGATTATAACAACCACTTCCATGATTATAACAACCACGACCATGATTAAAACAACCACGACTATGATTATATCAAGTGCGACCATGAATATAACAACCACGACCATGAATATAAGAACCAGGACTATGATTAGAGCAACCACGACTATGATGTATAACAACCATGACTATGATTACAAAAACCACGACCATGATTATAACAACTACGACCATGATTATATCAACAACAACCATGATTATAACAACCACGACCATGCTTATAACAACCACCATGATTATAACAACAACGCCTATGATTATAACAACCACGAATATGATTATAACAACCACGACCATGATTATAGCAACCACGACCATGATTATAACAACCACGACTATGATTATAACAACCATCACCACGATTATAACAACCACGACCATGATTAAAACAACAACGACTATGATTATAACAACCACGAATATGATTATAACAACCTCGACCATGATTATAACAGCCACTACCATGATTATAACAACCACGACCATGATTAATACAACCACGACTATGATTATATCAAGCGCGACCATGAATATAACAAGCACGACCATGAATATAGCAACCAGGACTATGATTAGAACAACCACGACTATGATTATAACAACCATGACTATGATTATAACAACCAAGACCATTATTATAACAACTACGACCATGATTATATCAACAACAACCATGATTATACCAACCACGACCATGATTATCACAACCACCATGATTATAACACCTACGACTATGATCATAACAACCACGACTATAATTATAACAACCACGACCATGATTATAACAACCACGAATATGATTATAACAACCACGACCATGATTATAACAACCACGACTATGATTATAACAACCACGACCATGATTATAACAACCACGACCATGATTATAACAACAACGCCTATGATTATAACAACAACGACTATGATCATAACAACCACGACTATAATTATAACAACCACGACCATGATTATAACAACCTCGACCATGATTATAATAACCACGACTATGATTATAACAGCCACGACCATGATAATAACAACCACGACCATGATTAGAACAACCACGACTATGATTATAACAACCACCACCACGATTATAACAACCACGACCATGATTATAACAACAACTACTATGATTGTAACAACCACGAATATGATTATAACAACCTCGACCATGATTCTAACAACCACGACTATGATTATAACAACCACGACCATGATTATAACAACCACGACTATGATTATAACAACCACGACCATGATAATAACAACCACGACCATGATTATTACAACAACGCCTATGATTATAACAACCACGAATATGATTATAACAACCTCGACCATGATTACAACAACCAAGACTATAATTATAACAACCACCACCACGATTATAACAACCATGACCATGATTATAACAACCACGACTATGATTATAACAACCACGACCATGATTATATCAACCACGACCTTGATTATAACAGCCACGACCATGATTATAACAACCACGACTATGATTATAACAACCACGACCATGATTATAACAACCACGACCATGATTATAACAACCACGAATATGATTATAACAACCTCGACCATGATTATAACAACCACGACTATGATTATAACAGCCACGACCATGATTATAACAACCACGACCATGATTAGAACAACCACGACTATGATTATAACAACCACGACCACGATTATATCAACCACGACCATGATTATATCAACAACGACTATGATTATAACAACCACGAATATGATTATAACAACCTCGACCATGATTCTAGCAACCACGACTATAATTATAACAACCACGACTATGATTATAACAACCACGACCATGATTATAACAACCACGACCATGATTATAACAACCACGACCATGATTATACCAACAACGACTATGATTATAACAACCACGAATATGATTATAACAACCTCGAACATGATTATAACAAACAAGACTATGATTATAACAACCACGACCACGATTATAACAACGACGACCATGATTATAACAACCACGACTATGATTATAACAACCACGACCATGATTATAACAACCACGCCCATGATTATAACAACCACGAATATGATTATAACAACCTCGACCATGATTATAACAACCACGACTATGATTATAACAACCACGACCATGATTATAACAACCACGACCATGATTATAACAACCACGACTATGATTATAACACCCATGACCACGATTATAACAACCACGACCATGATTATAACAACAACGACTATGATTATAACTACCACGAATATGATTATAACAACCTCGACCATGATTATAACAACCTCTTCCATGATTATAACAACCACGACCATGATTAAAACAACCACGACTATGATTATATCAAGTGCGACCATGAATATAACAACCACGACCATGAATATAACAACCAGGACTATGATTAGAACAACCACGACTATGATTATAACAACCATGACTATGATTATAACAACCAAGACCATTATTATAACAAATACGACCTTGATTATATCAACAACAACCATGATTATAACAACCACGACCATGATTATCACAACCACCATGATTATAACACCTACGACTATGATCATAACAACCACGACTATAATTATAACAACCACGACCATGATTATAACAACCACGACTATGATTATAACAACCACGACCATGATTATAACAACCACGACTATGATTATAACAACCACGACCATGATTATAACAAACACGACCATGATTATAACAACAACGCCTATGATTATAACAACCACTACTATGATTATAACAACCACGACCATGATTAAAACAACCACGACTATGATTATATCAAGCGCGACCATGAATATAACAAGCACGACCATGAATATAACAACCAGGACTATGATTTGAACAACCACGACTATGATCATAACAACCATGACTATGATTATAACAACCAAGACCATTATTATAACAACTACGACCATGATTATATCAACAACAACCATGATTATAACAACCACGACCATGATTATCACAACCACCATGATTATAACACCTACGACTATGATCATAACAACCACGACTATAATTATAACAACCACGACCATGATTATAACAACCACGACTATGATTATAACAACCACGACCATGATTATAACAACCACGACTATCATTATAACAACCACGACCATGATTATAACAACAACGCCTATGATTATAACAACCACGAATATGATTATAACAACCTCGACCATGATTATAACAACCAAGACTATAATTATAACAACCACCACCACGATTATAACAACCATGACCATGATTATAACAACCACGACTATGATTATAACAACCACGACCATGATTATAACAACCACGACCATGATTATACCAACAACGACTATGATTATAACAACCACGAATATGATTATAACAACCTCGACCATGATTATAACAAACAAGACTATGATTATAACAACCACGACCACGATTATAACAACCACGACCATGATTATAACAACCACGACTATGATTATAACAACCACGACCATGATTATAACAACCACGAATATGATTATAACAACCACGACCATGATTATAACAACCACGACCATGATTATAACAACCACGACTATGATTATAACAACCATGACCATGATCATAACAACCTCGACCATGATTATAACAACCACGACTATGATTATAACAACCACGACCATGATTATAACAACCACGACCATGATTATAACAACCACGACTATGATTATAACAACCATGACCACGATTATAACAACCACGACCATGATTATAACAACAACGACTATGATTATAACAACCACTACCATGATTATAACAACCACGACCATGATTAAATCAACCACGACTATGATTATATCAAGCGCGACCATGAATATAACAAGCACGACCATGAATATAACAACCAGGACTATGATAAGAACAACCACGACTATGATTATAACAACCATGACTATGATTATAACAACCAAGACCATGATTATAACAACTACGACCATGATTATATCAACAACAACCATGATTATAACAACCACGACCATGATTATCACAACCACCATGATTATAACACCTACGACTATGATCATAACAACCACGACTATAATTATAACAACCACGACCATGATTATAACAACCAAGACTATGATTATAACAACCACGACCATGATTATAACAACCACGACTATGATTATAACAACCACGACCATGATTATAACAACCAAGACAATAATTATAACAACCACCACCACGATTATAACAACCATGACCATGATTATAACAAACTCGACTATGATTATAACAACCTCGACCATGATTATAGCAACCACGACTATGATTATAACAGCCACGACCATGATAATAACAACCACGACCATGATTAGAACAACCACGACTATGATTATAACAACCACGACCACGATTATAACAACCACGACCATGATTATACCAACAAGGACTATGATTATAACAACCACGAATATGATTATAACAACCTCGACAATGATTATAACAAACAAGACTACGATTATAACAACCACGACCACGATTATAACAACCACTACCATGATTATAACAACCACGACCATGATTAAATCAACCACGACCATGATTATATCAAGCGCGACCATGAATATAACAAGCAAGACCATGAATATAACAACCAGGACTATGATAAGAACAACCACGACTATGATTATAACAACCATGACTATGATTATAACAACCAAGACCATGATTATAACAACTACGACCATGATTATATCAACAACAACCATGATTATAACAACCACGACCATGATTATCACAACCACCATGATTATAACACCTACGACTATGATCATAACAACCACGACTATGATTATGACAACCACGACCATGATTATAACAACCACGACTATGATTATAACAACCACGACCATGATTATAACAACCACGACCATGATTATAACAACAACGCCTATGATTATAACAACCACGAATATGATTATAACAACCTCGACCATGATTATATCAACCAAGACTATAATTATAACAACCACCACCACGATTATAACAACCATGACCATGATTATAACAACCTCGACTATGATTATAACAACCACGACCATGATTATATCAACCACGGCCTTGATTATAACAGCCACGACCATGATTATAACAACCTCGACCATGATTATAACAACCACGACTATGATTATAACAGCCACGACCATGATAATAACAACCACGACCATGATTAGAACAACCACGACTATGATTATAACAACCACGACCACGATTATAACAACCACGACCATGATTATAACAACAACGACTATGATTATAACAACCACGAATATGATTATAACAACCTCGACCATGATTCTAACAACCACGACTATGATTATAACAACCACGACCATGATTATAACAACCACGACCATGATTATAGCAACCACGACCATGATTATAACAACCACGACCATGATTATACCAACAACGACTATGATTATAACAACCACGAATATGATTATAGCAACCTCGACCATGATTATAACAAACAAGACTACGATTATAACAACCACGACCACGATTATAACAACCACGACCATGATTATAACAACCACGACTATGATCATTACCACGACTATGATTATAACAACCACGACCATGATTATAACAACCACGACCATGATTATAACACCCACGACCATGATTATAACAACCACGACCATGATTATAACAACCAAAACCATGATTATAACAACCTCGGTAAACTGTACCACCGGACTCGCCACCGGGCACGAAGTGCCCACGATCACTTGTCTTCCTTCTATGTCAGTCAGCTCTCCAACTCCGTGCAAATATATCCATCCCCAAACATTGCAAGTCACATGGCCACTCCTTGCTTCCTTATCTGGTGTTGTTCCTCCTCCAGCAATGCAACCTTCCGTGAGAGGTAGATAAGAAAGTATTTTCGTCGGTGAATATTACTCTTCCCCAGAAATCTAGGCCTTCTTCAGCATACTGTCGAGCAAACTGCAACCTGCCCTCGTCATGTCGCTAATTTAACTTTTCTTTGGTGGCGGAAGTTGTTTGGTGAATGCTTCCTTCGTGAAATCTTTGCCTGATTGTTAAAGGGGAAATATTTAATTGAAGATCCTCTCTTATTGAAAATGAAGTCCTGAAGGGGTTGGGCTCAGCGAAATTCCGGATGGCTTCAACTTGTGCAGGTGTTGTTCTGCGTGGCATTCCCGTCCTGTGGTGGTCCTTTAAACTTCCCTCCTCTTCCCATCTCTTAATCCAAAAATATGCAGTTGACCGACAAACCCCCAATTCTCCGGCAATTTCAGTGGGTGAAAACCCAGCCTCCTTCATGCTGATTATTCTTCAACGTTCAGTGATTTTCTGCGTGTGGTATTCCATGTTGGTAGGGGTCGTCTACAATTGAGGAAGTGGAAGGGTAGTCAGCACTGACAACACCTCTGTCTCCCTCACCTTCCCACCAATAACGTCAGCGTTATATTTAGATTTTATTAGGCATTTATACAAAAATAAACGAATGAATAAATAAATAAATAAATGAATAAATAAGATACGAATATATAATACACAATACACATATTTGAAAAACATATATATATTTTTTTTTAAAAGACACCAGAGTATAAGGTGACGTAATCTACACAAGTCAGAAACAAGGATTTGGGGGGGGGGGGGGGGTCACTCAACAAAAGAAATACCATTTGCTGTTTACAATATTCAGAGTCTTGGAATGACAATGGTATTGCTAGATAAAGGCTTGTAAAAGCATTAGGTGTATGCTACCGCACTAACCATCAGACAGATGGTTCGTAACATTAATTACTATCATCTTCAACTGAACAACGTCATTATTAAATACAGACACAGGCTGACACACACACACACACTCCACACACACACACACACGTGCACACACACACACACACACACTTACTACAGGTAGCAGTGAACCGATGATTCTGCTTAATCCCATAGCGAATTAATACAGCTGTTTGTGTTGCATAAAATCAGCGTCTGTAGAAAGAAGTCTGTTTAGCATCGGTTACATATAATTGGATTAATTACCCGAAAGGGATTAAACGTTTGAAAATAATATTAGTATAAATTAATGATAAACAGGCAACCTTATAAACAACCTGCACACAGCTTTGACCGATGCATGATGTTCTTTAACATATTTATCGGTTTATACTTATGTTTAATTGTCTAAACATAAATTGCTCTATCCATTTTAAAATCAAATTAACAGTATATCCCAGAAGAAAGGGGTAATATAATACGAAACAACTAAGCCCAACCATTAAGTAAACAACGGGGAACTAAGTAACCAATCACTGATTACTTTTATATTCATTCATATTTTTTTATTGCGTAGTAGAGTAAACAAGTGGCCTGGAGTTGCCAGCTGTCTAAAGTAGTTTTCGAAGAATCTTGAACGAGACTGTACAGTACTGGACCGTATGTGTTACACCCCCTTCACCCATGGTGTCAACACAATACTCCTTCATAGTGACCCTGATGCCTTTCTACAAAACTCACTGAAGTACAACAACTTTCCTGGCTCTCCTAAGTTTGTCTCCAGCCTCAGGCTACCTCATGCCTTTTCCGTAATTAGCCCTAATATTCGGTAGTATACCCCTTCACTTACATACCTTTTTAGATCAGTGTATATCTTTTATTACCCACAAATTTGATGTACTTGGGTTCTGAGACCAAACTCACTAACGTTATTAAACATTTGTATAACATACCTCATTATACTGGACACTGCATGAACACACCACGACTCAGTGGTGGTGTGGTACTGTATGCTGATATTCAGTATAACGCTTCTGTTAAAGATGATTTAAGGCTTAAGGAGGAGTTCATGGAGAGTTTTTTTTTTTTTTTTTTTTTTTTATTGGGCACCCCCCACATCCTTGTGTAAGGTGAAGCTCAGAAGCGTTTACAGCACCCAACAGGGAAGCATGCTAAGTTCATGCTTGCCTGTATGTCTCACGAGTTAAGGGTGGAGAAGCCTGAAGAGTCAAGGGCGTAGAAGCCTGAAGAGTCAGTGGTTTATGTCATCAAGTTATTGGAAGCTCCAACAATTCCCTGAATACGAATTCGCAACTTTCAACAGGTACCTACTTTACTGCTAGGTGAACAGGGACTAATGGGGGCTAGGAAGTAAGCCCAAACATCTTGTAACGGCCCGAGAATGGAACCCGTGACATCTCGCTTGCAAGGCAAGAACGGTACCGCTTCTACCACCGGTCCACCTTCATGGAGAGTGTTTTCACTGAATTACGTAACGACACAAAATATCCAAGTCAGAATAATCTACAGAAGATGCCACATTAATGTAAAGAACTTTCTTAAAAAATTCTCGGAGCTTATCTCTATCACAAGCTCAAAGAGGAACCGTTGCTACATTACAGGAGATTTGTACCTTGATCTACTAAAATCAGAGATGGACACATTGGTAATAGACCTTCTCGTTACCTGTCATTCTAAGCTCTTCTTCAACACAATAACCAAACCCACCAGAGTAACTGCCACCTCTGCCACTGTGTTAGATCATATAGGGACGAACAACACTCCTAACAATCTTGCAATATCTCAGATCACTTCCCAGTTTTTACCATACATAAAGCAGTCACAAGATCTGAAAGGTCCAGTAAAGTCACAATAAAATTCAGAGACTACTTCGCCGGCAACATGCTCCTTTTTGAAAACAACTTACCGAATGCTAAGTGTGATCTTGTCTATGCCTCTGATAACCCTAATATAATCTGCTGCAACTTTCATTGCATCTTCAATGTTTGTTTTGATAAATGCTTCCCCCTCAAGACTAAGTTTGTAAGAACTCGATCTATCTCCAAACCCTATATTTCAAGTGAAATCAAGGCAATAAAAGAAAAACACAAACTCCAAAGAAAATTTGCAAAAATACCCATAACTTTCGGTGATGCTTACCGAAGTATCAGAAATAGAGTAACTCAAGAAGTTAGAAATGCCAGGCGTAGTTATTATACAAATAAGCTTCAGTTAACACCAGGCAACAGTAAGAAAACCTGGAGTATCACCAATTTTATTGAAAACAGGAACACTCAACCGACGGTTCCCCGCTCAGCTTTTATGATAATTGATACAGTTGTAACATAACCCTCCTTCATTATCAACCACTTCAATGATTATTTTATCAATGTTGGCAAAAATCTTGCATAGAGCATCCCTGATCCCCATGAGGAATTTAGAGCCTACCTGCAAAACAGACAGCAAATTGAGCTATTCTTATCCCCTGTCACGGCAGTTGAATTATTGCTAAAGCTCACCCAGCATATAAAAAATCGGTGGACAAAGATCTATTCATGAATTACCGCCCCATATCAGTCCTCCCAGCATAAAGTAAGATACTGGAGACGCTAGAATGTGGTAGACTAAATTCCTTCTCCAGTGTCAATAACATCCTTACAGACTCTCAGTTTGTGGATTTAGAGCTAGAAGTTCAACTGAGAGTGCTCTGCTAACCTTTACTAATGACATCTTAAACTCCTTTGATGACAATCAGTTCGCAGTTAGAATATTCCTGGACTTTTCTGAATCCTTTGATACTGTCGACCATACCATCCTCCTGGCAAAGCTTGAACATTACGGCGTTAGGGGCCTATCCCACAATTGGTTTACCTCACATCTGTTTAACAGGAAGCAGTATGTCTGCTATAAAAATCATCAATCCGGCTCCTCGCCAATTTTGTATGGCGTCCCTCAAGGCTCTGTTCTTGGTCCTGTACTGTTCTTGTTATACATATACGATAGGGTCCACTCCAGCACACTCGTCAAATACAACTTATTTGCAGACGATAGTACTCTCTATGCCAGCAACTCAGATCTCCATTCCTTGATGAGACTTATGAACACTGAATTGACTAAAGTCAGGGCCTGGGTAACACGTAATAAACTGACCTTAAACCTCGAAAAAACCCACTACACGATCTTTCACAGAAGGAAAAACTTACCAACATATTTGGACTCCCTGTACCTTGGTAATATAGTCATTGAACATTAATAAAATACTAGATTCCTAAGGGCTGTTGTTGATGGGAAACCACATACAAGCCATTCACAGAAAAGTCAATAAACAGTATCATATTAGGGTGTGTCATATGGAGGCGAATTTTTTTTGTTTGAGTTTGAAAAATCGGCCCATGGTATTAATGATGTAGTTCTATGTGCAGAATCATGTGATATCTTCAGATCTGAAAAGTTTTTTTTTTGCTAGGTAAATTTTAACTTGAAATCTTATGAAAATTCAGTATTCCCACCCTTTTACCAACAACACTAAATAGCTTATTTAAAGTCAAGTAAATGTATCAGGTTAATTTATTAGGATGAAAATGATCCAGAATAGTGAAACGAATGATCTTGACACATTTATTAAATTTAATATTCCTTTAGAAAACAAAATCATCAAATACAAAAACCGGTTTTACTACTACGACCCGGTGTTGCTGCACACCATAGAGAACATTATCTTTCCTGCTTCTGTTTCTACTCATCACCTCCCTGCTGACCACCTGAGCTCGGATGTAGCCTTCCCTCCTCTCCTGGCTGTACACGTGACTGCTGACCTCGCTCACTTGCTGTACACAACGCTCTATACTCTGGGTGTGCGAGGGCCAGGCAGGGACATGCATGGGGTTGTTCCAGGAAAGCTCTGACTTGAACATTGGTGAGGCTGCAGGTAAGAGGGGGCTCACTGCCAGCCTGGATGTTATCCAGATCTATGAGATCAGTGAGGGTCTTGGCAACTAGATTGACTTCAGGAGTCTTCCTGACCCTGAAGGAATCGTCACCAACTGATTCGTCATGCCCAGATCCTCTCATAAGTTCATATCCAAGATCTTTTTGACTGCCACTCTTCTCTCCTCCTCATCCTTACTGCAGAGCATTGTCTGCAGAACTGCCTCGGGATGAGCATACCAGGAAGATCTCCTCACAGTCTGCTCCACAATCTGAACAACCTTCCTTGGCTGACTCCTCAGGAGCTCAAGCTGGAAGAGAACATGCCTCGGACCTTCGGAGAACGATGACTTGACCTTGATGTTGAACCAATTTGGCAAGTAGACACTCACGATGAATTGGACAATAAGTCTCAGGTTGTGAAGCTGGTTCCCTTTCAGTTTATGATGAGCGACCCAAATTCTGCAGAACCTGAGAGCCGTTGTGAGCCACCTAGAATGTGAGACTGGACCTATCTGCAGGTAAGCAAGTCTATCAGGCATGACCCCAGTTTTGATGGCACTGCAAATCATGTAACCAGAGTGCTGCTCAGTACTCAGGTCGTCAATGACAGTATGTGCAAGCTCAACGAGTGGAGGGCCAACTATAATTTTTTCACAGCTCGGATTTATTTCTAACTCAGTGGCAGAGTCCAGCATCTTGCCAAGAGGACCAGACCATCTGTTGTTTGAAAGAGTCTTGCCATCCAGCTCCTGGATCAGATGTCTGAGTGGCAACTCGTTGGTGTGGAGGTCACAAACAATCCAGACCAGCTTCCTCCCAATCTTCCGCTCTATCCACTGTATGACCCCCCCTTGCCACCCTGTGTTCGTGTTGGTGCTGTCCCCTCCAATGGCCTGCAGGGTCTGGTCTACGTTCCTCTCTCTGAGCCAGTTCACAATGTTATCTGCCACTATCTCAGCTGGTTTCCTGATGTCATCTTTCTCTGGAGTGAAATGCCACAAATACTTCCCTCCTGGTTCACTGCAGCAGGAGTAGTGTTCCTCCTTCACCATGGCAGGGAACAACTTGTCAGAATCTCCAACTTTCATGAACACTTTAGTGTCATCCCTTCT
The DNA here is from genome assembly GCA_958450375.1 of Homarus gammarus. Classification (NCBI taxonomy): domain Eukaryota; kingdom Metazoa; phylum Arthropoda; class Malacostraca; order Decapoda; family Nephropidae; genus Homarus; species Homarus gammarus. Next base: position 415,631 of record CAUDMG010001095.1, on the reverse strand, counting down.
CCCATCAAAGAACAAACAATTGATTCCATTTTCTCTTATCCCCTTATCAAACTCCTCTTCTAGGTTACTGACAAGTTTCTCCTGAGCTCTCCTTACTTTGTTATGATCTATCACCAGGTGAACATCATCAGGTGTTATCAAACCACCGTCAATCCAGGCAGCTGTTGCTATCTCTGCAGTTTCTCTGAGACCAGTGTGGTGTCGCATGCTGGCCAGAGCTATGCTCGGGATATCTTTCCTATTTCGAATCTTACGCCTGGAAGGTTTGGGATCATTATTTTCTGGGTTAGGGACACAGTCACCATTCTCCTGGTCAGCACTCGGATCAGCCATGGGGAAGTCATTAAACTCTGAATCAGCTTGACTCCAATCATCGGCCTTTTTTACCTCACCCTGGGCCTTCTCAAGTCTCTTTTCCTCGGCAACTCTTCTCCTCTTCTGTCTCTCTGTGGCAGCCTCCTGTCTCTTGGACTCCGGAATATCTTGGCTAGAAATCATGAGAGCCCCTATACTGCCAGTCTTCTCTCTCTGTGCTTTGACAAATGTCAGTTCGATCACAGGAATCTTCAGTTCACGCTTGCAAATACAGGAGATGTGGGCCTCGGATTTACAGTCACGATCGCATCCAAACTCAGGACAGAGAACAATTGGGCACTTGCAAGTAATTATGTCAAATAACTGGTCCAGTTGCTTGGCAAAGCTGTCTTTAACTGCAAGTTTTCCTCTCCCAAGAGAGGTATCTCTTGCTTTTCCCAACTGGCTAGCAGTCTCTCACTAATCTTCTTCTGACTTGTTATGACTGGAGGCTTGAACTGAGCGTTAGCCAGAGTGTGCTGTGCCAAGACAGCTTTGGTCATATCACTGGCAATGTCTTTGTTTGTGTAAGTTCTTTGGTTCTTTTCACTGATTTGCCTGATTAAAACATCGTATCTCAAAGCATCTCTCAATGTAGGCAACTCCGACTTCAGGAGCTCTCTCCCAGACCCAAGATAGGGACTGAGATGGCTGATTTTCTGGTTCCTCGTCCAGACACAAGCAGCCATCGCAAATATTATCAACTTATAAATGCATCAGAATCTTAAACAGAAAAAAATATTGTTAGTTGGGTTGTTAAAGAATGAATTCAGAAAGCAATGTTCTCTATTTAATTGTAATGCACTAATGCAGCTCTACGTTAGATTTTCGATAAATTTCACTCTAAAATTTACCTAGCAAAAGGTTGCAAAATATTGAAACTGAAATTATTTTCTGTTTATATACACTAAACTCTACCAAAAAAGTGATGGGCCATTAGTTTTAGCTGATCTTCCCTCCTATGACACACCCTAGTGTCATATCCTATATCACACTCGTCAGTCACTCACTCTTGCAGCAATGAAAGAAAATTTTTCTGATCATGTTTACTAACACTTGATACACTGTCTCACACTATGGGGGGCCTCCGGCCCTACCTATTTTTTATCTCTAGCTTTAATGTACAGTACCACTAAAACCATTATATCAGAAATTGTCATGTAGATAGAAATTACCATTACATCTTCTGTCCTCTTGTTCCACCTTAATACAACCCAGATATCAACTATGCTGTAAAATTGTATACTCTAATATGAATGTAGAAAAAAAAGACATTCAAAAAATCAAATAAATAAATAACGCAGTTCTAACCGTGGTAACAAACTGATATGTTCTTGCAACCAACATGTTACGTGTACTATTCCAGATGATACTAAATGTTACATAGTACTTCCTTGAGATAAAAGAACAGTATATATCAGGAGCCTTCAAGAGAACTCAGGTTCTCAACTGGCACAGCCATGTTAATAGTTATATTATTATCCACTCTCCTTCTGTATTTTTCTGACTAAATAAACTGTTAAATATGAATATCAATTTCAATATCATTATCAATACTGTTAGACTCTACTATAAACATTGACTTCAATTATCTAAATTCTATATAAATGATTTAGTAAATATGTTAGATGTAATTATCATATCAGTTAAAGGAAAAATGAATGTAGGACTATAAACTTTTGTTAAATCATCTTTGTGTCGTGGTCTAAGTTAACCAGTAAGATATGTTCTTTCTTTACCAGTTTACGTCAACATATGTTGGCGTATATGATGTTGGTGGGAAATATTCGCATATATACTGTACCTGAATCAGTTGATCCAATTAACCTGGCTCTACCTCCAGCTGAGCCTCGGGCCGTCACCCCATCATTTTGTGTGCCCAAGGTAACGTTGGGCTAAACAATAAATATATCAGCAGCTTTTAGCTCACTTTTTCTTGTCGATCGTTGAGTGTTTGGCTGTGATCATCAGTTTTGTGCTTAGATTTACATTGGTACTTTAGGCGATTGGATATTACACGTATATACACAAGAGCATATACACACAAACCTGTGTATACCTATATATGCTGAAGTATACATTAACACGTTTAGCATTACACACCCATACACCTGTCAAAGTCACAGCCGACTCCTAATGTTCTCTCCGCCGTGGGTTTAATGTAATTAACATAGTTTAATTGCTTCTTAATGGTCAATTAGTGAGATAATAGTAGCAGCAGAGACCAAACAGCTTAATAACACATCACTATCAAATTTATCTGCACAGAACCTCTGGCTGACTCTCTTACAGCTTCTTACGTCTACTGATAATTCCTGTAATGTTTGCTTATATTGTCTGTTAGGTCTACATATATTTCCTGTTAGGTCTACATATATTACCTGTTAGGTCTACATATATTGCCTGCTAGGTCTTCATATATTGCCTGTTAGGTCTACATATAATACCTGTTAGGTCGACATATATTACCTGTTAGGTGTACATATATTACCTGTTAGGTCTACATATGCAGTAGGTCTACATATATTGCCTGTTAGGTCTACATATATTACCTGTTAGGTCTACATATACAGCAGGTCTACATATATTGCCTGGTAGGTCTACATATATTACCGGTTAGGTCTACATATATTGCCTGTTAGGTCTACATATATTACCTGTTAGGTCTACATATATTACCTGTTAGGTCTACATATACAGCAGGTCTACATATATTGCCTGGTAGGTCTACATATATTCCCTGTTAGGTCTACATATATTACCTGTTAGGTCTACATATACAGCAGGTCTACATATATTGCCTGGTAGGTCTACATATATTCCCTGTTAGGTCTACATATATTACCTGTTATGTCTACATATATTACCTGTAAAGTCTACATATATTACCTGTTAGGTCTACATATATTACCTGTTAGGTCTACATATACAGTAGGTCTACATATATTGCCTGGTAGGTCTACATATGTTGCCTGTTAGGTCTACATATATTACCTGTAAAGGCTACATATATTACCTGTTAGGTCTACATATAGGTCTACATATATTGCCTGCTATGTCTTCATATATTGCCTGTTAGGTCTACATATAATACCTGTTAGGTCGACATATATTACCTGTTAGGTGTACATATATTACCTGTTAGGTCTACATATATTACCTGTTAGGTCTACATATATTACCTGTTAGGTCTACATATAGGTCTACATATATTACCTGTTAGGTCTACATATAGGTCTACATATATTGCCTGTGCAGTCTTCATATATCGCCTGTTAGGTCTACATATATTACCTGTTAGGTCTACATATATTACCTGTTAGGTCTACATATACAGTAGATCTACATATATTGCCTGGTAGGTCTACATATATTGCCTGTTAGGTCTACATATATTACCTGTAAAGGCTACATATATTACCTGTTAGGTCTACATATAGGTCTACATATATTGCCTGTGCAGTCTTCATATATCGCCTGTTAGGTCTACATATATTACCTGTTAGGTCTACATATATTACCTGTTAGGTCTACATATATTACCTGTTAGGTCTACATATATTACCGGTTAGGTCTACATATATTGCCTGTTAGGTCTACATATATTGCCTGTTAGGTCTACATATATTGCCTGTTAGGTCTACATATATTGCCTGTTACATATACTTATATTATTTGTTACACTAACTTATATTACATGTTACATATACTTACAGTATATTATTTATTTATTTATTTAGTTAGTTATTTATTTTTTATTTATTTTAATTTTTTTTTAATATGGCCTCCAGCCTCCCCCAATGGCCATTCCCTCGCCACCATTTTATTAGCTTAATATTAAATATCCTAATACATAAGTAGCTATCCTAGCTGTGTTGAGTTAGTTGAGCAGCAGATCTATGCGGCATTCAGTGACTGTAGCCTCATAGTAAATATTTGCAACTGTTGTCGGCTTTGGGGCCGATGCTCTCGTTCCCCTGAGGCAGAGCAAAGCCGACGGAAGGAGAGAGAAGGACAGTCGACATCTCATCCAGGCTGTAACATAACTTCTGGGCTGCTGCTTCTGTTCGGATATCACTTCCGCGGTCTGGCGTAGAAGCATCTTGCACTTGTCCCATCCCACCAGAGGTTGTGAACACTAGAGGAGTGAAGCTGCCTTGATCAACGTTCTGAATTCTCTCCCCGTATCCCTTTATCTTGTCGTTCTCGTTCCTCCTGTGTGCAGCATCGAGAGCTAACTTACGGTGGCATGCGGCCATGGGATAAAAAATTCTGATGTCGAAGAAGGCTCGCTGTCCCCGCGTCCAGAATCCTCGAACACTGACGCCAACACGGGCTTCGTTGGATGTGTTTGAAGTCCTATGTTGGAAGATTTCACCTTCCAATGGAAGGAGGGTCGGTTCTACCATGACATCACGGCAGATTTCCTTCAATATAATTGCTGTGAGAACAGTTTGTCATGCCTTATGCATATGAAGCCTCCTTTCTTGCACACCATGGCGTGATCGACGTCATAGGAAGAGCCACACACGCAGTGGGAGGGCAAACCTTCTCCTGGCCTACCGTACCTTAGAGCATTGGCATCTGTAAATTCTTGTTTATTAAGACTGAAACCATTTGCCCTTATCTGTAACGTAGTTAACCAGTTCGAGGCGCCCACCTCCTGTACTATAGCTACTTTTTTTTCTTCAAATTCTCTGTTACTTGCAGCTACAGTTGCTGCAACTTATCACTCTGACCGTGCTGTCGTTCTGTCGTAATGGACCTTCGAATCTTGTTTACTTCACTGGTATCCACCTCCCCTGTTGCGTCATGAGCTATTATGTGGTTCGTGAGGACTGCCGTGAGCTGAACTGAGTTTTGATGTTCGGTGGTAGCAATCTCCTCTAGATTGGTCAGTCCCATTCCTCCCAGTCTCGGTAGTAGTGCAAGGAGTGATCTTTCTGCTGGGGTTAAGTGAGTGTGTTTCATTAATTTGGGAATGAAATTGACGCTGATAGCTTCTTCCAGAGGGTGGAGGAGGGGTCCGATATCAGGCATAGTACGCATCAGGTAGTTCCAACGATGCTTACCGCCATGAGTGAATGCAGCAAAAGCCGCATGTGGCTCTGTGTTAGCGATCTCAGACAGAGCTTAGATTTCACAACCCACTCATTCACCTTTCCCGTTACGTACTCGGTCTTGAAGTCCGTCGTGCCAATTACTGCGCCTAGGTGTCTTTGGCCATCCTTTGTTATTTTGACCTCACTTCCACCGAATACCTCCATTGCCCGTTCATAATGTTCTGGCTTCACAATGAGGAAGGACTTGCTTGCGTTTGGGTGGTACCCTATTTGTGGGCCTCGTGATGTTACCAAGTCCCACCACTTCTTTATGTCCTCCACTTTTCCTGCTCCTGTAAGGTCATCAGCGTACGCCACTTGCTTGACCATAGTTGTTTCAAATTTTATTGTGTGTTGGAGCACGGATAGGCCTATTGCGTACATTGCCATTACAACAGGGTCCTCCTGCGTTGTTCCCTCTGTTGACTGTATGATGGTATCCCCTCTTAGAGCCTTGTTGTTTACTATGTAAAGGTCTGATGGATTCCTATAGGAGTTTTCAACATACATTACATAGCTTGGACACTTAATCTTGATGTTGTGCAGTGAGTTCTTGCGGTTAAGTATGTTGAATGCGTTTGAACCACCCACCAGGAGAACGGCCTCACAATAGCGCTGCTCAAATATCTTTCTCCAGCTTGGTGGGCAGCACAAACTTCCAGGTTCCCTGCTGCTGCCCTGACATCATCCTTTACCACCTCCATTATGCATTTTTCGATGATCGGCCTCATCACTTCCCCCACTCCTATTGGCCTACATCCTGGATTCTTATCCAGGGGAACAGGGGAATGATGTGGCAGGCTGTCAGAACATGGAGGTGTTGGCAGCACGAGGATGCCAGCTTTCTTGCAAGGACGGCAATGGCCGTGCAGAGATCAATTGCTACGGGGCCAAACTTGTTAGTGCTAAGGATGACTCTACAACCGTTTGCATACAGACCTGAAGGGCCTGCACCTCCCCGAATCTTCAGTGCCTTTTTCCACACCATTCTTCCTGTTATTTTCTCGAACAGGACAGCATATGGTGGGATATAGCCACCCTGGAACCTGATACCTTCATCTTCACTTGCATGGGGATGTTTTTCTTTCAGTTTTAATGTCTTTTTATTGGCAGACCCCCACAGGAGGATTCCTCTGTGAGATATCTTCCCGCTAAAGACACTTTTCCCACACGCATTTTGTTCCGAAACTTTCTTGCAACGTCATCGGTGTTTTGCTTTCCGTCTCTTGTAAATTTTAGTCTCTCCTGCAGTGTTCTTGCTTCACATAGGAGATCATCAAGGGCCCCATTCTGCCACATTGTCAATCTTCTCTTCATTGCTGCCGCATTTTCTTTGTGCTTAGTCTTTGTGCGTGTCCTCTGACAGAATAGATGTGGTATTATTGCCAGTATTTGAAGAGCTAAATGGGCAAGGAGGCAATCTTGAGTGTACTCAGTTATGAGGCCAATTATCTCCCGAATCATTTCTTTGGTGGCCGCACACTTGGGTGGTTCAATCAGGTTAGCTGGCGACCACCTGACAATTTCTGAGTAAGTTTCTTTAACCCATATGTCCGCATTTTCCATCGACATGCCATTCCACTGTGGTGGCTGTCTCATTCACCTCGTGGACATCTGCTACTATTGGAGCAGCGTTTATTGGTATATTACTTGTTACACCTACTTATATTACCTGTTAGACCTATTTGTATTACCTGTTTCGCCTACTTATATTACCTGTTACATCTACTTATATTACCTGTTATACCTACTTAAATTAATTGGTACACCTACTTATATTACTGTACATGTTACATCTACTTATATTACCTGTGTTACGGAAACGGAGCAACTAAGAAGGCAAATGTCTTAAGTTCCTTTAGTTTAACTTTTACTTTAATCTCAAAATTTTAAATGATTCCCATACCTGTGTGTGTCTAGGGGCTTACAACGTTGAAAACACCGCTTTCCGTCCGATCAGCAAAGTTAAGCAACATTGGGTCTGGTTAGTACTTGGATGGGGTGACTGCCTGGGAACACTAGATGCTGTTGGCATTTAACTTTCTGTGGCGACCTGTGGTGTAATGGTCAGCACCCTCACCTCGCAAGAGAGCGGACCCCGAGTTCCATCCTCGGGCAGGGTGAAACTATGGGCAAGTTTTTGTAAGTCATTTGCCTCTGTCTACCCAGCAGTAATAGGGAACCTGGATGTTAATCGATTTGCGGATCGTATTCCGGGGGTATTCCAGTGTAGTTGGCCGGTCTTCTCGGACTATTCCTTAACACTGGATCATGCAGCTCGTTAACTATGGTTGTGGTTGTTGTGTTGGCGACAACTTATACACCTTAAACAAATTCACGCCTAGGAGGCCCTTGGGCCGGCCATCCTCGATTTCGAGGGGCTTCCTTCATTATATTATTGGTAGAAATTATTTAGTTATAACACCCTTGTAATACTCCTGCCCAATTACGTAACAAATGACACTGTTTGTATTGAGAATTTTTCTAGTTATGTTTTTCTGTAGGTTTAGTTATTATAGCATTACTTTGCTTAATTGAATATTTGACACCACACTCATTCATGGCTGACATGACAACACCCAACACAGAATAAATAGTAGGTTCTGAAAAATATGCAAGTAATTTTTATATAATATTCCTTCAACAACATCTACACCAAACACATTTACAAGGGTGAAAAATAATTTACTCAGCTATACTAATACACGTTACAAATCACTGGCCAGTAGATCCCGTGGTGCACAGACAGAGTGTAGGTAACAGTTGTTCAAGCTTCACGACAGAGTAGACAGGGGGAACAAGTAGCCGACTTGGTACCCCAGGGTTAGGGTAGACATCACCTGTCATAGATGGTGCCCCCAACAACCGGCGATGGTTTTCCACCAATCAGGAGCCATTTCATGAATTGTGTTCTTACTAGTTAACTGCTGGTTAACTATTAGTTTTGATAGAGTGAAGTAAGCCATGCAGATAAAGGTGACAATGCAGAGTACGTCGATTCCTGTGGCTTGCCTTTTCGACGACTGGATTATGGTCTGTAACGACTTTAACATCATGAGTAGGATGATGGAGATAACACTCCAACTTCTTAAGGGCAGACACCAGGGTTAATCCTTCTTTTTCAACTGTACTATTATTTCGTTGGTGAGGTTTCAGCTTAGTCGAAAAATAACAGACTGGATGAAGTACCCCATCAGAACCATCCAGTTGTAGAAGGGCGGTACCTAAGCCCTCACCCGAGGCATCCACATGAAGTGTAAAAGGCTTATTGAAGTTTGGAGACTTCAGAACAGGTTCACTTACAAGTAACTTCTTTAGCTGACTAAAGGCTTCTTGGTAAGAGACGTCAGTGAAGTAGCTACAGAAGAGAAATTTTTGCAGGACCTCCTATACTGTAATACCCCGCCATTCCAAGGAATCTCATAAGGGACTTGCTGGTTGTGGGTACTGCAAAGTTGAGGATGGCATTGACGTTGGAAGTTTTGGGTAGACATCTTCCTTGACCCACGATGTGTCCAAGGTACGTGATGGTCGAATTGGGACTTCGCCAGGTTGATAATCAGGCCTGCCTAGTCCAAGCTGTGTAGGATAACTCTAAGGCGGGCGACGTGAACATCCCACGTATCTGAAATAACTAGTTCCACCTTCTTTTGGGACCAGTAGGGAAGGAGAAGCCCATGGGGAGGAGCTGGGTACCACCAGATCTTGCTCCAAAAGGTAGTCAACTTCGTCCTTCATCTTGGCCTTCTTCTCTGGACTGAGTCGGTAAGGAGTCTGTCATATAGGATAGGTATTACGAAAGAGTTCGACATCATGGCGAACATTATGACATCTACTGTACCTGGACCATCTCTGCATACACCCGAGTTATCTTGCAATATTTTAATAACATCCGCCTGCTCTCGAGTTGTCAAGTTGGGTAAATATTCTCGATTGTGGTTTGCTATACAAGAGTTTTCTTTCCAACAATAGGACTTTCCTCCCCCAACCAAATCTATGTCCTCAGCAGATAACGCCAGGTTGGTGAGGACAGGTATTTCACCCGAGTCACAATTTCATTAAGTTAAGGGGTACTAGTTGAGAATCCTTTCTTCGGTCAGGAGTTAGAACAACGTAGTTTACTTTATTTAACTGACGAGATACCCTATAACGGCCTTGTTATTTACATTTGAGGAACGAGCCTGGAATAGGCAAATACAGCAATACTTCATCTCCAGACTTGAATTTACGGATTTCAGCCTTTCGATCGTAAATACTTCTCATCTTACTTTGAAATTTAATTAAGTTACCTAGTGCAATATGTCCTACTTTACTTAGTTTAGATTTAAGATTATCAAGATATTGACCAACAGTCTGATTAGGAATCTAGGCAACCTGACTAAACCATTGTTCTTTTAGGACTTTAAGGGGTCCTCTTACTTGACGCCCATACAAAATTTCAAAAGGTGAGAATCCAAGTGTCTGCATTCTCTAACTGCAAAGAGCATGAAATGAATTCCGTCGTCCCAATCAGCTTTTGTGTCAAAACAAAATCTGCTAAGCAATCATTTTACTGTTTGATGGTATCTTTCTAGGGAACCTTGTGACTGGGGATATGCCGATGACAAAGTTTGTTTTATGCTTAACTCCGATAACACTTTGGAGAAAAGGTCACTTGTAAGATTAGACCCCTAGTCAGAATGATCTTCCTTGAGGATACCTTCAGGTACTTGTATTAAGAGAGTAGCTTATGCTATAACTCCAGAATAATACCGTCAAACTTTCCGAAATTTCCTCAAGCCTCCTAACATGACATACGTCCAAGTGAAAGCGGGAACACTTTAAGAATTAGCACTAGGGTCAAGTAAAGGTTGAGATCTAGTAACGACACAAAGGAAATTGTGGAAAGTTCATTCTCCAAGTCCTGAGTAGGACTCTCCGTCAACGGTTCATCAACCACTATTGTTAACGCTCATAGGAGCGTTATTGGTTTGTTGCTGGAGAAATAAACCCTCAACGTTGACGCGTACCATATAATTCGGTCAAAACCTGTTAAAGAACATTTCTCATATAACAAATGCTGTTATCTCAGGACACATATTATGAAATACAATTAATATACAGTACATAGCCTGTTAACATCTTAAATATAACTCGCATGTTATAACTATTGATACAGGAGACAATTGGTATAATATGATCAAATTGCAGTACACAAATATACTTATTATAGTTATTTAGAGTTTCTTAGCAGATTCTAATACTTCACGATCACTCACGTTTTAGGGTCTAGTGGTCTGAACCAACGTGTTATCTGTCCTGTAGAAATCAGTAGACTGCCCTCGAGGGCGATCTCAGCCCGGAGGCGAGGGACATACGTTTTCGTATTGAAACACCTCAGCAGATTGGTCAGCAAATTCGTTGTCAACACTATATCTCTTATCTCATCCACTCTCTCTCTCTCTCTCTCTCTCTCTCTCTCTCGCCTAGTTTATCTTATTATGGTTATCCCTCTCTTTCTCTCTCTTCTAGCTTATCTTACTGTGGCGGTAACACTCCCCCTGTCGGGCTTCGCACGAAATCACGGCATATTATTAGATTCACTCTCCCACCCCTCCCAACAGGCAGAGTTTCGTCACTGGCGTATTAACACTGAGTCCTTTGTCTTCACTTTAACACTTCGCACCAGGCCATCTTTGCTCGGTAGAGCTTCCAGTACTCTCCCTATCATCCACTGACTCCTGGGAAGGGGTTGTCCAGAGATGATCACGATATCCCCAGCATGGAGATTACGGAGAGTTTTGAAGAACCTTTGTCGCTGACGTAATGTTGGGAGATATTCTTTTACCCACCTTTTCCAAAATTGGTCCGCAATGAATTGGGCATGCTTCCATCTTCGTCGGTACCCTTCTGTCATGGACCGATCACCTCAGGTGGACAGTGTCTCCGGGTTCATCCGTAGTATGTGGAGCGGCGTTAGTGCTTCTAGATCCTTTGGGTCGTCAGACACTGGGGTGATGGGCCTTCCGTTGATGATCTCTTCTACGGCACAGAACACAGTGCTGAGGCGTTCATCGTCTAGTGTCTGAGTGCCCACCACTCCCTGGAGGACCTTCTTTACAGTGCGGATTTGTCGCTCCCACACTCCTCCCATGTGAGAGGCTATCTGGGGGTTGAACTGCCATTCTATATGTTTCTGTAGAAGGGCATTCCCGACCTTGTCACTGTTGTTCCAGCCGTTCACCGCCTCTCGTAACTCTCGGTTAGCTCCAATCATGTTGGTTCCCCTGTCAGACCGAACACGCTTGGGAGGTCCCCTGCGGCAGGTGAATCTTGTTAGGGCATTGAGGAACGAGTCGGTGTCTAATGAGGTGAGGACTTCTAGGTGTATGGCTCTGGTGGTCAGGCAGGTGAATAAGCATCCCCATCTCTTCGCCCGGGCTCGTCCTTGTTTAACCAAAAAAGGGCCGAAGTAATCAATTCCAGTGTAGGTGAACGGCCGGCCTCCTGGGCGCACTCGATCTTCTGGCAGGTCGGCTTGGCGTTGATGGGTAGGCCTCCAGTTGCTTCTTCGACAAGTCACACACGTCCGTATTGTGCGGTCGAGTAATTTTCGGCACTTATGTATCCAGTACGTCTCACGTATTATGACAAGAGTGTGTTCTCGTCCTGAGTGTCCAGCTCTAGTTGAGTGTACCTCTCTCACGATGAGCCCCGTGATCCTGTTGTCCCTTGGTAATAGTATGGGATTCTCCTGGTCTGGGTGGAGAGCGGCGTGCTTCAGTCGGCCACCTTCTCTGATCAGACCGTCTGTGTCTAGATGAGGTTCCCTCCGCCTTATGTCGCTACCTCTCACGGGTTGTCCCTGTAGTAACATTCCAAGTTCTAGGGGGAATCCCTTCCTTTGCATAAATCTTAAGACAGCTAATTTCGCCTCTTTCAATTCGCTGACCTGGAGCCGATTTTTTCGGTGATGTTTGTTCTTTCGCTTCCCAAGCCGCCATTCTATAAACCTTCTAATCCACGCTACGCTCTTCAGAAGTCGATACCACGATGAGTACCTGGCCCATAGCTTATCGAGGATACCCTCCCCCTGGTCAACGTTCGCCGTCAGCACCGTGGTTTCCTTCTTCACCTCTGGGTCTCCGTCTTTGAGGTCTGGAATCCTCAATGGACTCTTTGGCCAACTGTCTTCTTCCAAAAAGAGGAAAGCAGGTCCCCGAATCCACCTGCCCTCCTCGTTGAGCTCTGCTCCATGTAATCCACGACTAGCGTCGTCGGCCGGGTTCAGTGCCGACGTCACGTGGCGCCATTGTTCTACATTGGAGTCCTCGTGTATCGTTGCCACTCGATTGGCCACGAAGGACTGGAAGTGTCTTTCGGTGTTTCGTATGTATTGAAGGACTGCTGTACTGTCTGTCCAGAACACTGATCTGTCTATATGTAATTCATGCTCTTGCCGTAGTTGTTTGTCTGCCTTAGCAGCCAGTACTGCCGCGCAGAGCTCAAGTCGAGGTATGGTCTGCTGTTTCAGAGGGGCTAGCTTGGCTTTGCCACACACGAAGGTGATATGGTGAGTTCCATCTTCACACGTGGTTCTCAGATACGATACAGCTCCATACGCTCGTTGGGAGGCGTCGCAGAAGTGATGTAGTTGCACAGTAGTCACTGGATTCATATCCTCTGGTCGGTAGCACCGTGGAACGTGAACTCGTGATAGGTGAGGTAGTTCATCCAGCCATCTTTGCCATGCGACCCTGTTTTGTTCAGTGATTTGTTCATCCCATCCAACACCTCGTCTACACTCATCTTGGAATATGATTTTGGCTCTTATGACACTCGGAGCGATGAGTCCCAGTGGGTCATATATGGAGCTGACCATACTCAGAAGGCCTCTTTTCGTCTCCGGTTTCTTAGGGATCTGGACCCGGACCGCTAGTTCGTCCTTTTCCAGGTCCCACAAGATTCCCAACGCTCGTTCAGTGGGGAGCCTGTCATCTTTCAAAATTACTTCCTTTACTCCCACAGCTTTCTCTGTCTGTGGAATTGCCTTGAGGACCTCCTTGTGATTACAGACCCACTTCGTAAGTCTGAATCCGCCCCTTTTCATCAGCTGTCTCAGCCGATGGGTAATTATCGTTGCCTTTCCCTGCGAATCTACTGAGAGAAGCAAATCGTCGACGTAGAAGTTACGATTCGCTTTCTTGATATCGTCATGAAGACTTTCCCCGTAGTCTTGGAATGTTCGTTGTAGCGCATACCCGGCGCATGAAGGACTCCACACTCCTCCAAAGAGATGTACTGTCATTCGGTAAGTGGTGGGTGCCCCTGACAGCTGGTCGTCCGTCCACCATAAGAATCGTAAGACATTTCGATGTTCGGGTACTACTCGCACTTGGTGGAACATTGCCTCGATATCAGCCATGAGTGCCACCTTTCCTTGTCTGAATCTGATGAGGACTCCCATCAATTTGTTGTTAAGGTCTGGCCCTTGCATCACCTGGCTGTTCAACGACATCGACTCATATTCGGCTGCACAATCAAACACTATTCTCACCTTTTCTGGCTTGTTGGGATTCAACACAGGGTGGTGTGGGAGATACCAGGTCTTCCCGGGTGCAACACTGAGTTCTTGACGTGGGACTCGCTCAGCATGTCCCTCGTCGATTAGACATCTCATCTCTTCTTTATACTTCTGAGAGAGCCCTGGGTTCTTCAGGAGGCGTTTTCTCAATCCTGCCAACCGCTGCTCGGCAAGTTTCTTATTGTCTGGGAGTCCCGGTTCTTCATGGCGAAACGGGATGGGAAGTTGGTAGTGTCCGTCCACTTGAGTAATTGACGTTGACCACTGCGTCAGGACTCTCTTGTCTTCAATAGAGACGGGATCATCGTTACTGTAGGCTGAGTCGCATTCCCAAAAGCGCCTGACTTGTTTTTCCAGATTTGTCTCCGAATTTAGTATTGCCATTCTGACAAAGTGGTTGATCACGGCATAATCACGGCTCGCCACTCCAAGCGGTCCATTTATAGTCCAACCTAGCAAGGTGCATATTGCAAACGGCTCTCCGTCTTTCCCGGTTCTTACTTCTAATGGTGCTAGTGCTTGTGGTACGTCTAGACCTATCAGGAGATCCACTCTTTTCGGTGCTTGGCGTAGCGCAGTACCTCATAGGTGTTCCCACATGATGACATCTTGGGTGTCTGCGACCGACGATTTCAGGGAAGACGGTAGATTCTCAACAATGATGACCTTGGGGATAATGATGGATCGGCTCTTTCTGACTCCTACGCTAGCCACTCTCACACTGATTTCTTCGGTGTTTACACTATTACTTTCTTTCATGATTGTGCCAATGGAGAGGGAAACTGGCCTTTCCTCTGCCTGCAGCCGGTAAGCTAGACTACGCATGCAATATGATCGGTTGCTGCCTGAAACCAAGAGAGCTCCGGTGACTACTGCTTCTTTCGCCTCTAGGTTCTTTTCTTCCACCCTGACTTTCACTATTGGAAGTGCGACTCTGCTGGAACTTTGTAGTCACAACTCGCAATCGTTGGGTTCTTCACGCCGATCATCAATTCCATTGTTGGTTATGGTTTCCCTGACCCATTTATGCGGATTTCTTTTCCCCATGGTGCTTGTACCGGCTTCGACCTTCCATGATTTAGCTCTACTAAATGCCGATTCCGGTGGTGGCATAATAGCCTTACGTTGACTCATTCTAGGTCGCTTGTGGTCAGGTGTTATGTCTATTTGGTAGGCGCCCCCTGTGGTAGCTCTCTTCACCCTTTGGAGGCTAGTCTGGTGTTCTCCCTTCTCAACTTCGCCCCGTTGCACCTTGTCATTGCTCGTCAGAGCTCCCGTGAAGTGCAGGAGCCTCGAGTGTACTCCAGAGCAGCCATCTATACCACATACAATCTTCTGGCTGCACTCTGTTATCCGGTGATTATGACCCAGGCAGGCATAGCAGCGACGTTGTTCCCTAACAAGGGAAGTTCGCTTTTCTGTGGACATGCTGAGGAATGTCCGGCACATCTGAAGGAGGTGATCTCCACGGCATAGCGAGCAGCGTTCATCGTCCATTTCTCTGGTTGTCTTTATTCCTGATGTCACCAGACCCACAAGTCTCTTCCTCGACGAGGATTGACGTGAGTCTGCATAAATTCTGCTTGGTTCTTCCTGTCCTCGTCCCTTTGTGACCTCCTTCGCCTTGTCGACCATATCCATTGTGAATTCCAACATCCACTCCATCCCAGGAAGCTTTCCCCACTTCCTTTTGTATTTATGCGCCTTATCCACATAGTCGTCCCTCATCTTTCCCTTGAACCTCTCAGCTAACGTTCTTATTGATTCATACGTTTCAATCTGACGTAGTTCTCCCAAGACCTTCAAGTTCCTCACGCAATTCCCCAGTTCGTCTGAGAACTGTTGGAGGCCCTTTGAGTCACTTAGTCTCACAGTTGGACCTCGCAGGGCCTTCTTTATTAGCTGGCAAACGTAAGTGTGCTTATTGCCATGACGTTTCTCTAATATGTCCAAAGCTTCCATGTACCCGGCTTTGGGATCTTGAATTTGCAGACATCCCCGCAAAGCGTCCTTAGCGGGCCCAGCGTAGGCAGCGAGAAGTGTCTCTAATTCCAAGGTATCAGGTATCTGCGCCATCCCAACGTGTCGCTGAAAGACTCGCTTGAACTCCCAGTATTCACTACAAGTTCCTCCGCTGAACTTCGGCGTTGGCCTTGGGAGAACCTCATATTCTCTAGCAGTTCTCTCACCCAAACCTCGGACCTCGGTGGGTCGTCCCTTTTGTCTTTCATCAAAGGTAGTGGTTTCGGCGAACTAGCTTGATGTTCGGAAGTACTTCCGCGCTCCCCCTGGTGAGATGTTCCCAGCTCTGCGGTTAAGGTGAGCGCCGGGAGTCCTCTTGGAGTATATAACGTTTCTTCGTTAGTTTCAATTACAGAGGAAAGTTTAGTCTCTGGTGGTGATAACACCTTTCCGCGATCTTCTGTGCTGCCCTTGCCTTGTAGTTGATTCATACCTTCGGTGACGTTTTGCATCATCGCTGTCATGTGAGCGAACATTTGCTGCATTTGTTGGTATTGCTCACATAATTGTCCTTCGATTCCTTTGACAGGTGATTCCCTTCTCTTCTCGGGAGACAGGTTTACGGTAGACGGGTTTATCTCACGCTGCCTTGGCGAGGTGGGTGAGACATTGGTCTCTATGTCCACAGTGTCTCCTTGTTCTACGCCGGACACGCTGCCCCACTTCTGACTTATTCTCTTTCCCGTCCATGACTGCCCGAACAGCAAGCGTAATCTGTCTTGCTCGATAAGATTATGTAGTAACGCTTAGTATCAGGTGCCCACGATCGCAGATATCACACAATTGGAGTTGATGTCACACAGACGCGTGCCATGCGCACGAGTGATGTCACACACGAGCGAAGTCCCTCTAAACACGTGACAAGCAATGCGCACGAGTGATGTCACACAAACACGACCACAGTGATGTCACGCACGAGCGACGATGTCACACTAACATGGCCACAGTGATGTCACACACGAGCGATGTCCCTCAAACACGTGATGTGCAATACGCACGAGTGATGTCACACAAACACGACTACAGCGATGTCACACACCAGCTAAGATGTCACACTAACACAACCACAGAGATCCACAATCAATGTAGGGACTCGTTACACAACTGATGTCACAAACACTACTGCGGCGCCCTTACTTGTACAACGTTACGGCTTGTCACAACCTTCGTTGTTATTTCTTAATTACACACACACATACTTATATATACATACAGTATATACATACATGTACATATAACCTGAATGTTGAACACACTTAACCCACAAGTCCCTTTCATTTATGTATTTCTTCATGGTTCCTTATCATCATTATTTGGTATACTGTGGTGTCACTGGTATAGGAAGATCAGCTGTTAGTTATAATCACTTGCGTGAGTCCGAGCGAACGCTAACTACCCGTCCGCCCAGACGAAACATTACGACACTGTCCGGGTGTTCTGAAACCTTAGCTCACTAGGTGCGCGGCCTCCCTGTTCGGAAATGAACGCTCACAGCCCCGTACGCGCAGACCGAAGCTTTACGACACTGTCCAGGTATTTAAGACACTTCACTCACACACAGAGCACTCGCTATCACTGCCTCGCTGCTGACGACGCACGTGATCCACCCACTGTGGGTGGGTGGGTGATCCACCCACTATGGGTGGGTGGGCGATCGACGAGCCTATGCTCTCTCACGCTGAACTCAAGCGTTGGTCCTTCGACAGTCCTCCCGTATACGTTTTGACTGTTAACGCTCATAGGAGCGTTATTGGTTTGTTGCTGGAGAAATAAACCCTCAACGTTGACGCGTACCATATAATTCGGTCAAAACCTGTTAAAGAACATTTCTCATATAACAAATGCTGTTATCTCAGGACACATATTATGAAATACAATCAATATACAGCACATAGCCTGTTAACATCTTAAATATAACTCGCATGTTATAACTATTGATACAGGAGACAATTGGTATAATATGATCAAATTGCAGTACACAAATATACTTATTATAGTTATTTAGAGTTTCTTAGCAGATTCTCATACTTCACGATCACTCACGTTTTAGGGTCTAGTGGTCTGAACCAACGTGTTGTCTGTCCTGTAGAAATCAGTAGACTGCCCTCGAGGGCAATCTCAGCCCGGAGGCGAGGGCCATATGTTTTCGTATTAAAACACCTCAGTAGATTGGTCAACTAAGGTTTTAGCGTCCACACTTACTTTCTCCGTTGTCTCCAGTTGAAGAGGAGAACCTACCACATTTTATTTTTCAGGACTAGTAACGAGTCTAACAGCTTCTTCGGGAAGAAACTCACTTGAGATTAATCCTCGTACAACTACTTCTTTTAATCTGTCTTTATGCAAACTTAACGAGACTGAAATTTCAAAATAGTTAGATATAGTTTTCCAATCTGCTTTCCCCAGGTCTGCACCTTCTAGTTTATCAACAATAGGATTAGCTATGAAATCAGCAATATCGAATCTAGACAGGATTATTGATCAAGTAATTTCAAAACTTTAAAAATTGTTTAAGTCTTTTCGGAAGGTGAGGAATTCCCCTTCAAACTGCCTGCATATTTTAACTCACAAGAAGAGGCTGGTCATCAACTTTTCTGGCATTTTATATAAAGTACACCAATAGTAAAAGATAGGATTGTAGACCCTGTGGAATTTTATGCTTACAGGGTAAGAATACTGATTAGGAATTCATGGATGATAGGGCCCTTCGTCCACTATAGTAAGGGAAATCTGCGTATAAAGGCGCTCAGAAAGAATTTCTAACCCAAATAAATACTGCTTAGAGAAGAAAAGTTTAACAAAAGTTACAAGTCTCCTTAAGAGAAACGCCCTGCTCAAAACTCAAAGTAAACGTCCTAATTACCCACAGATTTCAGCCACCTCTACGCTTGGTAATAAACCCTGACTCATTTATTACAAGAGGGAAATGTCAATAAACCCAAGCTTACACCGTTTGGCGAAATAATTTTACAGCTTCAAGCATTCCGTATCCCTTACCTTTATTGTGACTAATGTCCAATTTAAACATTAGATGATTAGAGGGTATGACGGATTAGTGTTAACCAAAATTTCATTAAAATTCGTATCGAGAGCTAACCGACTCCACGTCAGAGCTTACATGTAAGGAGTCCACTCTCGTTATTGACAGTTTTGGAAAATCAAGGTCGAAGAAATGGCTCTTACTCAATGAAAACATTCGTGGCTAAAACAACATCTGAATTAGTTTACTTGGATCTTTATGTTACAAGTATTACCCTGTTATGAATATGAACACTCTTACTTAACACACTAAAAGTGCATTAATGATTTATCAACTTAAATGACTGGCCATGTAACTCACTACCTCCGAATCCAAGTGCATTTACAGGAAGCTTAACACTATGAAAACTGCTATATTAAGTCAATGCACTGTAAACAATCAGGAAAGTGTTAAAAGATAAATTACTTGGACAACCAACACAACTAGAAATATTACATAATACCCACTAAATACTGTCCTGTTGTCATGTAACATTAAGTTTTATTTCAGAGTTGAAACAGTAATACCGACGTAATTTATGTGAAACAAAGTGAAACTTAATCCAAACAGTAAGTGAACAATTAGCTCCCAGAAAGGCAACCCATATGTTACGGAAACTGAACAATTAAGAAGGCAAATGTCTTATGTTCCTTTTTCTTCAACTTTTATTTTTATTTCAGTATCAAAATTTTAAATAATTTCTTTACCTGTGTGTGTCTAGGGGCTTTTTGATGGAAATTATTTAGTTATAATACCTTGTAACATTCATATTTTCTAGTTATGTTTTTCTGTAGGTTTAGTTATTATAGCATTACTTTGCTTAATTAAGTATTTGACACCACCATTGGTTGACAGGACAACCCCCAACACAGTATAAACAGTAGGACGTGGAAAATATGCAAGTGTATTTTTATATAATATTCTTAAAACAACATCAACACAAAACACATTTACAAGGGTGAAAAATAATGTACTCAGCTGTACTAATACACATTACAAATAACTGGCCAGTAGATCCCGTGGAGCACAGGCAGAATGTAGGTAACAGAAGCTCAATCTTCACGACAGAGTAGACAGGGAGAAAAAGTAGCCGAGGTGGTGGGAGTAGGACTGACTTTGTCATGGTCACGTTGACTGCAAGTCTGTTTTAACCTTGTTGATTTATATTATACTCCACAACAGCAAAACATGAATGGGTAGTTGGTTTGTTTGTAATTTCTGTCATTGCGTGAATAGCGATCGCAGGCAACTCAGGGGTATATAAACCACTGGTGGGAAGAGAGACGTCCTCCATGATGTCCTCTCCCGTTGTTCTACAGGTATGTAGCAGTGTCCCGCCATTATAGCCATTCAGTTTGATTTAGTCAATGTAGTGAATTATCAGTGTTCATGTTGCAACAGTGGAATCGTCATTCTCCCAGTGTAAGAAGTAATATAAAGTAAATGTCGTCTGACGTTGCCAGACGAGAAATTTGTTGTGATTGAGTTGTCCATGCTTCTTCCATGACGTCCTCTCCCGTTGTTCTACAGATTCCAGGGTGTCCTTCTTTGAACACCCCACCGGCTGCCCCAGCAGGTGGATAACCAGCAGGGAGCACTATATAGTCGATGGCGCTGATTCGACATGATTAACTTACTGCAAATCAACGTCGTGGGGCTGGACCCCAGACACTCGCCATGTGTCTGAGTATAACGGACCACAACTGCGGTCAGCAGTGTTACAGGCGCCAGTGCCTTGGAGTTATATGGCCCACAGTGTTGTTGTATATGTTTGGGGATAACTAATTGAAAATAATTATCCCATGTTGGGTAGTGGACCCATGTATGAGTTGGTTTCAGTAATAACATGATGTGTGTTGAGAGTGCATCTCATATGTACTACCAACAGTTAGTAAGGGGACCATATGTAAGTTGGTCATGTATGCAATGAAATGTATCACCAGTAATGTGGGTGAAGTAAGTACCCACTGGGATTGGCAGTTAAGAAAAGCCAAGGAGTTGTCATGTAACTATATGTAATGCAATGTAACACCAGTAAGGTTGTGTGCAGTAAGAGTGTAGTATCTGAGTGATTGCAGTTGAATAAAGCCGAGGAGTTGCACCTTGGAGTTGTATGTTAATAACATCTTTTTCCCTACTTTGATTTCATATTAATAAACATTTTCTTAGAGTCCATTGAACTGAAGTAAGTAGAAAGAACAATTGAGTGCAGTACAAGAACAGTTAAAGTATGAATAAGAAAATTGTGGCAGAGAGAGTTGAAATCCGCCGCTCTTACAACTTGGTATCCCAAGATTAGGGTAGACATCACCTGTCATAGATGGCGCCCCCAACTGAGGGCAATGGTTTTCCACCAATCAGTAGCCATCTCTTGACTCTTGTTCTTACTAGTAGTTACTAGTGGTTTGGGTAGAGTGAAGTAAGCCTTGCAGATAAAAGTGACAATGCAGTGTATATACATGGAAGTGTGACCCTTCTATGTTACACCTGCTACACCTACTTCGGTGTACTTATGTTACCCGTAACCCTTATAAAAAGTATAACACCCACATAATATTTATATTACAAGTACTGTACAGGAACTTATTAAACTAATGTGTAGTCCTAGTTTAAATCCCTTTACAAAAAACCTGGTTTATTGTCTTGTAAAACCAATTTGATATCTAACTGTTCATAGCCTCTGTCTTCTGTATAAACATTCATTAAATATCAATTTTATCTGAAACTCTTTAAAAAAAACTTTGCTTTATTTTCCGTATCACCTTATCAACCTTTCACCAGCCTTCTGTTTGTTGAGCTATGACTTCTTCACCAAATTATTTGGTAACAATGTAACCCTCTAGGCGTTTTAGTCTATCTCTACTCTCTACTTAGGTTCTTCTGTTTTATCCTCAATCTGTCGTCAAATTTCTCTACTTGTTTGCTTAGATATAACAGCCACCACCATTGTTTTTGTGTTAAAATGATTCTTGTGCTTGTGGTGGCTACCGTTTACTTCCGTCTGGTGGTCACAGCAATTTCGAATCCTCGTTATGTGGTCAGCAGTGTTCAGGGGCTCAGGAGCTGCTTAACACCAGCATAAAAAAGACGTCTTTATTTATACACTTTTATTTATACAAAAATACAAAATCCTCCATGAACAAGAACAAGCAGAAACATTCTTACCTAACACTGATATAGAGAAGTACAATCGGACCTGTGGAGGCTGACCGCCGTGTGACGCATTGCCAGATTATCAACAAAAGTTTTGAGTCTTATAATTATTTCCTAAAACCAGCTGTGAAGAAATTGAATTTTTTATGCCCCAAACCAAGAAAAATGTTACACTAAAACCTTACAACTGTGGTGAAATAAATTTATATTTCAATTATCACTCAGGTGTTTTTATACGAGATTTTTTTTTTACATAAACTGTTAAAGGTTGAAAATTTAGTGACATACATTTTTAATGCATATAATGTAAATATTAACGAGTGTGTAGAGCTTTTTGAACTAAACCTAACGGAACCAAAGTTACTTAATGATCGCTAGGTCTTAAGGTCAAGTGTGTGTGTGTGTGTGTTTGTGTGTGTGTGCCGTCAACTTCTTCCGCCAATGAATTTACATTAAACAGAGTAACCTAACATGTCGGTTAAGATCCGGCATAAAATATAGTGTACCAAGAAATAAAGTGACGAAGCTAAACTAATACTTGCCAAGAACATATATTCATCCTACAAATGATACTGTGGTCAGGGACTTCAGCAAGACACTTAACTTAAGTGTTGTAAACTGTGATGATTCCCACACAGGTTTATCTACTATGTCTTGATTGATGCACAACACAGGGCAGTCACGGAGAAGCTATGTACAGTACATAACACGCTCTCATTTAATTTCGAAAATCGTAAAAATATAAAATCGAGAGAGAGAGAGAGAGAGAGAGAGAGAGAGAGAGAGAGAGAGAGAGAGAGAGAGAGAGATTAAATGTATGTATGTGAGTGTGTGTGTGTGTGTGTGTGTGTGTGTGTGTGTGTGTGTGTGTGTGTGTGTGTGTGTGTAATAATAATAATAATAATAATGATATAATAATAACAATAATAATAATAATAATAATAATAATAATAATAAAATAATAATAATAATAATAATAATTAACGGTTTACTGAAAGGGCATGGCGCCGGAAGGTTGAAAATATGCAGTAACATAATTGGGGAATGGGTCAGACAAATAATATACAAGTAACATAAGTGATACAAATATGGTATATAATAACAAGGTGGGGAGAAGGTTACACTACAGGCCATTTCAACATAATAACAGTGCTCTGTGTGTGTGTGTGTGTGTTGGTGGGTAAAAAAATCATATGAAATTCAAGCCTTTGCTGATGTCAACAACACACACGGCTTCTATGAGGCAGTTAAGTCCATTTATGGCTCACAAAGAAGAAATGTCACACCAGTAAGAGCGTTAGATGGCACCACACTCTATAAAGGCAATCAAATGATTGCAGTAAGATGGGCTGAGCACTTCAGCACACTTCTAATTCAAATTAATCCAATAACACCTACGGCACTGGATAACATCCCGCCCATGCCGATCCTGCACCTCCTGGATGAAGCCCCACTCCTGCAAGAAGTGGAAACTGCAATGCGAGGGCTCAGCAACAACAAGAGCGCTGGACCTGACAGCATTCCTGCTGAAATCTACAAACATGGAGGTCCCCATCTGACTTAGCACCTCCATAGCCTCTTACTCACCATATGGGCCACAGAGACCATCCCCCAGGATTGAAAGGATGCAAATATCATAACAATCTATAAGAATAAAGGTGACAAAGCAATCTGTGGTAACAGCAGGGGTATCTCCCTCCTTGTAGTTGTTGGCAAGATCCTGACAAAAATCATGTTATTAAGACTTATCCAACACGTAACGGAGAACACTCTTCCTGAATCCCAATGTGGATTCAGGAAGGATCGCGGTATAATAGACATGATCTTTGCAGCTAGGCAAATTAAAAAAATGAGTCGAGAACAAAATATAGACCTTTACACCGCCTACATTGACCTCTCCAATGCTTTCGACACAGTAATATACAACCAAATTCACTGGAGCAACTAGCCTCAGACCGTTCCTTGTGGCGCTCAACATGCCATTGAGGAGCGGAAATACTTGAGACCTCGCTGAACCAAAAGAGAGCTACTAAACGTGCCCAACGACATCAGAGGGCTCAAGGCATAATTTCTCTCCCTATCACCTATGCAACAAGATATGCGCCTCCAGGATTGGACTCCATAGTCATCTACGGTGGCATTAGAGGAATAACACATAAGTCATCAATCATCTCATCTGGAGCAACGTCGTCATCGACTTCCATGGACTGCCATAAGTGTGTGTGTGTGTTTGCGCGAAAGCTATATAAATTGTGAACATAACTGCAGACATTGATATAACAGGAAAAACAAACAATGTGAGACAAGGTGAATTCGTTTACAGAAAGATCACAATTAAAAACAAAAAACAAAGAGAGAAGCTTGAAACTAAACAAAGGTCATGTGACAATTGTAATGAATGTTGGTGTTTTTTGTTTTTGTTTTTGCTACACACGTGTCTGTGTGTATGTTAAAGTGTCGCTACGTAAACGAGAAGAAATGTAATGGTGGAGAAATAATAGAAACCCCAAGAAAATAAGAAAATTTTCTTTACACAATAACACTCACACCTTACACAAACGCTGCTGACGAGTATTTATTGCTTCAATAGTTTTATAAAACAGATACACGTTCACAGTCTTATATATATATATATATATATATATATATATATATATATATATATATATATATATATATATATATATATATATATATATATATATATATATATGCTGATAGCCACAAGGAAAGAAGAAAACACGAAGTTCCCAAGCGCTTTCGTGTAATTCACATCTTCAGGGGTGAGTACAGACTAGTCTGTACTCACCCCTGATCACGATACATTAAAGAGTAAAGAGAAACGAAACCTTGATCTCTCAGGTTCTCTCAAGTTTCTACGTTAAGTTCTTCCCGTGACTAGAGATATGAGAACGCTTCAAGTGGTTCAATGGAGTTAAGACACAAAGGTGGCAGTCAAAATGCCTTCAAAATTGGACTAGGACTGTAGAGTAACTAGATGCATTCTTTTCATCACGGTTAGGGTTCAAAATATACGAAGACTCAGAGAATCCTGGACCTTGATTATAATATTAGCAGATAAATGGTTTATACACTGCTGGTAGATCACGCACACTTAAGGACAAAAGTTGCCGCACACTGGACACAAAATAACAGCTTACTGTCTTAGTATGAAGATGTGAAGTATCGCATCACCTCATTAAAGGACGTTCACTCACACGAGAATAAAAACTGTCATCACACACGCCTGTAGTGCATTACCGGTATGGTATGAACTACACTTTTTTAGATGACATTCATCCTAGATTAAAATAAAATATTGTTTACATCAATGTTGAAATATTTAGCATAAGATTATACAAATGTTATCTTCACTTTATTTTCATATATATGTACGGTATATATTACAAGAAGACATTCACTTATATGAATCACAATCAAGACAATATTTTGATCATTACTTCGACCGTGTTATAACTCTAGTTCCCTGTACATATATTAACATCAGGAAGTTTGTAGTGAGAGTATTAACCTTGATATGTTTGTTGTTCTCACACAAAGCTCAACACAACGAAGATACTGCAGCCTGAACCTCTGTCACGGCTTGTGCATGCAAGTTTACGTATATTTACTGTATTTTGACACTGTGACACATGAAGCTGTGAAATGGTTATGGTAATGAATATTCACTACACATGTCTAATGAGTATCTAAGTTCTTGTTTACTTACACAGTTCTTAAGTATGTTCCCTGAACTTCTTAACACTGATATCTGAAGTTGTGGTGACTAATACAGCTTCACCATACTATAGTGCAGGCCACATGAAGCTCTTCCTTCATCCACCTTCGTTGACACAACACAGGAGGTCCTCACACTGTACCCACTGCTATCTACTTCATTTTTTTTTTTTCAGTCACATTTTAGTTGTAAAACCTTGAGAAGATTATTCTCATTTACGGGAGATGTTATCTGTATTTCTCTTATCTTTTCAACACATCTCCCTCACACACTCTGTACCTACAGTACACTTCATTATGATTATTAGTTAGAGGAGTCTTGAAGGGAAGGTGACGTCAAGGGGTCAGATGTGAAGTAGAGGTTAATTCTGTTGTAAATCATATAAAAATATTAAGATAATTTCCCTCTTTATGCTAATCGGCTTGCTAATCTTCTTTCCATATTGTATTAATCACAAGCATTACACAATAACTCGGAGTTGAAGACTTCATTAAAACACGTGAACTTGTAACAAAATATATTGTCAATAAACAAGTAAAACAGAAAATTAAACTTAGAATGTTTTCAAAGATGTTGAATGAAATATAAAAATTAATTAACACTTTTTATGTTGTAAAAAAGTGACGGAGATGATGATGTACTGCAATACAACAGAAACGCTAGCAGGTGGTTTATGACACTGGTTCATGACCTGAGTGACACTGGTTCATGGCCTGAGTGACACTGATTCATGACTTAGGTGATACTGATTCCTGACCTGAGTGACACTAGTTCAAGACTTGAGTGACACTGGTTCATGACTTGAGTGACATTGGTTCATGCCTGGCAGTGTGAATTAAGGGGTCACACAGCTATGAGGGCCAGCACGTGCCTTAGGGCCCAGACTCCGCCTCTCGAGTGTTGTTGTTTTGTACACAGGACCTGAGGTGTGTATGTGTGTGTGTGTTTGTGTGTATTAGGCCGGGGCTTGAGGGCGTACCCCGTCTTGCCTCCACACGCTCTTCCACACGTACCTCCATACGATGGCAATGACGACGGTGCTGCTACTGTTGCAGGAGCTGCGTCAGGTCATGGGACAGAGATGCTTGGTTAAGGATGTAAACTGCCTGTCCTCATTATTTCCGGCTCATGGAGAAACACTTATCAGAACTTATTACTTGTTAGGTTTTGAGAAGACAGGGGGAAACACTAATATGGTCCTCTTAACTTCCTAATGTTAGGAGGAAAACCTTTTTATGTTTGTTATATATCAGGTTTATGGAAACAGCTATGAGGATACACTTACTTTAGCCTCATTTTATTTTCTATTTACCTCTTTAATTCTTAGCTTTCAGAAAATCCTTCCATCATTCACATTACACGGGCCACCAGCAGGGAAGTAACTGCTCGCCCCAGCACAAAACCGACAAAAATGCTTCAGGAACGTCGCCTCGGGGTAGGGAGGCATATAACTGACGCCATCAGTTACAGATGTGTAAATGTAGGCTAACTCTTGGATTTCAGTACAATATTGTTCTGCCAGTCCGCAAGGATTTTCTTTACTATTTTATGCAGAGCAAAGATAAATTTTAGTTCAGTATTATTCCTCAGGTCATTTAAACATTTTCTTTTACTTGCTGGTAATTCTGACGATACCAAAACTAAAATAAATTAGAATAAGAATTTAAAAAAAATCTACATGACACAACAATAACAGCAACACCCTAAACAGGTTTGGGGAATATTTTGGACTTTTACTTGTCCTAAAATCTGTGTCAGTAGCGTCTGTGTCCATGGCTGAGCCTTGGTGTGAGCGCGATAAGTCTTCAAGGAGATTATAATCTATAATTATAGATTATATTGAACATTGATCATCCCAAAGCTCCCGTCACCTCGAGAATAGTAGTGATGCAGTTAAAATGGGTGAAATGTTGGTCATTTGACTCATAAAATATTGTGTTACCAGCACCAGCTCTTGGCTAAGCCAGGGTAACACATCACCTTACTGCCTCGTCTCACCTGACATAAATCCTTTACCATTAACACACAGTAACATCAGCAGCAAGAGGGCGCACCAGCTGGACCACTCGACGGCCATCACTGCTACCTCTACCTCTACCATTACCACCACTACGGTCACCATCACCACTACTTTCACCACCAAACCCATCTCCACCATCACCACCACCACTACCAATACGACCATCACCACCACTATTACCAAGACGATTGCCACCATACCACCTCCACCATTATCAAGACGACCACCATCACCACTACCATTACGAAGACTACCACCACCATAATGAAGGCGAGCATCACTACCACCAAGACGCCGACCACCACCACTTTCAAGACGACCACCATCACCACTACAACTACCAAGACGGTCACCACCACCACTGCCAAGATGACCACATCATCTACCAAGACGACCACCACCACTACTAATAAGATCATCACTACCAAGGCGACCACCACGACTACTAAGACGGCCACCACTACTAAAACGACCACCAACACTACCAAGACGGCCACCAACACTACCAAGACGACCACCACCACTGCCAAGACAATCACTTCCAACACCACTACCACCACCACCACCACCAAAACTACCTAAACCACTACTTGGACGACCACCACCACTATCAAGATGATCACCACCACCACCACTACCATCACCACAACTAAGACGACCACCACTGCTACTAAGACGACCATCACTACCAAGACGACCACCACCTCTACCAATACAACAACAACCACCACTACTAGACGACCGCCACCTACCACTACTACGAAGACGACGACCAACACCACCACTACTACCAAAAGGACCACCACCATCACCACCACAAAGACGACCACCACTATCACTACCAAGACGACCACCATCATCATCACCACCAAGACGAGCATCACCACCTCTACCAAGAGATGACCACCACCACTACCAAGCCGACTACCACCACCACCACCACCATCATTACTAAGACAACCACCACCACCACCACAACCAAGACGACGACGGTCACCACCATCACCACCACTACAGTTCTAGCAAGACGACCACCACCAATACTATCAAGACAACCACCATCATCACCACCACTACAGTTCTACCAAGACGACCACCACCAATACTATCAAGACGACCACCACCATCACCACCACTACAGTTCTACCAAGACGACCAACACCAACACTACCAAGGCGACATATCACCAACGCTATCAAGACGACGAACACCATGTTACCTGCTGACATGGTTAATTTTGTGTTGAAGATCGTTAGTTTAGTAGTGGAGATAGATTAATAGCGCGGATGGATATAATTATAGTGTTGGAGATCTTAATTAAGTGGTGGAGTTACTTAGTTTAGTGTTGGAGATAGTTATTTTATCGGCGGAGATTGTAAGTTTAGTGTTGGAGTTGGTTAGTTTAGCGGTGGAGATAGTTTAGTAGGTGATATGATAAGTTTAGTGAAGGAGATGGTTAATTTGGTGGTGGAGTTATTTAGTTTAGTGATGGCGATAGTTTAGTGGTGGGGATAGTTTAGTGGAGATAATTTAATGGTGGAAATAGTTGGTTTTAGTTCACACTCTCACTATCACACACCCACTCTCACACTCCCACTATCATACACCCACTCTCAGACTCCCACGATCATACACCCACTCTCACACTCCCACTATCATACACCCACTTTCAGACTCCCACTATCACACACCCACTCTCACACTCCCACGATCACACACCCACTCTCACACACCCACTATCACACACCCACTCTCAGACTCCCACTAACACACACCCACTCTCACACTCCCACTATCATACACCCACTCTCACACTCCCACTATCACACACCCACTCTCACACTCCCACTAACACACACCCACTCTCACACTCCCACTATCATACACCCACTCTCACACACCTACTATCACACACCCACTCTCAGACTCCCACTATCACACACCCACTCTCAGACTCCCACTATCATACACCCACTCTCACACTCCCACTATCATACACCCCCTCTCACACACCCACTATCACACTCCCACTATCATACACCCCCTCTCACACAGCCACTATCACACACCCACTCTCAGACTCCCACTATCATACACCCACTCTCACACTCCCACTATCATACACCCACTCTCAGACTCCCACTATCACACACCCACTCTCACACTCCCACTATCATACACCCCCTCTCACACACCCACTCTCAGACACCCACTATCACACACCCACTCTCAGACTCCCACTAACACACACCCACTCTCACACTCCCACTATCACACACCCACTCTCAGACTCCCACTATCATACACCCACTCTCACACTCCCACTATCATACACCCACTCTCAGACTCCCACTAACACACACCCACTCTCACACTCCCACTATCATACACCCACTCTCACACACCTACTATCATACACCCACTCTCAGACTCCCACGATCATACACCCACTCTCACACTCCCACTATCATACACCCACTTTCAGACTCCCACTATCACACACCCACTCTCACACTCCCACGATCACACACCCACTCTCACACACCCACTATCACACACCCACTCTCAGACTCCCACTAACACACACCCACTCTCACACTCCCACTATCATACACCCACTCTCACACTCCCACTATCACACACCCACTCTCACACTCCCACTAACACACACCCACTCTCACACTCCCACTATCATACACCCACTCTCACACACCTACTATCACACACCCACTCTCAGACTCCCACTATCACACACCCACTCTCAGACTCCCACTATCATACACCCACTCTCACACTTCCACTATCATACACCCCCTCTCACACACCCACTATCACACTCCCACTATCATACACCCCCTCTCACACAGCCACTATCACACACCCACTCTCAGACTCCCACTATCATACACCCACTCTCACACTCCCACTATCATACACCCACTCTCAGACTCCCACTATCACACACCCACTCTCACACTCCCACTATCATACACCCCCTCTCACACACCCACTCTCACACACCCACTCTCAGACACCCACTATCACACACCCACTCTCAGACTCCCACTAACACACACCCACTCTCACACTCCCACTATCACACACCCACTCTCAGACTCCCACTATCATATGCCCACTCTCACACTCCCACTATCATACACCCACTCTCACACTCCCACTATCATACACCCACTCTCAGACTCCCACTATCATGCACCCACTCTCACACTCCCACTATCATACACCCACTGTCACACACCCACTATCACACACCCACTCTCAGACTCCCACTAACACACACCCACTCTCACACTCCCACTATCATACACCCACTCTCACACTCCCACTATCATACACCCACTCTCACACTCCCACTAACACACACCCACTCTCACACTCCCACTATCATACACCCACTCTCACACTCCTACTATCATACACCCACTCTCACACTCCCACTATCATACACCCACTCTCACACTCCCACTATCACACACCCACTCTCACACTCCCACTAACACACACCCACTTTCACACATCTAATCTTTCACTCCCACTATCATACACCCACTCTCACACTCCCACTATCACACACCCAACTTTCACACACCCACTATTACACTCCCACTCTCACACTCCTACTCTCACACTCCCACTTTCACACATCCAATCTCTCACTCCCACTCTAACACTCCCACTCTCACACACCCACTTTCACACTCCAACTCTCACACTCCCACTATCACACACCCAACTTTCACACACCCACTATTACACTCCCACTCTCACACTCCCACTCTCACACTCCCACTCTCACACACCCACTTTCACACTCCAACTCTCACACTCCCACTATCACACACCCAACTTTCACACACCCATTATTACACTCCCACTTTCACACTCCCACTCTCACACTCCCACCCTCACACTCCCACTTTCACACATCCAATCTTTCACTCCCACTCTCACACTCCCACTCTCACACTCCCACTCTCACACACCCACTTTCACACTCCAACTCTCACACTCCCACTATCACACACCCAACTTTCACACACCCACTATTACACTCCCACTTTCACACTCCAACTCTCACACGACCAGTCTCACACACCTACTCTCACACGCCCACTGTCACACACCCATTCTCACACCCCTACTCTCGCACTCCAACTCTCACACTCCAACTCTCCCTTGACCAATCTCACACACCCACCCTCACACCTTATTCTCACACGCCCACCCCTACACCCTACTCTCACACATCCACTCTCACACGTCCACCCTCACACCCTACTCTGACACACCCACTCACGCACCCACTCTCACACACCCACTCTCACACACGTACTCTTACACACCTACTCTCATATACCCAATCTCATTCGCTTATTTTCACACACCCATTCTGACACACCTACTCTCACATGCCTACTCTCACACACCCACTCTCACACACCTACTTTCACACACCTGCTGTCACACACCTACTCTCACATGCCTACTCTCACACACCTACTCTCACACACCTGCTGTCACACACGCACTCTTAAACACCTCACTCCCACACCCACTCTCACACACCCACTCTCACACTCCCACTATCATACACCCACTCTCACACTCCCACTAACACACACCCACTCTCACACTCCCACTATCATACACCCACTCTCACACTCCTACTATCATACACCCACTCTCACACTCCCACTATCATACACCCACTCTCACACTCCCACTATCACACACCCACTCTCACACTCCCACTAACACACACCCACTTTCACACATCTAATCTTTCACTCCCACTATCATACACCCACTCTCACACTCCCACTATCACACACCCAACTTTCACACACCCACTATTACACTCCCACTCTCACACTCCTACTCTCACACTCCCACTTTCACACATCCAATCTCTCACTCCCACTCTAACACTCCCACTCTCACACACCCACTTTCACACTCCAACTCTCACACTCCCACTATCACACACCCAACTTTCACACACCCACTATTACACTCCCACTCTCACACTCCCACTCTCACACTCCCACTCTCACACACCCACTTTCACACTCCAACTCTCACACTCCCACTATCACACACCCAACTTTCACACACCCATTATTACACTCCCACTTTCACACTCCCACTCTCACACTCCCACCCTCACACTCCCACTTTCACACATCCAATCTTTCACTCCCACTCTCACACTCCCACTCTCACACTCCCACTCTCACACACCCACTTTCACACTCCAACTCTCACACTCCCACTATCACACACCCAACTTTCACACACCCACTATTACACTCCCACTTTCACACTCCAACTCTCACACGACCAGTCTCACACACCTACTCTCACACGCCCACTGTCACACACCCATTCTCACACCCCTACTCTCGCACTCCAACTCTCACACTCCAACTCTCCCTTGACCAATCTCACACACCCACCCTCACACCTTATTCTCACACGCCCACCCCTACACCCTACTCTCACACATCCACTCTCACACGTCCACCCTCACACCCTACTCTGACACACCCACTCACGCACCCACTCTCACACACCCACTCTCACACACGTACTCTTACACACCTACTCTCATATACCCAATCTCATTCGCTTATTTTCACACACCCATTCTGACACACCTACTCTCACATGCCTACTCTCACACACCCACTCTCACACACCTACTTTCACACACCTGCTGTCACACACCTACTCTCACATGCCTACTCTCACACACCTACTCTCACACACCTGCTGTCACACACGCACTCTTAAACACCTCACTCCCACACCCACTCTCACACACCCACTCTCACACGCCCACTATCATACACCCACTCTCACACGCCCACTCTCACACACCCGCTCTCACACACCTACTTTCACACACCTGCTGTCACACACCCACTCTCACACGCCCACTATCATACACCCACTCTCACACGCCCACTATCATACACCTACTCTCACATGCCTACTCTCACACGCCCACTCTCACACACCTACTTTCACACACCTGCTGTCACACACCTACTCTCACATGCCTACTCTCACACACCTACTCTCACACACCTGCTGTCACACACCCACTCTTAAACACCTCACTCCCACACCCACTCTCACACACCCACTCTCACACGCCCACTATCATACACCCACTCTCACACGCCCACTCTCACACACCAAACACCGACAATTTTACACTTCCTTTTAACATATACCAAGCCACTACCCTCTGCCCCTTGCCATTACCCCTAGGCCATTACCCTTTTGCCACTACCCCCTGGCCACCATCTCTTGACCACTGCCTCCTTGCTACTACCCCTTACCACCAATCCTTGGCCACTACCATTGGCCACTGCCCCCTTGCCACCATTCCTTGACCACTACCCCTTGGCCGCTAACCTCTGGCCACTACCCCCTGACCATTATCCCCTGGTCATCACCCCCAAGCCACTAACTACCCTCTTGCTCACTACCCTCCAGACCACTACCCCCTGGCAAATACCCCTTGGTCATTACGATCCGGGCCGATACCCCTTGACCAATACCCCTTGGCCATAACCCCCTTGGTCAATGCCCCTTGGCCACAACCCCCTAGTCAATACTCCATGGTCAATAACCCCTAGCCACTAACCCCCTGACCATTACCCCCTGGCCATTACCCTCCTGGCCAATACCCTCCTGGCCACTACCCCTTGACTACTACCCCTTGGTCACTTCCCCCTTGCTACCTTCCCCCCGGTAACTACCCCTTGGCCACAACCACCCTTTCCACTACCTTTTGGCCACTAAACCCTGGCCACTACTCTCCAGGCCACTACTCCTCTGGCCAATACCTTTGACCAATACTCCTTGGCCACAACACCCTGGTCAATACCCCCTGGTCAGTACCCCCTGACCACTATCCCCTAACTATTTCCCCCTTGCCTTTATCCCCAGGCCACTATCCCCAGATATCAACCCCCCTAGACCACATTACCCGTTTTGGACATTACCCCACACGCCACTGCCCCCAGCCACCATACCCAGGCTACTACCCCTCCTGGCCACTACCCACAGGCCACTGTGTCTCCTGGCCACTTCCTCCCAAGATTTAAGCCCTCCCCATTATTCCCACAGCCACTCATACTTCAAATTTCCACTCTCACTCATCCCCACACCTTCACTCTCACCCACCCACCCTTACACGTCCGCACCTAACACATCCGTCCATCATTCAGCCACTCCTACACGCCCACACTTAATATATCCGTCTATCACACACCCAATTTATCATGCCCACAACTCGCAAACACACTCAAATATCTTACACCAACCCTCGTAAGCCCACACTTCAAACGCCCACATCTAGCACGCCCATGCATTATATGCCCACTCTCACTTTTACACTGCCACTACCTACGGTAGTAGGTAGTAGACAGCTATCAAACATGGAGGTACTACCGCCTGGGAAGGTATTGGAAGCATAATGTATTGTCTATTGGTAGAACCTGCTGCCATATGGCATCACGAAAATTGTTATCAAGTCCCAGGCTGCTGATCTGACTTTCTGCCACATTTACACACAATTGCAGGGTCTCAATTGTTTCTCTTACTTTGACAACACAACATACATATATCGTTTCTCACTTTTGATCTGTTTTCATTTTTGTATTTCTTTATGGTTCTTTACTATTATTATTATTATTATTATTGTTTTTATTATTATTATTATTATTATTATTATTATTATTATTATTATTATTATTATCATTATTATTATTATTATTATTATTATTATTATTATTATCATTATTTTTATTATTATTATTATTATTATTACTATTATTATTATCAGTGTTGTTGTTATTATTATTAATATTTTGTGGTTATTATTTTATTTTTAATTTTGTATTTTTTATTATAAATTTATTTGCTATGAACTAATTATTATTATTATTGTTATTATTATTATATTTTCACCCCTCAGGCCCCGATGCGGGTCAGTGACCTGGGCCCTGGTGGGCTAAACCCCGTAATAATAATAAAAAAAAAGAAATCTCCCACACACCCATCCTTTCACGCTCTCACACACACACACACACACACACACACACACCTCGCACGCCCACACTTCGTGCGGTCATCTTTCACAGATCCACGCCCCACCGACCCCACGCCCAGAACTTGGTCCAACTCCTGCTGGCAATCTAAGCAGCACAACATTATAGAATTTTTTCTTTACCAACTTTGAGCCGCTGGAGGTATATGTTAGCTGGTCTATATTGGTCCTCCTGCTGCGGTCTGTGAGCCAGTTGCAGAATCTTCTTAAAGGATTACTGTCTGTTGAGTCCTTCCCTTGGCAAAAGGATTTCTGTCAAAGTTAAGTAATTCTTGTCAGATCTAGAGGAAATCTATTAAGTCTGTCAATGGAACAATTCCCGAGGCGGTAAGGCTTTCTGTCAAAGTTGAATATATTACATTCTGTCACGTCTATAATAACTCTGTAAATGTTGTCTGTGGAACACTCGCTGTGGTTATTTCACTTAACAATGTTTGTGCAAACATCTCCTGTCAATGTCTGCAGTCAATAATTTATAACTATAGCATAACGATAAAGTTAACTCTGAGGCAAGAGCACCTCTTTCACACCTAGGTAACTATAGTCAAATTTGTAATAAAATCTGGCCATTTAACTGGATGTCTATGACAAAAAGACAAGGAGAACTTGTCAGGTCTACAAGATACTCCCCAGTCGCTAAATATTTACTGTCACACATTAATACTACCTGTCTTGTGAGGTGAGCGTTTTACAGGTATTACTGCCAAGTCAGTTGTAGTGTTGTTAAATAAATAATCAATCGTGTTCAGGGTACCGAACACACCCACTTACTCTTATGTTCCAGGACCTACTGTTAAGTTGATACGTTTCTTATCAGACGTTTTGGAAAAGCTGCTAAGTGTCTGCTGAACATCTGTCAGACAGTTACTGTTATTGTACAGAATCTGGCAACACTGCAAAATCCAAAGAATGTTTATAACATCCTAATGAAACATAATCATCATAGTTTAATGTTTAAAGTATTCACGTCATGTCGACATGAATTAAATCATACTTAGGTACTGCCATGCTTCATTAAATTCAACTTTACTCCTTTTTACACATTTCGCATAACATTACTAATTAACTCCCAATCAAACTTATGGAATGTCTAACAAATGTCTTAAGGCGATGACCATGCTTATACATACGCTGTCATGACCACCAACTGTGCATCACTACCTAGAAATCCATTAAATTGTTATAGAAAACTATAAATATTTTTTTTTTTTTACAAACAAAAACTCAGACTGTCTGAGTCACATCCCTGTACTACATGAGAAAGTCACGGTGACAGGTTTTAGGCCTCACTAGCTACTGCTTTAATTTGAACTTTATTTGGCTGACACATAAATCTTGATAGAGGAGAGTTTCAGTTTTGGGCCATAAGTTTCAGAAAGTATGGATCAGTTTCTAATATCAGTTACCTTTGTTTATAGAATTCAGACTTGTCATCGCTTAATATATAGTTTCCAGGTCTAATAACATTTTTCAGAAAATAATTATAAATATCAGGGTAAGTTAACTTGCTTCAGACGTCTATCAGGAGAAACAATACGCTCATTACATAATTTCAGAAGTGATGACGGGACTAAGATTTTAGCAAGTTGTAGAATTTGAAGAATAAATATGTTGGTGGTCTTCTAACACACACATCTTGTATTATGGTGTGTTTCATGTGAAAATGGTAACCTCTACAGTAGCACTGACTCATAGTATTAGGTTCAATGTTGTACACCACTCATTTCACGTCCATACCACGGGCTTCGGCCAAGGAAGAATTTTTATTACGCTTTTTGACGCGAAGTTCAGGTTTTGATGATGGATAATAAATGGGATTTGGATTTCACAGCTCATATTTCAAGCCTGTCACAAGGACCTCAGAATTTGACAATGCATACATCACGCGTTTCGGGAATTTTAGTCTCTGAAGGTATAAATATTACGTGCTTATTGAATTTCAGAGCTTCAGCCAGACAAGACTCTCGCGTTTTTCCTAAGCTTCACTCTCTTCAGACACACATTACAGGTTTTTCAAAAATTTCAGACCAGCTGTCGCAAAATGTACCCACTTTCATGGGCTTCGGAGGTGAAGGTTTTCACTGTACATGTACAGCACTTCCATACCATGTTACACGTTGGATTGATCTGAGGGAGTTGATTACATCTTTCTCACTATGAAGACTTTAGGCGATTGTCAGCCTTACACAACACTTAAGACCTTGCAGACTCCCTCGAAGACTTCAGACTTTAGACGACTGTATGTACCCTCCACTCGGGAGGTTCAAACTAGAAGTTCTCTTTCCACACCTCACACAGAGGCTTCAGACCTTAGTGACGGGAACCTGCCTGACGGAGGAGAACGTGTGGCAGCCGTAGTCGTCAGCGATGATGTGCCTGGTGGCAGCTGAGTGGTCGTCAGGGGGCCAAGGTGCCAGGGGACCAGGGGGCCAACCACGACCTAACTTGTCCCTCTGCCGCCGACGACGGTACCTGTGGGAGACGACACACGTCAACTAGGGGTCACAGACAGAGGGCCAGTAGGAAGCAAGTCTAGCAGTGATATGGAAGAAACGAGACGAATAGAATTGGAGAGGGTGGAAGAGGAATGAGAGGAAATGTGAAGATAATTGGAGGTATGGGATGAAAAAAAGAGATCAACCAAAGTCACATAAGTTCACCTAAAGTCAGTGAAGTTTAATTAAAGTTACAGAAGTTCAACCAAAGTCTCAGAAGTTCAACCAGCGTCAATGAAGCTCAACTAAAGTCTCAGAAACCTAACCAAAGTTACAAAAGTTCAGCCAAAGTCGCAGAAGTTCAACTAAAGTCACTGAAGGTCAACCAAAGTCACAGAAGTTCAACCAAAGTCTCAGAAATTTAACCAAAGTTACAAAGTTCATCAAAGTCACTGAAGCTCAACCAAAGTCACTGAAGGTCAACCAAAGTCACAGACGTTCAACCAAAGTTACAGAAGTTCATCAAAGTTACAGAAGTTCAACCAAAGCCACTGAAGCTCAACCAAAGTCACAGAAGTTTAACCAAAGTTACAGAAGTTCATCAAAGTTACAGAAGTTCAACCAGTCACTGAAGCTCAACCAAAGTCACTGAAGCTAACCAAAGTTACAGGAGTTTATACCAAAGTTACAGAAGTTCAACCAAAGTCTCAGAAATTTAACCAAAGTTACAAAGTTCATCAAAGTCACTGAAGCTCAACCAAAGGCACTAAAGCTCAACCAAAGTCGCAGAAGTTCAACCAAAGTTACAGAAGTTCATCAAAGTTACAAAAGTTCAACCAAAGTCACTAAAACTCAACCAAAGTCACTGAAGCTCAACCAAAGTTACAGAAGTTCAACCAAAATCACTGAAACTCAACCAGGGTCTCAGAAGTTTAACTCAGGTTACAGAAGTCCAACCAAAGTTACAGAAGTTCAATCAAAAGTTACATAAGCTTAACCAAAGTTACAGAAGTTCAACCAAAATCACTGAAGTTCAACCAAAAAATCAGAAGCGCAACCAAGGGTACAAAAGTTCAAATAAAATCACTGAAGCTCAACCAAAGTTTCAGAAGCTTGACCAAAGTTATTTAAGCTCAACCAGAGTTACACAATCCCAACCAAGGTCAGGAATAAGAAAGCCTAAAGGTGGAAGTGAAACAGGAAGGTGTGGAGTGGGAAGAGAGATAAACTAAGGTTGTAGAGGAAGAGAAAGGGCCACAAAAAAGCTAGATGGAAGATTTATTTCTTATAGAAGACGACATAGGTCACGAGGGTCAAGGAAGGTCACGAGGGTCAAAGAAGGCCACAGATGATCACAGGAACATACGATTCA
The DNA here is from genome assembly GCA_958450375.1 of Homarus gammarus. Classification (NCBI taxonomy): domain Eukaryota; kingdom Metazoa; phylum Arthropoda; class Malacostraca; order Decapoda; family Nephropidae; genus Homarus; species Homarus gammarus. The sequence goes on along the minus strand of CAUDMG010001095.1, from coordinate 375,709 downwards.
AGATAAATATTAAAGGAGGGAAGATAAAAAAGAGAGACGAAATGATAGCTGGAAGAAGAGAAAAGATCTAGGGAGAGGAGCGGATCAGCTTGAGTAATGCGAGGTCAGAAGAGGTCACATTAAAGGAGAATAATGAAGAGGTAGAGGAAACAGGAAGCGGGAGAACAAAAAACAGAAGGAAAAGAATTGTTTGGCTACGAGAAGAATGGATGAAGAGAGTTGAGAGAAAGATAATAAAAGAGAGTAAAAGAGGAGAGATGGTAGAAAAAGAAAAGAAAAGAGGAGGGGGATGGAGAGAAAGAGAGTTTAAGAGCAATGATAAAAGAGAAGAATAGTGAAAGAGAAGGGTTGGCCGTAAAGGAGATAAGGAAAAATAAGAAACAATAAAGACAAATGAGACAGAAGGAAGTCTCTGAAAGGAAATGGTGCGAACTAAGAAAACAGTCGGGATAAAGAGACGGACGAAGGAAAGAAGAGTGTAAAGAGAAAGAGATAGACAGAAAAGGGGGGTGGAAAACAGATGGTGTCAGAAGGAGATAAAACGACGATTAGATTAAATGAGATGGAGGAGATAATAATGGGGAGGAAGAAGACAGAAGAAGATGATGATGGGAGAATGAAAGCAGATAATGATGTGAAGGAAAAAAACGTAAGATGGCAAAATGAAGAGGAAAGGGAGGGTGGAGAAAGGAAGAAGATGATGGAGAAGGGAATGGAGGGAAACGACAGTGGGAAAAGGGGAATTTAAAGACGAAGAGAGAAAAGATAGGAAGTCATGAGAAGAAAACATTGTTACTACAAATAATAATTTGTCTTAATGTGACAGTCTAGAAAACCTGAAGACAGAGAGAAGCACACACACACACACAGACACACACACACAGGAACAAGTCTGCTCAGTCGATTATAACAACAAGTTTGTCCGCAACTCTGAATTTAAACCAGTTTTGTACACAGCTCAGAGTTGGGACTGGTTTAGTTTCCAGACAACAACTGTGAGAAACTAACTAACTACAGTAGGTGAAAGTTTATGACTACTCACACACACACACACACACACACGTATAAGCCCTCTATGTATGTTGTAAGCCCTCTATTATATCATAATTATATCTGCAATCTTTATCCATGTATATTTAGGCAGAAGTTCTTCGTAATGGGTACTTCCTACTCCCAAAACCTAGTATTGTTTGTACTCTTTCCATCCAAAAGAATTAAAGTAAGTGGCCATGGAGCGAGCCGCGAACACCCAGCTGTTAGTTGGAGTTCACTCTACAGTTGCTTGTCTCAGTCGTATGTACAGAAGCTAGGTAATATAGAAACTATATTTTTTGACCCCGGTGTTTGACTTGACCCTTCCCACTCACATATATACAAAGGGTCAGTCTCAAGCACAGACAAACAAGCACAAATACACTCAGTAGTAGAGCTGCGACCGGCGTGTCCTAAGGGCGCACTACTGAATACATAGTGATCAAGTGATAAATATTGGCAGAACTATCCTGCCATCGTGGTGCCTATGATTCTTACTTCAGCAGATCTTCCTACAGGTGACACAGAGCAGACCTTACACCCCCCCCCCCCCCACCACACACACACACACAGCTTCAAACTAATATTCTCTTGCCCTATTAACTCATAAATCAATAACCCCCTGATCTAAACATTTTACATCATGATGAAATATTCAGGTGATTAGTGGACTCTAATGGCATGGCACATGTACTGTAATTGTAAACAAACAATGAGATCATATACAACGGTGGATCAATTTACCGTTTAATTATCATGGTTCACAGTGAATTGTTTTTTTTTTATACCACAGAGGAAAGAATGTATGCTTCATATAATCTAATGACTGATTTACTCAGAAAATTTTAGATTTAATAACACGCACACACACACACACACACACACACATATATATATACACACATATATATTAACAAACCAACCATACATACATGAACACGCACATACAACTTTTTTTTTAACGTGGCCTCCAACCTCCCCCAATAGCCACACCTTCGCCGCCATTTTATTACCTTAATATTCAATATCCTTATACATAAGTAGCTATCCTATCTGTGTTGAATTAGTTGAGCCGCAGATCTATGGGGCATTCAGTGAATGTAGCCTCATAGTCAATATCTGCAGCTGTTGTCGGCATTGGGGCAGAAGCTCTCGTTCCCCTGAGGCAGAGCAAAGCCGACAGAAGGAGAGAGAAAGACAGTTGATATCTCATCCAGGCTGTAACATAACTTCTGGGCTGCTGCTTCTGTTCGGAGATCACCTCCGCGAGTCTGGCGTAGAAACATCTTACACTTGGTCCCATCCCACCAGAGGTTGTGAACACTAGAGGAGTGAAGCTGCCTTGATCAACGTTTGAATTCTCTCCCCATATGCCCTTATCTTGTCGTTCTCGTTCCTCCTGTGTGCAGCATCAAGAGCTAGGTTATTGTGACATGCGGCCATGGGATCAAATATCCTGATGTCGAAGAAAGCTCGCTGTCCCCGCGTCCAGAATCCTCGAGCACTGACGTCAACACGGGCTTCTTTAGATGTGTTTGAAGTCCTAGGTTGGAAGATCTCACCGTCCAAAGGAAGGAGGGTCGGTTCTACCATGACATCCCGGCAGATTTCCTTCAACATATTTGCTGTGAGGTCCCTTACTTCGTCATGCCTCATGCATATAAAGCCCCCTTTCTTGCACACCATGGCGTGATCGACATCATAGGAAGAGCCACACGCATTGGGAGAGCAAACCTTCTACTGGTCAACCGTACCTTAGAGCAATGGTATCTGTAAATTCTTGTTTGTTAAGACTGAAACCATTTGCCCTTATCGGTAACGTAGATAACTAGTTCGAGGCGCCCACCTCCTGCTCGATGGCTACTTTTTGTTTTCAAATTCTCTGGTATTTGCAGCAATAGTTGCTGCAACTTGTCACTTTGGCCGTGCTGTCGTTCTGTCGTAATGGACCTTCGGATCTTGTTTACTTCACTGGTATCCATCTCCCCTGTTGCGTTCTGAGCTATTGTGTGGTCCGTGAGGGCTGCCGTGAGCTTAACTGAGTTTTGATGCTCAGTGGCAGCAATCTCCTCTGGATTGGTTAGTCCCATTCCTCCCAGTCTCGGTGGTAATGCAAGGAGTGATCTTTCTGCTGGGGTGAGGTGAAGGTGTTTCACTAATTTGGGAATGAAATTGACGCTGATAGCTTCTTCCAGGGGGTGGAGGAGGGGTCCGATATCAGGGACAGTGCTCATCAGGTAGTTCCAGCGATACTTGACTCCATGGGTGAATGCTGCAAAGGCCGCATGTGGCTCTGTGTTAGCAATCTCAGACAGAGCTTGGATTTCCCTAACCCACTCATTCACCATTCCCACTACGTACTCGGTCTTGAAGTCCGCCGTGCCGATTACTGCGCCTAGGTGTCTTTGGCCATCCTTTGTTATTTTGACCTCACTTCCACCGAACACCTCCATTGCTCGTTCATAATGTTCTGACTTCACAATGAGGAAGGACTTGCTGGCGTTTTGGGTAGTACCCTATTTGTGGACCTCGCGATGTTACCAGGTCCCACCACTTTTTGATGTCCCCCACTTTCCCTGCTCCTGTAAGGTCATCAGCATACGCCACTTGCTTGACCTCAGTTGTTTCAAATTTTATTTCGTGTTGGAGCACTGATATGCCTATTGCGTACATTGCCATTGTAACAGGGTCCCCTGTGTTGTTCCCTCGGTTGACTGTAAGATGGTATCACCTCTTAGCGCCTTGTTGTTTACTATATAGAGGTCTGATGGATTCCTATACGAGTTTTCAACGTACATTGCAAAGCTTGGACACTTGATCTTGATGTTGTGCAGTGCGGCCTTAAGGTTAAGGGTGTTGAATGCGTTTGAAGCGTCGACCATTAGAACGGCGTCATAATCGCGCTGCTACTACTACTACTACTACTATGGCATGGGTGAGATGTCAACTATCCTTCTCTCTGCTCAGGTCTGCTTTGCTTTGCCTCAGGGGTACGAGATCTTTGGCCCCAAAGCCGACAACAGCTGCAGATATTGACTATGAGGCTACATTCACTGAATGCCCCATAGATCTGTGGCTCAACTAATTCAACACAGATAGGATAGCTACTTATGTATTAGGATATTTAATATTAAGGTAATAAAATGGCGGCGAAGGTGTGGCTATTGGGGGAAGCTGGACGCCACGTTAATAAAAAAAAGCTACTACTTCTACTACTACTACTTCGCTGTCACTCGGAATCGAGTATGACGATCATCCGGCTATGATAGAATGATATGAGTTATTAAGGATGTCACCATCGCTGGTGAGCACTGAGGTGACTAGGGAAACCGATAAGGGACCGGCAGGATCGTCTACAGATGTTGCACATGTGGAGGGCTACATCTAGTGCGGGAGGAGCGGAGGCTGCGTCATTCTGGCGTTGGCGGTTGTCTGCCTCGGTTTGCAGTCGGGCTAACTCGAAAGTAATGACACCTTCTCGTGTGATGCTCCTCCAAGCGTTACGGTGTAGAGTAATCGTCTCCCAGGTGAGGGTGTCAATTTGGCACATTTTCAGGTTTGTCTTAAGACTATCCATATACACGTTTCAGTTGCCCACCAGCGTTACGTTTACTATTCGTTAGGTGACTGTAAAGTAGTTAATTTGGCAGTTTACTGTCGTCCATGTAGGTAACATGGCCAGTTCAACGTAGTTGTTCACGGATATTGGTAGCCTCGATGCTTCTACAGTTGGTGTCAGCGAGAATAAAAGCATTTGTTCTCTTCTCTTCCCAGCGAACTCGGAGAATGGAACAAAGACTACGTTGGTGAAAGTTTTCAAGTGCATTGAGTTGCCGCCTGTATGTAAACCACGTCTCGCTGCCATATAGCGGGGTGGGGAGGACCGCTGCTCAATATACGTGCAACTTGGTAGATCATTTCAGCTCCCTACAGCTGAAGACGCGGGTACGGAGTCTGCCAAAGGCTTGAGAAACACATGATCCGATGTTGAATCTCTTCATCGATGTCCGAGGAGGTGGACAGGTGAGAGCCGAAAATACTGGAAGTGGGAAACATTAGAGAGGATAGTACCGTTAAACAAGCGAACCTGGGTTCGATCCCCGGGCAGGATGAATCTATGTGCAAGTATTTTTATGCAATTTGCCTCTGTCTACCCAGCAGTAATTGGGAACCAGGATGCTAATCGATTTGCCGATCGTATTCCGGGGTAATGATTAACAAGTGCAGGTGACTAGTTGTCCGGTCTTCTCGGACTATTCCTTGACACTGGGGCATGCAACTCGTTAACTTAAGGCAGCGTCACACTAGCATTTCTATTGTCAACTCTTCCATTAATCGTCGATATTTTTGCGAATCGTCGACGTTGTCGTTGACTTTTTGTCAAGCGTTGAAGACCTTCTGCACGACAACTTTCCGGAGTCAACTCATGAGTTATAATTGATACTAAAAATAGTTATACAAAATTACTTAAAATATAAAGCTAAGATTATTATGAAATAATTATTAATCTTTCCCCAGAGATTTCTCATTATTATGTTTAATTTCGTGATTTTAAAAAGGTAGAGAAATATCATTTGTTGTTTACAATTTGACCACGCGGGAATAACAACAACATGACGGAACTAACAGATAAAATAATTCCCCAAGTATGGACATACCTCTCCGTGGAGTTCTTGGTGGCCCAGATAAGGTCTATGATGAAAGAGTTTCTAGAGCTTCGTAGCCTCACAGCAGGTAAGCTATTAAATACGCTTCATGTCTTGTGTATACAGTAATGGTAAATCTTAAGGTTACTGGCACGCCCTTTACGCTTTTTAGTTCTTCGACGTTGGAAAACACCCAAGAGCACCTTTCTTCGTCAGTTGGATCTGTCTTGTTTGTTGAGAGTTGTCGAATGGGGGAAACTGGCGAGTTAGTTGTAAACGCATGTGTGACGGTGCACAACAAAAAGACTGACGATTATCTGAAAGTTGACAAACAGTCGACGAAAGAATGCTAGTGTGACGCTGCCTTTACGGTGTGGTTGTTATTTTGGCGACAGCTTCTACGCCTTAAACAAATTCACGCCTAGGTGGTCCTTGGGCCTGCCGTCCTCGTTACAAGAGGGGCAACCATTATTTTTGTACCGTAGGTATTGCAGGTGTATATTGTATATTATACATGTGTTGTAATCCTTGTTTTAAATGTAAAAAGAGGTTTCATGTATGTTCAGCAAGTTTGACAGACACCCAAAGAGGCCGGTGGTCAGTATAGGATCCCTTCATTGTTCCTGATAGTTTTGACAGTGTCAATTTAGAAGTCAAGTAATATTCTTGATTCCACAGCTTGAGCTGGCAGAATATTACATATATATACCAGTCTCTGTGTGAACCCCCTCCCCCATATTGGCATATTACAGGTAAAAGGCTATGGGAGTAAACCCCAAACGAAAAATCTGCGGTAGAGCCCCACATCAGGCAGACATGCTTACAGAGCTCTAGCAAGACCCAAACGGTGGTATAGGCAGATGAGGTGACCAACATGGAAAGCCAGCATCGACACTGGCGGACGAAGGTAATGCATGATGGACAGGCTACTAATGTGAAACCGAACAAACTGGGCTATCGGCAGTCCATTGCAACTCTACCTCTCCCCAATCGTTGCAACACTTGCACCAATGGATCAGGAAAAGGGAGAGCCAAGATGTGTGGATGTGGCCCGCGCTCCTGCCTCATCACATAAATCAACTTACGACCAGCCATCATCCAGCTCATCATACTCCTCATTACCATCAAAACCCCCTATACCCCGAAAAGTCTATGGCGACGGACGAGTGGTGGCATGGATAGGCAGAGATGACTGCTGGGAGTCTCTAATCACTACTCTGCAAAGGGGCGGCACAGATAAGATGGTCGTTTATGCAATGGGATCCAAGCAGCAGTGCAATCCGGTCCTGTTTGTCCAAATGAGCAGCCCTTTCGAGGGGCCACTCTGCTCACCCCACATGGTGAGGGGGCTAGAAAAGGTGCCCTAAAATAGCCTTCCTAAAGAACTAACCTGACTGGGCTACTGCACCCAATAAGGTCATCCTTATGTTATCAAAAACCCATTCAAAATCACAGATCAAAACAAAAACAAGCAAAACAACCTCTTGCGGTCGCTGCATTGAATGTCAGGATCCTTCCAGATACTGGCACAAATGAGCGTCCTGAAAGAACAACCGTCTTTGTGACAAAAGAGCTAGCTAGGTGTAACTTCGACATAGCAGCCATTAGTGAGTCCCAGCTCCCAGACGAGGGTCGACTCAAAGAACTGGGGTCTGGCTATACCTTCTTCTGGAAAGGTTACTCTGTTGCGGAGAGAGAGTGCATTTATGGAGTTGGCTTTGCCATCCGCCAACTCATGGTGCACAAGCAAACTGAAATGCCTGTTGGGATCAACGAGCGTCTCATAATGCTCAGAGCCCACTGAATCACTCACGGCATGCATTTTTCATCAGTGCACATAACCCCAATACTGTGCCGCCCATATGCAGAGTAGTGATTAGAGACTCCCGGCAGTCATCTCTGCCTGTCCCCGTCGCTACTCGTCCATCGCCATAAGATTTTTCGGGGTATAGGGGTTTTGATGATGATGTGGAATATGATGAGCTGGATGATGGCTGCGCGTGAATTGATTTATGTGATGAGGCAGGAGCGCAGGCTGCAACCACACATCTTGGCATTCCCTTTTCCTGATCCATTGGTGCAAGTGTTGCAACGATTGGGGAGAGGGAGAGTTATAATGGACTGTCGATATCCCAGTTTGTTGGGTTTCGCCTTAGTAGCATTACCTTCGTCCACCAGTGTAGTCGTTGGGTTTCCATGGTGGTCACCTCATCCACAAATACCACCAATGGGGTCTTGCTTGAGCTCTGTAAGCATGTCTGCCTGATGTGGGGCTCCACCGCAGATTTTTCGTTTGGGGCTTACTCCCATAGCCTTTTACCTACAAAAGTTATTCCGCGAAGCAGTGGGGCAGTGGTTGGTAGGCACCAGGACGTGTTTACATGCCAGTGGGCCTATACGCTGTCCATCTGAGGCCCACTGCTACCCCGAGAACCCCTGCTAATCTAGCCTGGGCCCATGAGGCACCCAGTTACCGTGTGTTGCCACGAGGATGCACAGCAGGAGTCTTGATGGCGAAGAGGCTGTGTACTGGCAGGGGAAGACTTATGCAAGTTGCTTCCCTGTTCATCACGAGGGCTAACCAGCGGCAGTAGCTGAAAGTGAGAGGAAGCCAGCAGTGCTTGCACCTTAATGCTGCCACACTAGACGCATTACACCACCCTAAGTACACACACACACACACACACACACACACACACACATATAATATAAAATACATTTCTATATATATACACACACACACAACCATATACGCACATACACTTACATACATACATTAATGCACACACACACATACATATACGCACATACACTTACATACACTTACATACATACATTAATGCACACACACACACACACACACACACACACACACACACACACACACACACATATACACACACACACACACACACACATGTTCACATACCTGCCACACACTGCAATACCCCTACTCGCTACAACACCTGTCAGACATGCCACGCTTACCTGTGATGTTTGCAATATGCTTACAACAGATACTGAACACTTTTAATGTGCTACATAATATACACCTGTAATACGCCAACACGGGGGAGGGGGGTTAACACAGAGGCCGGTAGATATGTGTAATATTCTGCCAGCTCAAGCTGTGAAATCGAGAATATTACTTGACTTCTTAATTGACACTGTCAAAATTGTCAAGAACAATGAAGGGATCCTACACTGACCACTGGCCTCTTTGGGTGGCTGTCAAACTTGCCAAACATACATGAAACCTCCTGTTTGCATTTAAAACACGGATTGCAACACATGTATAATAGACAATATACACCTGCAACACCTACTGTAAAAAAATAAAGGTTGTCCCTCGTGTAACGAAGATGGCCGGACCAAGGACCACCTAGGCATGAATTTGTTTAAGGTGTAGAAGCTGTCGCCAACATAACAACCACGCCCTAAAGGCGGCGTCACAATGGCATTCTTTCGTCGATTTTTTTGCCAACTTTCAGATAATCGTCAATCTTTTTGTTGTGCACCGACACACGTGCGTTTACAACCAACTCGCCAGTTTCCCCCGTTCTACAACTCTCAACAATCAAGATGGATCCAACTGATGAAGAAAGCACAGCAATTCTACGCTTTGTCATGGATGCTTTCAACGTCGACGAGCTAAAAGGCGTAAAAGGCGTGCCAGTAACCTTAAGATTTACCAGTACTGTATACGCAAGACATGAAGCGTATTTAATAGCTTACCTGCTGTGAGGCTGTGAAGCTATGGAAACTCTTTCATTATAGACTTTCCTCTTCAGGCTTTTTTGGTGTATGAAGAGTCCTTGTGATCCCAGAGACAACGGCTCTGTCCTATGTGGTCCACCAAGAACTCCACGGAGAGGCGTGTCCATACTTGGGGAATTATTTTATCTGTTGGTTCGGTCATGTTTTTGTTATTCCGGCGTGGTCAATTTGTAAACACAAATGACATTTCCTTACCTTTTCAAAATCACGAAATTAAAAACATAATAATGATAAATCTTGGGAAATAATTGATAATTAGTTCATAGTAATTTAAGCTTTATATTTTAAGTAAAAATTTAATTATTTTTTTATAAATTTTTTAGTTTAACAAATATACTGGCAAAGCTTGTAGTACAGTTTGCCTATTCTGAGTAATTCAGTCAGGTCTTGACACTGAGGGTGGTATCACTTCTCACTGCCAGGCAGGACAGAGGTTCATACACAAAGAAATACATCATATTCATTAACAGCTATAAATGTATAGAGGTCAGCTTCATGTGGGTAATGTCACTGTTCACTGCCATGCAGGACAGAGGTTCGTACACAAAGAGATGCATCATATTCATTGACAGTACATATACATATATGTACACACACACACATACACATGTACATACATATACATATATACATATACTGTACATATACATATACATATATATACACATATACACACATACATACATACATACACACATACATACATATAAGTCGGTCAGATTCATGTGGGTAATGTCACTCTTTACTGCCATACAGGACAGAGTTTCGTACACAAAGAATGCATCATATTCATTGACACTATATTATTACGAACCACGCCATCTATTGTGTCATGATCTAACTACCCAGCACTACCGAGCAACGTCATCTAGGGACGAAACCCGAGTATGACTAGTCTTAGTCACCACTCCGGGTTTCCTTTCTCCATATCCTGGTTGTTGCGTCACCTACTACAACTCTTCCTCATCAGCTCCGGATCGAGGAGAGTTCAGTTCACTCTGGGAAGTGACCACACTTGGTTTACCTATCCTGGAAACCTACGGCACAGTGACTACCTACCATCTTCTTCAATACCCAGCCCTACTCGTCAGACACTTCAGCACCGCACTTGAGTATTGTAACCCTATATTACCTCCCGCCTCCACTTGCTTCAGATTGTTGTATGTTGTATAAATATGTATATACTGTTAAGCCAATGTTGCATATGTTTAAGTTAAGTATGGTTAAGGGTAAATTATAGAAAGCTGGATATTTTGTTAAGGAATTTATTGTACTTTAATATACACAACAAAAACTCCCATCCTTTGTCTACCCTTTTTTAGTCCGATTGTCTTTGTTTGTTTAGTTTTTTTATTGTTGTTGCCTGTTGGGATCTGGGTAGACTTTTAACTATATTCTAAACCAGTTTCTAATTCCCCAACTCATAACAATATATATAGGTCAGATTCATGTGGGTAATGCCACTGTTCACTGGCATGCAGGACAGAGGTTCGTACACAAAGAAGGAAATATATCATATTCATTAGCAGTATATATAGGTCAGTGGATCACATACATTGGAGTCATATTCTAATTGAAAACTAATCAGTGTAGGCTAGCAAATTTGGGATAAACAGCAAGAATGTCCTCAAGCACACCTGATTCAATGAAGTAATTACATAGTTCAAGATACAATAAGTCAGGTGGCCTGAAGTCTTTGACAGTGTCACATTCAATAACATAGTGTTCAAGTGTATGCTTTAGAGATTTATCACAAAGTTTACATGCTGAGTGTTCCGGTATGGGTACAGCGTTACTAACTTGCCAGATGTGTCTGTATCCTACTCTAATTCTGGCCAAGACTACAACACATTGTCTGGTTCTGTCCTTATGCTGGCCATACCGGTACCTATTGTCACAAAATCTGTCATATTTACTAATGCTACAACTGTCAGGTCTCTCTACATTTCTCACTTCTTCTAGATCAGAGTTCATGATTCTGACTTGAATGTTTGTAATTACAGCATTGGACAGGCCTAGGTCAAGGTCAACATTTTCTTTCTTACATGCCTCATTGGCCAGTCTATCAGCACGGTCATGATACCTAATTCCAACATGGGACGGGATCCACACAAATTCGATACGAAAGTTGTTCTCATTGGCAGTTATCACATTCCTTTTAATATCACATACAACTTTAGACATAAAGCCTGACGGGCTGTTCATTGATTTCAAAGCACTTTGAGAGTCACAGAATATCACCCCACCTCCATTTTCTTTGAGGTAGTCTGTGGCGAAGTAGATTCCAGTTACTTGAGTTTGTGTTGTGCTGGCCGAGTTGTTCAGCCTTTGTTTGTTTGACACTATCATCTCTTTTTCTTTATATATTACTGTAAACGCCTTAGTTAAGGACGTTCAGGTGGCGGGCAAGTCGAAGGGAATGATTGAAACCCGTCTTTTGACGCATTAATATTTATTGATGTGGTCAAAACCTGCAGACAACAAGGCGTTCATTAGTATTACGTGGTGATCCTTCTGATACAAAATTAGTTAGTCTCACACAATTTATCTTAATCATAATTGATTATTGAGCATAATGACGTGATACAAAGTTCATAACTCTATTAATCTTAGCTACACTTCATTCCGCGTTGTCTTATTGCTCCAGATAAGACAGGAACGAGTGGGCATAATTAGTCCACAATATTTCAGTACTGAGGGGTATGTCATCACTTTGGCTGTACTTACAAGTGCGGGTCAATGCGAACCAGTATGGTGTTCCAAGGGAAGATAGTTCTGTGTAAATTGTTTCAGTACAAAACTCGGCCAGGATTAGGAGTTGTTGTTCACTACTGCTAGCAAAGTGTTGATCCTCACAGCATCACTAGAGGGGGCAGTCTCCTGGAGTCCAGGTGGCCACACCGCCTTTTAAACCATACATTAGCAGTCATGATCTCTTCTCCGTAAACACTGCCCACCCCCTAATCTTTGTTGGGTAAGGCAGCAAAAACGTCAGCACTGACACTAGTGTTGACGCCAGCGATGAAAACACTCCCGGCGATGCCAGCACTTACGCCAGTAGTGATGACGGTCCCGGTGGTACAGAGTCCAGGTGGCCACGCCACCGTAAACACCGCTTACCCCCTAATCTTTGTTGGGTAAGGCAGTAAAAACGTCAGCACTGACGCCAGCGGTGAGAATACTCCCGGCGATGCAAGCACTTACGCCAGTGGCGATGACACTCCCGGCGGTAAACACCGCCCCCCCCCCCAGCCAACTGCCACATCTGTCGAGGCAACAGGTCGCGTGGTGGTGGGGGGGGGGGGATCACTCGAGAGGGCGATCTGTGTCATGAGATCCATGACGCCCTCTCAGCGCTCACGCCAGTGGTGATGACACTCCGGTGGTAAACACCGCACCCCCCCCCCCCAGTCGCTACATCTGGTGTGGTAACAGGCCGCGTTTGGGGTGGAGGAGGCACATGGTTGTTGACACCAACAATAAAGCCAGCGGCGATAACACTCCCGGCGCTGGGCAATCGCCCAAGATTTACAGTGTGGCGTGTTCAAGAAGGCATACACGGGTCACTGGCCTTCGGAACTCCCCAGATACTGTTTACACACGTACCTGGCGCACCAGACCATCAGCTCCTGGGACCACTGCCGAGGCCCTGCCCAATGGCCATTTGTTGTGAGGAAGATTTTCCCCAGTGACGAGGACGAGGTCGCCTTCCTGTAGATTTCGGGTTGGTTCTATGTACTTCTGTCTTTTGTGGAGTAGTGGAAGGTACTCCCTCACCCAGCATTTCCAGAAGCGGTCTGCTAGGAACTGCACGTGCCGCCACCGTCGTTGATATGAGTCCTTCAGAAGACATCCTCCTAGTGACAGATCAGCGTGTGGGCCACCGTGGAGGACGTGGGCTGGTGTAAGCGCTTCCAGGTCCCTCACGTCGCTTGAGGCAGGGGTGATGGGTCGATTATTTATGATTACTTCCACTTCACAAAATAGCGTCTACAGTCGATATTCATCCAGGACTTGGGTTCCCACAATTGCTCTGGGAACCTTTCTGACTGTTCGGATTTGCCGTTCCCAGACTCCTTCCATGTGTGAAGCCGCTGGAGGGTTGAATACGCATTCTATATCTTTCTTCTGAAAGTGTCTGTTTATGCGTTCATCATTCCTCCAACTACGCACTGCCGCACGGAGTTCCTTGCAAGCCCCGACCATGTTGGCTCCATTGTCTGAACGAATACGTTTCGGAGTCGTACCCTTTCTGGCGATGAAGAGGACAGTAGTGTTTAGGAGTGCATCTGTATCTAGAGACTCCAACACCTCCAGGTGCATTGCACGAGTAGCTAGACAGGTGAATATGCAGCCATATCTCTTGGTACTCTTTCGTCCTTGTCTTACTGTGAATGGGCCAAAGCAATCAGTGCCCTTGTAAGTGAAGGGACGCTCCCCGGGCTTGGTCCGGTCTTCGGGCAGCATGGCTTCCCTTTGCCTAGTGGGCTTCCAATTGTTACGGCGGCAAGTGGCACACTCCTTTATTATCTTATCGAGCAGAGGGCGGCAACGGGCTATCCAGAACTCACACCGGAGTATGGACAGTGTATGTTCTCTCCCGGAATGACCAGCGCCCACCGCGTGTGCTTCCCGCGCTATAAGTTTGGTTACTGGGTGGTCTCTGGGCAGTAGTATTGGTCCAGTTCTTTCTTTGGCATCTTGTAACCTTCCTCCTACTCTGAGCAGCCCGTCTTGGCCTAGGTATGGCTCTAGTCAGTACAGTTGACTTTGTCGTGGCAGTTGTCGGTGCTGCAGGAGGCTCATCTCCTCACCATAGGCCTCCTGTTGCAGGAACCGAATAATGGCCCACTTGGAATTCCGCAGTTCAGGCAATTCCAGCGGCTTTGATGTTGCACCCTGAAAGTCGTGTCTCAGGATGCTGGATACTCGCCTGATCCAGGATACACCTCTCTGCAGCGCATGCCATGATGAGTACCTGTTCCATAGCAGCTTCACGATAGCATCAGCATTATTTCCTGCTGTGGCTAATGACACCGCCTCGAGCTTAACCTCAGGATCATTCTCAAGTTCGTGTCTGATTTCCGGTTTTTTCGGCCAGTACTTCTCAGGAAGAGACAAAAAAGAAGGACCATCAATCCATCTGCATTCTTTTAACATGTCTTCAACAGGTATGCCTCTTATAGCATCTTCTGTTGGATTCCATCTTGATCGTACATGTATCCATTGGGCCTTTTCCGTGACTTCATGTATAGCTGAGATCCTGTTGGCAACGAAGGTATGGAAACGTTTCTCTAGGTTGCTAATGTACATGATCACAATCATACTGTCCGTCCAGAACACGGATTCTTCAAGTGGGACTTCAATTTCACGCTTGATTGTCTGGTCTACTCTTGTCGCCAGGACTGCTGCACAGAGTTCTAGCCTTGGGACCGTTAGCTGTTTGAGAGGGGCCAGACGAGCCTTGCCACAAACGAAAGGACATATGGCATTACCTTCATTATCTACTGTCCGTAGGTACGGTACAACTGCATAGGACACTTATGAGGCGTCACAGAAGTGATGGAGTTGCGATGAGGTGGCACAACCCAGGCCCCCAGGTCTGTAGCAGCGAGGAACTTTGAAGTTTCGCAGTGATTTCAAATCTTCAAGCCAGCGCAACCACTTGTGAAGGTTTTGCTTGGTGATGTCTTCGTCCCAGTCCTTCTTCCGCCTGCATTCGTCTTGAAAAATGAGCTTGGCTTTGATGGTGAAAGGGCAGATGAATCCTAAAGGGTCGTACACCGAGCTTACCACTGCAAGTAAGCCCCTTTTTGTCGCTGGTCGGGTGGGAACCTGAACCTTTGCTGCAAACTGGTCTCCAGTCAGGTCCCACATGACTCCCAAGGCTCTCTCCGTGGGTAGGTCTTCACATCCCAGGCTCACTTCCTTCACTCCAGCATGTCGACTTTCAAGTGGTATCGTGTTGAGGACCTCTTTGTCGTTGTTGATCCATTTTGTGAGTTTAAGACCTACCAGGGATAGAAGATGTCGCAACTGCCGAGATATCATAATTGCTTCTTTTGGTTCAGTTACTGACAGGAGCAGGTCGTCTACATAGAAGTTTGATTTCGCTCTATTTGCGGCATCCGAGAACCCATCTCCGAAGTCTTGGAAGGTCCGTTGCAGAGCATAGGCCGCGCACGAGGGACTCCACACTCCTCCGAAGAGATGCACTGTCATCCTACATGTCATTGGCGTTTGTGTCAAATCTCCACCTTCCCACCAGAGGAATCGTAAAGTGTCTCTGTGCTCGGGGTTTACCTTCACTTGATGGAACATTGCTTCGATGTCGGCCATCAGGGCGATCGGCTCTTGTCTAAACCGCATGAGTACTCCAATCAATTTGTTGTTGAGGTCTGGTCCTTGGAGCTCTTGGTTGTTGAGTGAAGTCTTCGTGAAGGCTGCTGCACAATCGAAGACGATCCGTACCTTGTCTGGTTTATTGGGGTTTAGTACTGGGAGATGAGGCAGGTACCACCTATTTCCACCGGACTTCGATAATTGCCTTAGTGGCACCCTTTCGGCGAAGCCTTCATTGCATAATTTTTTCATCTCCTCCTTGAACCGTCGTCTCAACCTTGTGTCCCTCGATAGGCGTTTCTTTAGTCCCAGTAAGCGACGCTCGGCGAGCGCTCTGTTGTCAGGTAGGCAGGGCGGTTGACGTCGGAATGGAATTGGGAATTGGTATTGTCCCTGTACTCTCTGTCCAGTCGACGAACAAAGCTTGATGACCCGTTTATCCTCTACCGATGATGGGGAGCCATTTCCCGGGGTCTGATGTAATGCTTCGATTTCCCAGAAGCGCCTCACCTGCTCTTCCAAACGAGTTTTTTCTGTAGAGGCAGTCAGCATGGAACATTCCGTTGTAAACCTGTGAGTTAAATTGCCCATCAGGGGCCCATTAATCGTCCAACCCAATCTTGTCCTTATTGCAAAAGGTGCTCCATCCGGCCCCGTCCGACACTCGAGGGGAGTCAGGGCATCTGGGCAATCTTGTCCAGTCAGTAACTCTGCGACTCGTCTGTTTGGTGGAAGTGGAGCAAGTCCTCGAAGATGTCCCCAAGCATCTATGTCTAGAGCTGTAGCTGTTGAGTTTTCTAAAGAAGGTGGCAGTCTGTCAAGTACTAGTACCTTAGGAAGGGATATGGGGCACTTCGCTCTCCGGGTGTTAATGCCTCTTACTTCCAGATCTACTTCTGTGGTGTTACATTGTTCCCCTTGGGTTAACGTGTTTATGAAGAGTGATGTTGGTTTTCCTCGTATTCTTAGTCTTTCGACCAGTCCTTTGGCACAGTAAGACCTGTCGCTGCCTGTGTCCAGTAGCGCCGTGGTTCTCTCTGATCCTGTAAATCCCTTTCCCATTACTTGAACTTCTAGTAGTGGGAGCGCGACCTTGTCTTGGCTTAGTCATTGATCTCGCCCTCTTACAGTAGTATCCACGTAATTCACATATGTCCTCTCTCCTTGCTTTTTGTCGGCTTGGTCGAACCGCCTCAGCTGATTGCCTTGGTCATCTTCTTGGGGCTCTCTCTTTCTATTCTTTCTTCCTCCGGTTCCACCACTCTGTTCTCTATCGTCGAAGTCACAGTCCTGGCGCTCTCTCTTGAATCCTCGGTTGCTCCCTTTTGCCTTCCTTGGCGGCACACCTGCCCCTTCCTTTGGCAGGTGGAGCCATCTTGAATGTGCCTTACCACACCCGTCGATGTCGCATGGGCGGAAGCCAGACATACAGTTGCTAGCTTGGTGCCGGCCCCTTAGGCACAAGAAGCAATAGCCCAACTCTTTGACTATGTTCCATTTTTTCCATTTTTGTTAACTTCCGGAAGTTTGAGCATTGTGGCAGCCGATGAGGGCCATGACAAAGTGGAAAATCTCGTTCTCCCACGTCGTTGGTCACAAGAGTCATGGCTTGTTTGCTAGATCGGTCTTTTCCCTTGTACCTCAGGCTAGTGTATCGAGTATGCGCCCTTTTTGCCTCCTTCGCTCTGCTTTGTATGAACTGTCAGATGTCCCTTATTTTCATGTGGCCATATCTCTTTGGCGGGTGATCGAGGACTGCAATCTCATACCTTTCTTGTAAACGACCAGGAAGCCTTTCAATTATGCCTTTTTTTACGAGGAGATGCTCGAGGGTTTCTTGTGAATCCATGGACTCGAAGCTGCAAATGCACGCCTGAAGTTCGTCGGCCAAGTCCTGCAGGCCCTCGCCGTTGGTTATTTTGACAGGTGGTCCGTTGATCAGGTTCATCAATAATTCTTCGATATGGGCGTCCTCATCACCATACCGGTCCTTCAGGGTACTCAGTGCCTTTCTATAGCCCTCGGAGGACTTCATCCAGGTGAATGGGTTCAGAATATTCCGAATATTACTTAAACACGAGTGGATTAACATTTGAAGTTTCTCCGAATCTGGGGCAGTGAAGGTTCCCACGTATCTCTTGAAGCTATTCATGTAGTCCCAATATTCTCCACGGCTCTCCCCCTTGAAAGTAGGGATGCGCGCATTTTGCATGTGGTAGGATGACAACATATCCTTCAGTGAAGTTGAGGCGCTGCCGGATTCTTCATTGCCGCCGTACTTCTCTCTCCTTTCAGGCTGCTCCATTTCAACTCGTTGCACGTCTTCGTCTTTGTCGGTCGATTCCTCATGGCCCTTGGGGCGTCCAGTCATCACAGTGGGAGACTTGCCAAGAGACCCCCCTGATGTTGTCTTCAGCCTGGGTTGGTCGCTCCCTTCGTCCAAACGTCGTGCTGTGTTCCCTTTCGCAAAATATGCTTCCAGTATTTCAGTCACAGTTCGTCGTACTTCTGCCATTATGTTAGATCCGGGAATTTGGTCAGGTGCTGAGCATTCAGACTCAGGCAGAGGGTGGCCTCTTTCAGCTTCTGTGGCCGTAACATCGTGGTCGTTCAGCTCTGGAGGGACAAATACTGCCTCTGGGTCTTGGTCACCTTCATCCATGTTCACATTTCCCTTTCGTTGCTCTTGATCCATTCCCGCTACCTCTGGTCCTCTTATTGAGAATTATTTTCAGCTCTGGTTAGGTCTCAAAGTTTGTTCGATGAACCACCGCTCACTGACTGTATTTGCATTCGGTGGTGTGGCTCGCTGCTTGTACGTATGTTTGACAATAGTAGGTCACTGTTGGTTGCTTATGTTGTCACAAACGACACTTCACTGTCGGTTACTTACGGTGTTACAAGTGAATCACTGCAGGTTGTTCACGGTGTCACAAATTGGGGTGATATTAATTTAATCACACTTACCTCGTAATTCGCTAAGTTGGTTATTTGTTAACTCAAACTCGGTCAGCTGCCCTTTATGATCACTGGTGCATAAACCTATAATCACTGGGAGGATGGGTTTGCCTCACTGGGTGCGTGGGCCGGCTTGTTACAAACAACGCTCACAGCACCGTACGCATGAACCGAAAACTTTATGACAACCCCTCAGATATTTATACACTTCATTCAAACACACGACACTGTCTCCCACGCCGATGTCCCCACCCACTGTGGACAGGTGGCTTATTGACGATCTACGTTGTTCCAAACTGAACTCCTGGCGTTGGTGACATGTCCTGTGGTCCTTTTTTCTCCTGGTAGTTGAGTATTCCCTTCGATGCCCTCCCGCATTTGTTTTGACTG
This sequence comes from Homarus gammarus, assembly GCA_958450375.1. Classification (NCBI taxonomy): domain Eukaryota; kingdom Metazoa; phylum Arthropoda; class Malacostraca; order Decapoda; family Nephropidae; genus Homarus; species Homarus gammarus. The sequence continues at coordinate 356,564 of CAUDMG010001095.1, read as the reverse complement.
TAAACGCCTTAGTTAAGGACGTTCAGGTGACGGGCAAGTCGAAGGGAATGATTGAAAACCCGTCTTTTGACGCATTCAATATTTATTGATGTTGTCAAAACCTGCAGACAACAAGGCGTTCATTAGTATTACAAGGTGATCCTTCTGATACATAATTAGTTAGTCTCACACAATTTATCTTAATTATAATTGATTATTGAGCATAATGACAAGATACAAAGTTCATAACTCTATTAATCTTAGCTACACTTCATTCCGCGTTGTCTTATTGCTCCAGATAAGACAGGAACGAGTGGGCATAATTAGTCCACAATATTTCAGTACTGAGGGGTATGTCATCACTTTGGCTGTATTTACAAGTGCGGGTCAATGCGAACCAGTATGGTGTTCCAAGGGAAGATAGTTCTGTGTAAATTGTTTCAGTACAAAACTCGGCCAGGATTGGTAGTTGTTGTTCACCACTGCTAGTAGAATGTTGATCCTCACAGCATCACTTGAGGGGGCAGTCTCCTGGAGTCCAGGTGGCCACACCGCCTTTTAAACCATACATTAGCAGAGTCATGATCTCTTCTCCGTAAACACCGCCCACCCCCTAATCTTTGTTGGGTAAGGCAGCAAAGACGTCAGCACTGACGCCAGCGGTGAAAACACTCCCGACGATGTTAGCACTTACGCCAGTGGCGATGACACTCCCGGCGGTATACACCGCTCCCCCCCCCCCCCCCCCCGAGCCAGCTACCACATCTGTCGAGGCAACAGGTCGCGTGGTGGGAGGGGGATCACTCGAGAGGGCGATCTGTGTCATGAGATCCATGACGCCCTCTCAGCGCTCACGCCAGTGGTGATGACACTCCGGTGGTAAACACCGCACCCCCCCCCCCACCCCCAGTCGCTACATCTGGTGTGGTAACAGGCCGCGTGTGGGATGGGGGAGGCACATGGTTGTCGACACCAACGATAAAGCCAGCGGCGATCACAATTACAATTGCACAGCCTGTTCTACCTGTGTTTGTCCACACAGAACCATCAGTAAAAGCATAACATTCACTTGATTTAATACTCTCTATGTGTCTGTTAATAGTTTCTAGTGAGACACATCTCACCACATCGGTGTTTAACATTTGCTTACTACCAACAGCAGTGTAATTAATAGGAATTGATATATCCAGCCAAGGAGGAATGGCATTAATAGGTTCGTCTGGGATGATTGAGACATTCAGTTTCAAGAGATCTGCAACACTTTTATGAAGCCACGCCCCAAAGAGAGTCTTTTGTGGAAGTTTGGCGAGATAGTCGGGATTACATAGATAGAACATCAACTCAGTTTGAGCTGTAGTTTGGGAACCACTGTTCTTCAAAACTTTGACACAAAACATGGTATTAAGTAGAGCTATCCTCTCAGATCTGGAGGGTAGTCCGAGCTCTTTCCTCATGTTTATAATTCTGGTTGGGCAACCTAGAATGATGCATATGGCTTCATTTTGCACTACCTCAAGGCTACTGAGTTGCTTAGGCAGAATAGTCACAAGATGGAGAGCATGATAGTCAACTACAGAACGAATGAAGTGAAGATAGAAAGTATGAGCATAGGTGATGTTAATTCCATAGCCCTTGCCAACAAGGGTTCGGGGGGTTTAATGCACTGCATTAGTTTGTCACGAAGGTTGCTGACAAAGTTTGCATTATTCACACAAATTCCAAGATATTTATAGGAGCTACATAGTTTCAAGGGCATGCTGTTAATGTTATAGTCAAGAGGCAGAGGGTGAGCAGGACGAGGATTGAGGACCCTCGTCATGTCAACAGATATTATGAGACCACATTCAACAGTTCTCCGAGCAAATACATCCAGCAAGGCTTGGAGCCTGAGTTTGGTTTGTGTGATAATGCAGATATCATCAGCATAGCATATTACGGCTTCGTTTGGCTGAACTAGAATGTCAGCAATAAGATTGTGCATCAGTATATTAAAGAGCATAGGACTTAACACTCCTCCCTGAGGTGTACCAAGCTCAAATGATCTCATTCTGGCACTTTTAACTCCCCTAAACAGAACACTGGTATACCTGTTGGACAGATAACCCTTTATCCATGTCAGGAGGCTACCTTGGATGCCAAATTAGCTAGTTGCTCAAGTATAATGTTTCTATTAGCTACATCAAAGGCTGATTTAAGGTCTATGAAGGCTGTTTGCATCTTATCTTTTGAGTGAACAAGATATTCTGCAAAGCATGTCTGTGTGCTACGCCCGGGCATGAACCCGTGCAGATTAGGGGCGAGTATGTCTTTGACTTGAAACATGAGACGGTTTAGAACAACTCTTTCAAGGACTTTACACATACAGGATGTAAGTGAAATTGGCCTGAAGTTTGGAGAATTAGCTTTAGGGATTGGAACTATGTTTCCATGAGTCCATGTCTTAGGCAGAATACCCTGTGTGAGGCTCATTTGATACAGGTCAAGCAGTGGATGGTTAGGGATCTCATTCAACAATCTCAGGGTGTTATAGGTTATACCATCCTCACCAGGGGAGGATGACTCACCATTCATTAGTGCTGTTGTTAGTTCGTGGTGCGTTATAGGAAATTGGTCGGTAAGGTCTGGTGAAGAACAGGCTATTTCAAATTGAAACCCCTATTAATGTGTGTGGTGTTAAGATATTGCTGTATGTCAGGAGGCAGGGAAGTGATTTGTGACACACTAGACCATTGGTCTAATAGCATGTCAGCATATTCTGCAGGGCTGTGATGAAGCTGGACTGGGATGGGTGACTTGGTAATGGCTCTAATTTTGTTCCACACTTCTGCTAGAGTGGTTGTTCTATTAATCCCCTGTAAGAATTGTTCCCAATAGGTGTTTCTCACCTGACCTTTGAGTTCACGAAATTCTCTGTTAGCTTTGAGGAATGCCAAGAGGTTATCACTAGTTTTATTTTGCTAATAAGCGTTGGCAAGCTGTTCTACATTCTCTACTTCTTTGCTGAGGATGGGGTCAAGTGTCCACAGAGGTGGTTTAGTGCTGCCCCCCTTCCTCCTTGACTTAACCCAGGTGGTATAGTATGTGGTAATGACATTTACAAGATCACAGCAAAATTCATCCACTGACCCAGGTGTATATCCAGCATACCATCCGTGGATGTAGGCCTTGAAGTGCAGTTTAAGATTATCTGGGATGTTAATTCTGAGCTTGGGATGGGGTTCACACTTGACATCAGCAACAGTGTATTCAGTAAGTATTGCATAATGATCACTGACTAGGTAGTCTGAGATGACCTTAGCCTTGACATTACTGTCCACTAGGTTATACCCAATCACATAATCAAGTCTGCCCCCCATCAGATGTGTCACTATGTCTGTGTCGTATACAGTGATATTATGATTATTGATGTAATTCACGAACACCCTGCCATTAGAGTTACACTGGACATCACCGAGGACAGTGTGACGAGAGTTAAAGTCACCCATACACAGCATAGCATTGCTACCTGATGGCTTTGGTAACACGTCCGCTCGCCGCTCATTACACTGAACATAGATGTTATACAGCGAAAGTTGACTGTTTGCTGTCTTTACTGAAAATTGTTGATAGTGAATACTTTCATGATTGTGAGTTTTAATCCATTTACAGGCCAGACCATTCTTTACATAAGTGAGCAGGCCACTTCCTGCTCCACTATTATCCTGGGTGCAACATTCTTCTGGGTGCTGGACGAGTAATGTTCTTGTAAACCAATTACATCAATGTTAAAAACTTTAACAAACCATTGTAGGTCATTAATTCTGCGGTTAACACTACGGATGTTCCATGAAACGAACCTAAGCGTTCATGTTACTTTTTCCACCTTGAATTTAGCGTAGAGAGTCGCACGCTGGCTTCATAGATCAACCTGACCAATAAGCTGACCATTTCAAATTCTGTACCTCTGGATTTCCTGATAATGTTCTTCACAGCCCTTATTCCAGTAGGATTTCTATACGCGGGATCCTTCATCAATCCCGCGAGTTCATCCCCAGTAAACAATGGAAAATGTACAGAGTCATGGACAGTCTTCAGACCTGGGGCTATTATAGAGACCACGCTGGCAGTCTGGGGCTCATTCTCCCCATTCATGCTTCCATCACTATCGGTCTCGCTCTGGCTACTCACCCTCAAGTTGGCATCATTATGAGAGGAGGCACCAGCTCCTTCAGAAGCTCTACTAACACTATCACTGTCATTGTTCACTGGTACACTTTCTTGGCAGACTTTAACCTGATCTGCATTGGCTAACGAAGGAGAGTCACTGTGCCTGTTGACTTCAGGTGGTGGAGGCGATCCGGCCGAATTGGCATCACTGAGTGGGACCGCTATTGTGGATGGAGGCGGCCTTCCAGGACAACTGGGGTGCAAGGCAATCACACCCTCCTCCCTGGACCTGGGACACTACCCCCTGGAGGCGATCCCGCAGTGTTGCTGTTGGCATCACTGAGTGGGACCGCTTTTGTGGGTGGAGGCGGTCTCCCAGGACAACCTGGGTGCCAGACCGTCACACCCTCCTCCCTGCACCTGGAACACTGCCTCCTGGGTGGGAAGGTGTAGCTGTTGATTTCAGGCGTTGGAGGCGACCCGGTAGTGTTGGCGTTGGCGTCACTGAGTGTGACCGCTATTGTGGGTGGAGGCGGGCTCCCAGGGCAACCTGGATGCCAGGCCGTCACACCCTTCTTCCTGCATCTGGCACACTGCCACTTAGGTGGGGAGTAGTGCTCTCTCCCCTCCTGAGAGGCACCTTCCTTGGTGGGGCAGCTCCTTGTGCTATGTATTCCTTGGCAGAAGCCGCAGGTGGCTGGCTTGTGACAGTATTTCGCCACATGATTGACCCCGAAGCAGTTGTAGCACACCACAGGGGGAGGAGTCCACCGACTGATGTTACTAGGGGTACCGTACATGCTGCCAAAGAAGCGGTACTCCTCAGGAGGTGGTTCCTTTCTTTTCCAAACAATGATAATCCTACTAAGTTGTGCACCATCCTTATAAAGTCTTCATGCTCTGTGGATGGCCTGAAGTGACAGAGCTCTACTTGGGGGGAATACCCTTGGGGAATTGGGTGACAAGGTATTCCTTCATTTTTTGGGGTCGAACAGGTTCATCTCGCTTAATGAGCTGTAGTGAGCCGACCTTTCCATCAATGAAGCATTGGATAGCATCCGTCTCCTCTCGGCCTACATAGACAAAACGAGGGGTGCTACCTGGCACGACAACATTCAGCTTAGTCGTGCCATAATCCTCATTCAGGGCAGTCAACCAATTAATCTTCATCAAATTGGTTGCGTTCTCGGGGAAGGCAAGGCGCATGTAGTCAGCCCGGGGAGCATTGGGAGAGGTATTTGTAGTATCAATTATAGATCTTTAGTTGACTCTGGTAAGTTGTCGTGCAGACGGTTTGCAACGCTTGACAAAAAGTCAACAACAACATCGACGATTCGTGAAAAAATCGAAGATTAATAGAAGAGTTCACAATAGAAATGCTAGTGTGACGCCGCCTTAAGTTAACGAGTTGCATGACCCAGTGTCAAGGAATAGTCCGAGAAGACTGGACAACTCGTCACCTGCGCTGGCTAACCATTACCCCGGACTACGCTCGGCAAATTGATTAACATCCAGGTTCCCAATTACTGCTGGTTAGATAGAGGCAAATAGAGTAAAGAAACTTGCACATAATTTCACCTTGCCCGGGGATCGAACCCGAATTCGCTTGCTTGAGGGGCGAGCATGCTGACCATTATACCACAGGTCGCTATACACTTACTGTATAACACATGCTACAATATACACTACACACCTGTAACACATGCTACATATAGTAAATAAAAACACATGTCTCACATCTACAACACGTAATAAACACTTGTAACATGCCTGCAGAGGATGAGCGAGAGGGTGAGAAGCAACACGGAGGAGACACACATGATAACGATGCCCACAACCACCTGTAGGCGGTCCACACACTGTAGCTCCCCGGGGCTCAACCTGTAGGTGGAAGAACACTGGCGTGAGGTCGCGCGTCATTAGATGAGAGAGAGAGAGAGAGAGAGAGAGAGAGAGAGAGAGAGAGAGAGGAATTCGCACTTCATGCCCAAAGAGAGAGGGAGGCCACTGTGCGTCATGATAAGATAAGAATAACTTAAGGATAATACGTAGTCCATAATTTACGTCCGCATTTAGTTTTTTATTTTGTTTACCTAATTAATAAATTTCATATGATCATTAAATCTATATACTTATTTACATTACCACTCCATTATTATACTGTTGCCATGAATGTAAACGCCAGCAGTCAACTTAAGAAAAATTATAAGTAAGGGAAGAATATTTATTTTTAGTCTTATGAAAATTCAATCCTATAAAATCATGAAATCTTTGACAAATTTTAAAATGCAAAATGCATAATCGGAAAAAAAGTTCCAGTAACTCCTAAGCAACAACGTCTATTTAATATATCGACAATATTATGATATATATTGACACAGATTAAGTGATCCTGAATAATTTTGTTTTTTTGTGTGTTTGTGTGTATGTGTGTCCGCAGGAGAATCTCGGAAAGTACTTTACCGATCTGTAGATAGATGGTGTTATATGTAATGATGATGGATGATGTTATAAGTAGTGATGATTGATGTAGTTATATGTAGTGATGATGGGTGGTGTTATATATAGTGATGATGGATGGTGTTATATGTAGTGATGATGATGGATGGTGTTATATGTAATGATGATGGATGATGTTATAAGTAGTGATGATGGATGTCGTTATATGTAGTGATGATGGGTGATGTTATATGGAGTGATGATGGATGGCGTTATATGTAGTGATGATGGATGATGTTATATGTAGTGATGATGGATGGTGTTATATGTAGTGTTGATGGATGATGTTATATGTAGTGATCTCGAAAAAACTCCAACCAATCCTATCAGACACAGCCCGGCGCACACACGTAAAAAAGTCGTATTCCCTCCTATGATTTACAGCTATTTTGATCCTTAGGTTCTCTTTCATTATGGCTTACTTTTCTCTGCAGTTAACCTCCATCCATTACACCACACAGAGGTTGAAAAGTTGTATCCCATCCCAAGTATTATAGCTAATTTGATCCTTATGCTCTTTCTCATTACAGCTTACTTTTCTTTGATCTCTAACTTTTCTAGGTTGTCCATTCTAACAAGGTAGGTAGGTAGTCCATTCTAACGAGGTATGTCAAACATACGATATTTATTTCACACCGTGGCCTAGCGAAAGAGCCGCTCGGAGGACGGCGTTTCTGCTATATATATATATATATATATATATATATATATATATATATATATATATATATATATATATATATGTATATATATAAAACATAGAAGTCTGTCTGTTTGTATGTATGTCCACACGAGAATCTTGGAAACTACTTTACCGATCTGTAGTGATGATGGATGGTGTTTTATGTAGTGATAATGGATGATGTTATACATAGAATATGAAAAGTATCCCCATGTTGTCATTGGCAACATGGAAAGAAATGTGAATACTGCAGTGCAAAGAAGTAAAAAGGAGAATCTGCTGAACTGTGCTGCTCTCATGGGAAAGTACGACTGCCAAATTTGAAAAAAAACACCACAACCATTGAAAACTCTCATGCTGGGAACAACACCAGAGTCAAAACACTTCTTGGAAAATATACTGAAGTACAATTCATGCTTCCAGATGGCATACTTTGGAGCTACCAGAGTAGTTCGTGAGCACGGATACATACCAACATTCAAAGTCCAGGGTCAAGTCTATCACAAAGCAAGATCCTTCTTACCACTGGAAGATAAGCAGCCAAAGTTCCTCCAAATCTACTTCATGGGAAATCATGAAAAGCAGACTACTATCAGGTGTGGCAACATTCAAGGTGTCAGACATGATATTGTCCTATGTATCCAAGAAATTCTGCATGAGCGCACCACGTATGTACAGTCATTTAAAAATGCCCTGGAAAATATGCCTTCTGACGAGTACAAAGTCAGGATCAAAGCAGACACCTTAATGCACTACAGTGAGACAATGTGGAGCCTCCCGGAAGGTGGCGTCCTACCGTGGCGTAACGAAAGAGCCGCCCAGAGGGCGCCGATTCCGCTGGTATATATATATAATATATATATATATATATATATATATATATATATATATATATATATATATATATATATATATATATATATATATATTGTTATGCCATAACTTAACATGAATTACGTTAAAGATTAATATACTGATGAGGGCAAATATGGCACGACAAAAACAAAAACAAAAAACAAATTGCCAACTCGGCACAACTTAGTCCAAGGTTCAATCACAGCCCTCTCTTTATCCCAACAGTTCATGAGTGAAGGTTTGGAATTATACACATTACAAAAGATTTAAATAAAATTTAATAAAAAAAATTTACCATAATACGTTTGCAGGTTCCATAAGATAAATTAATTCAAGAGAATAAAGAATAAACATAACCCTTAATGAACCACTAATATATGCCCAGTAAATAACCATGAACTAATTTGTAATAACCATTGATTGCACTTTACACAAAATAAATAATAATAGAGCAGCACTGAATAGATAATACTCAACTAAACTCTATTTGAAGAGGTATCCCCACTGACAAACTAAGACATCATCTTACTCCCAAGCCCAGCCAGTGACTAATATTGCTCCCTCATTAAGCTGTAAAAATACCTTCATACATAAAGAAAAATATTTTATGTATCAAATACCAGCCCTGCTCACACATCATTACACGAAATTATATTTACATAACTTGGGGTAACATGCCTAAAAAATATCACTATGCACAGTGCAACGCACCACTGTACATTACGCCATGCATAACAATATATATATATACATATATATATATATATATATATATATATATATATATATATATATATATATATATATATATATTGATAACCACAAGGAAACAAGAAAACACGAAGTTCCCAAGCACTTTCATGTAATTCACATCTTCAGGAGTGAATATATATATATATATATATATATATATATATATATATATATATATATATATATATTTATATATATATATAGATATATATATATATATATATATATATATATATATATATATATATATATATATGTGTGTGTATATATATATAATTGAGGTGTACGGGTTCCTGATCCTGTGTTTCATAGTTAAAAGTTTCCTGTAACTATTTCGAAATATTTGTACCTGTTCTTGTATTGTGTTTATGACGTGAAATGAGATGATTTAGAGCGTGTGCGTGACGTGGAGTCTCCGGCCACTAGTGTACTCTCCTCACTGTCAAATATTTCAGGTTAACTCCTGTGTTGAGACCAGGGCCCTTCATTACATGTGTCTCTTTTATTATCGCTCTGTCTCTTTGTCTCTCTTTTGTGCATCTGGTCCCTTCTCATACACACATATAATCACAAACTCTCACTTACTCCTATTCTCTCTCTTACACACACACACACACATATAATCACAAATTCTCACTTACTCTCACACACACACACACACACATATAATCACAAATTCTCACTTACTCTCACACACACACACACACACACACACACACATATAATCACAAATTCTCACTTACTCACACACACACACACACACACACACATATATAATCACAAATTCTCACTTACTCTCACACACACACACACACACACATATAATCACAAATTCTCACTAACTCACACACACACACACACACACACACATTCTAATATATATTCGATTGTGGTGTATAGTATGTGTAGATGATACCAAAAAAAAAAATCTCGAAAATTCTAAATCACATTGATATAGAGGCTACCATTTACATAAACTCAATACAAACCACAAACACATAGCTCTATTACTAATCTAAATTAATATAACTTAACCTAACCACACCTGACAGATTCACTTAGTTACGGTATGATACAGTATCGAACGATGTCGTATAGGTATAATGAACTATCTAGGAATGTTAAGAAAAATGTAAGGAAAGCAAAGAGAGACTATGAAATCAGAATAGCAAGAGAATCCAACGCAAATACCAAGGGATTTTTCCAGGTATATAGGACAAAGGTCAAGGACAAAGTTGTGCCTTAAAAGTCAAGGAGGGGGGAAGTGATCGATGGCAGTGGGAAATAAGCAAAGCATTGAACAGCTACTTTTTATCAGTTTTCACAGAAGAAATTTGCAAGGAAATTCCAGAGGTGGAACTGATATTTAGGGGAAAGGAAGAAGAGACATTAAAGAATATCACTATCAGAAAAGAGGATGTTCTTAAGAGGATAAATAAATTAAAGAAGACAAAATCCCCAGGGCCGGATGAAATTTTCCCTCGAGTCTTGAAAGAGTGCAGGGAACAGATTAGCGGACCCCTCATAAATTTATTTACAAAATAATTAGACACGGGAGGTGTGCCAGACTTGTGGAAACAGGCCAATGTAGTACCCATATTCAAAAAAGGAGAAAGAGCATCAGTGTCAAATTACCTCCCGATCAGTTTGAAGTCAGTAGTGGGGAATTTTCTTGAATCAATTATAGCAAATAGCATCCGATTGCATTTAGAGAAAAGCAAATTAATCTACGACTCTCAACATGGGTTTACAAAGGGAAAATCTTGTCTAACAAATCTGCTGACGTATTTTAGGAAAGTCTTCGAGGTAGTAGATAATGACGAAAATTACGATGTTATTTACTTAGAATTTAGCAAAGCATTTGACAGAGTACCGCATCAGAGGCTTCTGAGAAAAGTTAAGGCTCATGGTATCCAGGGGAAAATTTTAAATTGGACAAAATCATGGCTCACCGATAGAGCGCAGAGGGTCAGCGTAGATGGTGTTAAATCTGAGTAGGGCTGTATACCCAGTGGGGTTTCCTTGGGGTCAGTACTAGGCCCACTCTTGTTCATTATCTACATAAACGATCTAGATACTGGGATCAACAGTGACATAAGCAAGTTTGAGGATGACACCAAAATATGGCTGCACATTAATTCAGGGCAGGATGCAAATGCACTACAGGAGGATTTAAATAAACTGCAGGAGTGGTCAGAAAAATGGCAAATGAAATTCAACACCAGCAAGTGCAGCGTGCTTAATATTGGAAGAACAAATACTGTCAATGTATGCAGCCTTAACAACATCAACACAGAGAAGTCGACTTGTGAAAGAGACTTAGGGGTACTTGTAAGCCCGGACCTACGGCCGAGAAAACAGTGCGTTAATGTTCGAAATAAGGCAAACAGAGTATTAGGTTTTATATCTAGAAGTGTAAGTAATAAGAGTGCAGAGGTCTTAGTGCAACTATATCTTGCGGTTCAGTTCTGTTGCCCTTATTATAGAATGGATATCAATTCACTGGAGTCGGTGCAGCGAAGAATGACGAAAATGATTCCGGGACTTAGAAACCATCAATATCAAGATAGGTTAAAGAAACTAAACTTGCATTCCCTAGAAAGACAAAGAGTTTGGGGAGATATGATAGAAGTATTTAAGTGGGTGAAAGGAATCAATATAGGTGATATAGATAAAGTTCTTATAATATCCGAGCAGGATAGGACTCGTAGCAATGGATTTAAGTTGGATAAGTTTAGGTTTAGGAGGGAGATAGGAAGGAACTGGTTCACAAATAGGTTGGTGGACGAGCGGAACAAGCTTAGCAACTTTATAGTAAGTGCCGAAACGCTGGAAAATTTTAAAAGGAGGCTAGATAGATTCATGGATGATAGAGAGTGGTAGTAACACTTGACAGGAGCTGCCATGCACAGGCCAACCGGCCTATTGCAGACTCCTTATTTTCTTATGTTCTTATGTTCCCATTTGAAACTGAGCAAGTTCTACAATATATGAACTAATGTATGTTGATTACAATAATAAGAAAACGAATATTATATTATCTTTTTTTGGTAAATACGTCAGATGCATATATATATTACTGTGACCGGGGAACGCTACCTACTGGACCACCAGGATACTAAAAGCAGTCCTAGACTCTGTTATATTTCACACAAAGCCTGTTCAACTTGCTTATGGCGTCGTGAACCTCTAATGGGGACTACCCATATCACGTAGGTGGTCAGAGTAACGTTTTACCAAATCCGGCTTCGAAACACAAGTTGAACAGGCTTTGTGTGAAATATAACAGAGTCTAGGACTGCTTTTAGTATCCTGGTGGTCCAGTAGGTAGCGTTCCCTGGTCACAGTAATGGGCTCGTGGGCCTTGGGTTCGAATCCTGTCGGGTTGAGGTGTTGATTGTATGTAGAAGTCCGCGTGCTTTATTGGGCTAATGAAATATATATGGATCCTCGTCTTTCGAAGCCGGATTTGGTAAAACGTTACTCTGACCACCTACGTGATACGGGTAGTCCCCATTAGAGGTTCACCGCGCCATAAGCTCGTTGAACAGGCTTTGTGTAAAATATAACAGAGTCTAGGACTGCTTTTAGTATCCTGGTGGTTCAGTAGGTAGTGTTCCCCGGTCACAGTCATGGGCTCGTGGGCCGTGGGTTCGAATCCTGGCGGGTTGAGGTGTTGATTATATATATATATATATATATATATATAAATATATATTGTTACGCCACCTCTTAATTTACTTTAATATCCAGGTTCTAGGCGTAACCAAACGAAAAAAAGTGAATTAAATCAAAAAGGAATAAAAATAAATAAAGTAAACCTTAAAGAATTTAATTTAATTAAATACTAACACAATAAAGAGCCTCGTAGGCTGTCACAACAAATTGATTGACCATTGAAACTTTTAAGACACAAATGATACTAATACATCGAAACATCAAAAGAACTGATTAAATATATAAAATCAAAATAAAACACTGGATTACGTTAACACTGCATAAACATATAAAATAACTAACACTGAAATTAACTATCGTGAAACAACACTGAATTACTTAAATGTAACCAAGCAAGCCCTGATGGACACATAAGAGACATGAATTGGTACTCACATAGATATACCACATTGGTGGCAACAGGAACAACACAGAAATAAAATAAAGTATAAGTAACTGGTGACGGGTGTCACTCAAAAGAACGTGAACTGAATGACAAGAGTACTGGACTGAACTCCGTCTGCTGATGTGGTACTATGTATAGGGTCGACTCCCACCAGTGAGACACTCCTGTGAAACATGGGTCATTTAATGATGCAGATGGTCGTTAGAGAAACAAAGAATGCTTGTTACAATACTAAATGAAGAAATAAGATGGGCTTGAACAAATAATAACAGTTAAAACCTTAACACCGCAGGGTAAGGTGACTAGAATATATAATAGTCAATATAACACATCATTATAGGAATAATATGGAACAATATGGAAGCATGATATAAAAAATAATAGAAAAATACGACACGGTCGTAACAATATATATATATATATATATATATATATATATATATAATATATATATATATATATATATATATATATATATATATATATATATATATATATATATATATATATATATATGCACAAGTAAATCACTGTAGGTGCGAGTGATCCAAGTATATGCTGATAACCACAAGGAAACAAGAAAACAAGAAGTTCCCAAGCGCTTTCGTGTAATTCACATCTCCAGGGGTGAGTACAGACTAAGGAGTAATACTTGACAAGGCTAATATATACAGTAGAGGAGCCTTGTCAATTATTACTCCTTAGTCTGTACTCACCCCTGGAGATATGAATTACACGAAAGCGCTTGAGAACTTCGTGTTTTCTTGTTTCCTTGTGGTTATCAGCATAACAACAATAATAATAACACTGGTCAACAGCCAAAATGGTTCACATATGAGATCATGCTCACACAACTAATTTCATATTGCTGAATTCGAATCTGATATTTGTTTTGTTCTATCAGACCAGGTTTTATAAAAAAATCAATAGGTACAAATATTTAATATTCCATCACGTGTCGTGCAAAAGATGAGATTATCTCATGTGACTGTGCTTTCATGACTAATTTCATATTAATGAATATTAATTGGATGTTTCATTCTACCATCAGACCTACTTTCTTAAAGAATAAAAAAAAAAGTGAATATAGTCACATTATCGCATCATGCAAGATGCAATTTTAAACTTATCACAGATAAGCTCATAAAATATTGTACCAAAAAACATTAGTTCAAATCCTTTATAATGACAAAATATGAAGTTCTAAAAGTGCTTCTGAACTTTACTCTTTCTCTTGTACAGCTTGGTCTCTTCTCGTTGCAGTGTCCAGCAATAGTCGCCCATCATGTTAGGACTCAATTGTCCCTGATATCTGCTCTCCATTATGGCGATATCTTTATGAAATCTTTCGCCGTGTTCATCACTAACGTCTCCAAGGTTACCTGGGAAAAATTCAATATGAGAGTGGAAAAAATGCAATTTCAAGGACATCCTTGCTCCCAATGCATGATAATTCTGAAGCATGGTTGTTACGATTTCTTTGTAGTTGTCAGCACGATAGTTTCCAAGAAAATTCTTTGACACATTGACAAATGATTCCCATGCTTTTTTCTCCAGTGGGTTCAATGTTTTGGTGAATTTGCTATCATTAACTAGTATACGAATTTGTGGTCCATTCAAGACACCTGCTTTCAACTTGGCTTCGGAAACCACACCACCTAGTTTCTGAGATAAGTATAGAGTCCCAGCATCGAATTGATCCATAGCTTTGATGAAATTTTTAGCCAAACCGAGCTTTAGATGCAGTGGAGGCAAAAATATCTTTTCTGGATCTACAAGCGGATTGTGAGCACAGTTAAACCTTCCAGGCGCATCTCTTGGTCTTGTCGGCCAATCCTTTCTCACATAGTGCTCTGCATCAGCTCTGCTGTTCCACAAGCACAAAAAGCACATGTGCTTTGTGTAGCCACTCTGAAGGCCCAGTAGTAAACTGATGACTTTGAGATCGCCACATATCTTCCACTGGTGTTTCTCATACTCTATAGCGGCCAACAGAATTTTCATTGTTTCATAGCTCTCAGTCATTTTTGTTGCGTGTGCTATTGGGACAGATGGAAGCCGATTGCCATTGTGTAAAAGAACAGCTTTCAGAGAGTCTTTTCCTGAGTCTATAAACAGCCTCCAATCCTCTGTCTTGTATGTTTCAGACTTGCAGAGTTGTTGCATGAGAGATACTGCGTCCTCGCAATAACAAAGGTTGTTTGCCATCTTGAAAAATGCAGACAGCTGTCTATGTCGGTAACGCGTTGTAGTGATATGCACTCCATCTTCTAGCAGGTTACGCTGCTTTAGTCTGGATCCCAAAACTTCAGCCTCTTCTTTTGACAAGTTTAGGTCCCTGATGAGATCATGAAGCGCTTCTTGAGTAAATAGTTTAGGCCTGGTATTTTCAGAGTCATCCTGGTAGTCGTTTTCCATTGAGGTAGAGGTAGAATCGGAATCACTCAATTCTTGTTCAGTCGGTGGATTTGGGACTGGAAGTTCAGCACTGTGCGGTACTGGTCGGATTGCAGAAGCAATATTGGGGTACTGTACCTTGCCTCGTGTCTTGATTTTTATTCCCTTAATATTTGTGAGACAGAAGTAGCAGTCACTACTGTGGTCTTTAGGTTCACGCCATATCATTGGTACAGCAAACGGCATTCCTGAACTTCGTTTACCACACATCCACTCGCTCATGTGGTTAACACAAGACTTACAGGCTACATGAGGTGCCCATTTCTTGTCTTGGTCACCCAAATGACATTTGAAGTAACTTTTGTAGTTCAGTCGAACAGCTTTTGTGATTGGTTTCTTGAGGCTACCAGGAGTGAAGGCACCACATATGTAGCAAAAACTGTCAGCACCGTTCACACACTTGCGACGTTCCATGCTTTGTTAATTTCAGAGTAATTACAAATCATGCAGGTGTAGATATGCAATATCATGAATCAGCAAACTGAAACAAACAAAAAAGCACAAATCAGGACAAAATAATTGCATAAGTGGAGCCAATGAGCATATAAATTACTGTATGAATAGCATGGTACACTAAATATATAGATATGCTGGTTCTGGAAAACTGAGCCTGATACAGCTATACGAATGACATAATTGAGTTCAGCACATACAATTACACTAGAATCAGACTGTTTTGATCCAGAACCATGAGAATTTTTTTTTATGTTGACCAGTGTAATAATAATAATGATAATAATAATAATAATAATAATAATAATAATAATAATAATAATAATAATAATAATGACAATACTAGTAATAATAATAATAATAATAATAATATAATTAATAATAATATAATTAATAATAATAATAATAATAATAATAATAATAATAATAATAATAATAATAATAATTTTAATAATAATAATAACATACTACCTGCTGGTGTCCTCAACATACTGTCTGCCGGTGTCGTTAACATAAAGTATACCTCCTGGTGTCCTTAACATACTACCTACTGGTGCAATTAACATCCTACCTGCTGGTGTCCTTAACATACTACCTGCTGGTGTCCTTAACACAAAGTATACCTGCTGGTGTCCTTAACATACTACCTGCTGGTATCCTTAACATACTACCTGCTGGTGTCCTTAACATACTACCTGTTGGTGTCCTTAACATACTACCTGCTGGTGTCCTTAACACAAAGTATACCTCCTGGTGTCCTTAACATACTACCTCCTGGTGTCCTTAACATACTACCTGCTGGTGTCCTTAACATACTACCTGCTTGTGTCTTTAACATAAAGTATACCTGCTGGTGTCCTCAACATACTACCTGCTGGTGTCCTCAACATACTATCTGCTGGTGTCCTTAACATAAAGTATACCTGCTGGTGTCCTTAACATACTACCTGCTGGTGTCCTCAACATACTGTCTGCTGGTGTCCTTAACATAAAGTATACCTGCTGGTGTCCTTAACATACTACCTGATGGTGTCCTTAACATACTACCTGCTTGCGTCCTTAACATACTACCTGCTGGTGTCCTCAACATCCTACCTGCTTGTGTCCTTAACATACTACCTGCTGGTGTCCTTAACATCCTACCTGCTGGTGTCCTTAACATACTACCTGCTGGTGTCCTTAACATACTACCTGCTGGTGTCCTCAGCATACTATCTGCTGGTGTCCTTAACACAAAGTATACCTGCTGGTGTCCTTAACATACTACCTGCTGGTGTCCTTAACACAAAGTATACCTGCTGGTGTCCTTAACATACTACCTGCTGGTGTCCTTAACATCCTACCTGCTGGTGTCCTTAACATACTACCTGCTGGTGTCCTTAACATACTACCTGCTGGTGTCCTCAGCATACTATCTGCTGGTGTCCTTAACACAAAGTATACCTGCTGGTGTCCTTAACATACTACCTGCTGGTGTCCTTAACACAAAGTATACCTGCTGGTGTCCTTAACATACTACCTGCTGGTGTCCTTAACATACTACCTGCTGGTGTCCTTAACATACTATCTGTTGGCGTCCTTAACATACTGGTGCAGGAGCCTTATGGGGATTAAGAGGTAAAGTTTGACGGGATTAAGTGCTAGTTTGGGGCCTATTTTGAGATGGCAAGGGGGAAGAAAGGGCGGGGTGAGGCTGAACAGAGGTTACTACGGGGAGGAAATGGGTGGAAAGGCACAGTAAAAATAAAAAAAAGATTAGAAGGAGGAAAAGGGGTGGACAAAATTATTGGTAATATAATACAACACCCTTTCCTCCCCATCTCTCTCGTCCTTCCTTACCCCTCACCCCCTCCCTCACAGCCCATCCTCACCTCTACCCCTCACCCCCCTCCCCTTTCCCCCCCCCCTCCCCTTTCCCCCCTCCTCTTTCCCCCCTCCCTCCACTTGCAAGCAATTCCCTTCTTCCGTGGTATGCCTTAATTACAGAGACGCCCTATAATTACCAAAGCTGTATTTTGTACAATATATTGTTGTGCTGTAATGACCCGCCAAGATCCACATGCCTGTTGGTGCGTAAAAAATATTTTGTGTAGTCTGTATACATAGATGGATGGTTATGTTGTGTGTCTATACATGGATGGATGGTTATGTTGTGTGTGTATACATAGGTGGATGGTTATGTTGTGTGTCTATACATGGATGGATGGTTATGTTGTGTGTGTATACATAGATGGATGGTTATGTTGTGTGTGTATACATAGATGGATGGTTATGTTGTGTGTGTATACATAGATGGATGGTTATGTTGTGTGTGTATACATAGATGGATGGTTATGTTGTGTGTGTATACAAAGATGGATGTTCATGTTGTGTGTGTATACATAGATGGATGGTTATGTTGTGTGTGTATACATAGATGGATGGTTATGTAGTGTGTGTATACATAGATGGATGATTATGTTGTGTGTGTATACATTGATGGATGGTTATGTTGTGTGTGTATGCATAGATGGATAGTTAAGTTGTGTGAGGATAGATAGATGGATGATTATGTTGAGTGTGTATACATAGATGGATGGTTAAGTAGAATGTGGATAGATAGTTGGATGGTTATGTTGTGTGTGGATAGAAAGATTGATGGATATGTTGTGTGTGGATAGACAGTTGGATGGTCATGTTGTGTGTGGATTGATAGATGGATGGACGAAAGGTTTCTATATATTGTGTTTAACGAAGAAGAGAAGGTAAATTTCATCCCATTAAGTTTTACTAAAAATAAAACAGACGGCAGCCATAGACAAACTTCAAAATGTCCTCAGTGTTTTGTGTATAAGTACAAAACTCTTATGTATTGACAAATGTGACAACAGTTGTATCTCTATCCTATTGTAATAACTGTTGAGACAGGAAAAATATCAGTGTTTAGCTGCGCAGGTTGTAGGTACAGTAAGTGTCTGGCGTGTGCTGTTTGATTGTCTGGTTATTTGTGCTGGATGGGTTCAAGGTAGGTAAATGTTGTGTTATTATCCCTCCCTTACTCCCTCCCTCACCACCCCCTGCCTTACTCCCTTTCCTCTCCACCGTCCAGGGAGTAAGGAGGGAAGTGGGGAGGGGACGCATTTGGGTCCTCCTTACGTGGGAACCCTTCATGGTTGTACTTCGGTTCGTATCTCTTTATACATCGATGCGTTCGTGAGTCGGGGACACGATGATCCGAGCTTCGATGGATTTGGACCGAACTTGGTATGGATAAGGTCTCAGGCAAAGATCGATAATTTAATCAGTATTTTTCTATCATTAACAGAGCAGTTAACATCTTTTGGCCTCGTGGTGGTGAAGTAGGGGGACTTTCCTGCCATAGTAGACACCGTGTACTTGTTTGTTCTGAATGTGGGAGATGGTAAAGTGCCAAACAAGAGTAATTGGACAACAGACTGACAGACAGACAGGATTAATCCGTATTCCACAAATAAGAGATAGCGAAAGAATGAGAGACGAAGACAAAAGAGACAAAGTGAGAAATAGAGAACAAGACAGAGAGAGAAAGGTTGTTAATGACAGTGAATCACGAAGGCAGAAATTGGTCTCTGAGGCGTACTTAAAGTGAAGAACGGACTGCGGAGAACGAGAGAGATTTACGCTCCACTCCGTCAACTGGAATGGAGGCTTGAAAATCGCTGACTGCTGTATAAATGCAATTTTTGTTCATGGATCAAAATACCAGATGAGGGAACTTTCCTCCCTGCGTTGTCCTGAAGATTGGTGACGCACACAAAAAGTCCACCCCCCCCTCCATATCTTAAATGAAATACTGTGTAACATTCAGTGCCATAATATCCTGACAACGGGGGTTAATTATTATGACCCTTTGTAAACTCTACTCTGTAATCCTTTTGCGCTACCGCTCACAGGATGAGTGTGGGGTGCACAATAAAGTAGCCGCTGTAAGCGGCAAAATCAATCAAAATCAATCTCTCTCTCTCTCTCTCTCTCTCTCTCCCTCTCTCTCTCTCTACCACTACCGACAACAAGGCTCCTTCCACCACCACCACCTCCACCAACGATATTACCACCACTACCACCAAAAACAACGCTAACGCTATAAACCTCACTCCCAACAATAACGCTATCACCACCACTACCACCAACGCCAACAGTATCACCACTAATACCACCAATAACTCTATCACAACAACTACCACCAACATCAGAGCTATCACCACCACAAATAACAACAACGCTCTCTCCACCTCTACCAACAACAACGCTCCCTCCACCACTACCAACAACAACGCTCTCTCCACCACTACCAATAACAACTCTCCTTCCACCACTACCAACTACAACGCTCCCTCCACCACTACCAATAACAACTCTCCCTCCACCACTACCAACAACAACGCTCCCTCTACCACTAACAATAACAACGCTCCCTCCACCACTAACATTAACAACGCTCCCTCCACCACTACCAACAACAACGCTCCCTCCACCACTAACAATAACAACGCTCCCTCCACCACTACCAACAACAACGCTCCCTCCACCACTAACAATAACAACGCTCCCTCCACCACTACCAACAACAACGCTCCCTCCACCACTACCAACAACAACGCTCCCTCCACCACTAACAATAACAACGCTCCCTCCACCACTACCAACAACAACGCTCCCTCCACCACTAACAATAACAACGCTCCCTCCACCACTACCAACAACAACGCTCCCTCCACCACAAACAATAACAACGCTCCCTCCACCAATACCAACAACAACGCTCCCTCCACCACTACCAACAACAACGCTCCCTCCAACACTAACAATAACAACGCTCCCTCCACCACTACCAACAACAACGCTCCCTCCACCACTAACAATAACAACGCTCCCTCCACTACTAACAACACCAACAACACTCTCTCCACCACTAACAATAACAACGCTCCCTCCACCACTACCAACAACAACGCTCCCTCCACCACTACCAACAACAACGCTCCCTCCACCACTACCAACATCAACGCTCCCTCCACCACTACCAACAACAACGCTCCCTCCAACACTAACAATTACAATGCTCCCTCCACCACTACCAATAACAACGCTCCCTCCACCACTACAAACCAACAACAATAACGCTCCCTCCACCATTACCAATAACACCTCTCCCTCTACAACTACCAATAACAATGCTCCCTCCACCACTACCAATAACACCTCTCCCTCTACAACTACCAATAACAACGCTCCCTCCACCACTAACAATAACAGTGCTCCCTCCACCACTACCAATAACAACGCTCCCTCCTCCACTACCAACAACACCAAAGCTCCCTCCACCACTACCAATAACAACGCTCCTTGCACCACTGCCAACAACAACGCTCCCTCCACCACTACCAATAACAACGCTCCCTCCACCACTACCTACAAGAACGCTCCCTCCACCACTACCTACAAGAACGCGCCCTCCACCACTACCAATAACAACGCTCCCTCCACCACTACCACCAACAACAATAACGCTCCCTCCACCACTACCAACAACAACGCTCCCTCCACTACTACCAATAACAAGGCTCCCTCCACCACTACCAATAACAACGCTCCCTCCACCACTACCTACAAGAACGCTCCCTCCACCACTACCAACAACAACCGCTCCCTCCACCACTACCAATAACAACGCTCCCTCCACCACTACCAATCACAGCGCTCTCTCCACCACTTTCAAAAGCATTAAATATTAAGCAAAAAATACAACTATAACTACCACTACAACAACAACAATAAGAACAATAACAACGTTATCACCACGCCACTACAATCAATTACAACAAACTGATCTCCACCAACACCTACAACGTTACCAGCATCGTAATTTATAACCACCATCAAGAACACCACCAACAACAAAAACAACATCACCAACATTCCAACAAAAACAATGGCATCACTATCAAGAATAACAACACAGCTACATGACCTTGCATGAGGTGACCTCACTCAATGCACCCACAGAGGGCGACCTCACCGTACCGGGAGACCTGACGGTTGAGACTGGCCTGATAACGAGATCTGGGATTGCCGAGTTCCACGACAATTTAAATAATGAGTTACTTAATGCACAAAGGCAGAACATACCATACAAAAAACTCAGATCAGACAACAATGACCCTAAATGGATAAATAATTATTTAAAGAACATCATTCGCCAAAGGAAGGCTATAGGTAGAAGGATAATTCGTGGCGAAATTAACTCCGGGATTATTATAAGGTTTTGGCAGGTAGGGTTAAAACCGAAATAAGGAAAGCCAAGAGGAATAATGAGGTAAGGATAGCAAGGGAGGCAAAGACAAACCCCAAGGGATTCTACCAAATGTATCAAACTAAAACACGAGAAAAGATTGGACCAATACGGTCAGATACCGGCGAGCTCACTGATAACGACGGAGAAATGAGCAATAATCTGAATAAATACTTTTCAACAGTTTTCACCACAGAAAATTTAAACATGATACCAGAGGATCCAACTCTATTCAGAGATAGTGAAGAAAACAAATTAAGCGAGATATTAGTAACTAGTAACGATGTTAGTAAGCAAATACACAAACTGAAGCCTAATAAGTCACATGGTCCCGATGAGATATTTGCCAGAGTACAGGGCCGGTTTTAAGCCTATTTGACCAATTTAATCAAATTGGGCCCCGCGCCGCAAGGGGGCCCCGCACACACGTGTGTTAGTTTTAAACTGTATACGATATTGGTAAAAAAGCTAACGTTAGACACAAAATCATTGTTATTGTCATCAAAATAATAGATCCCAGTCACGTGCGAGAATTTTCTGTTTTGTCAAAAGTCCAAGGGAATTAACTCTGGTGTTGGTCCACACGCCCTGACTTTCATAATAATTTACAGGAGCGGGAAGGGTGCGAGCCAATCAGAACACAGTTTTCACTCTCTCGGATTGATAGTGTTAAAGCTATTCGTTATCAGGTTGGAGAAGTATATGATGCACTTGTGGAAACATCAGAGATAACAGATGAGCCCAAGGTAAAAGCAGAGACAGAAGGTTTAGCAAACCAGCTAAAAGACTATAAATTTTTAGTTTCTTTGATATTTTGGCATGATTTACTTTTTAAAGTTAACTATGTTAGCAAGGAACTACAAGGTAAAACAAAGGACATCGATGAAGGCATGGAGTCATTTGAAAAACTAAGAAAATATAGAGAGAGTGGTTTTAATGATGTCCTAATAGGCGCAAATGATTTGGCTGAAGCTGTTGAATTACCACTAGAATTTAGGAAATTTCAAGATAAACGACTACAAAGAAGGAAGAGAATGTTTTCATATGAGGCAAAAGATCAAGCTTTCGATGATCCAAAAGAAGCATATAGAGTTCAGTGCTTTACCTTAGTGCTAGACAAAGCTATTCAATCTCTAGAATCTAGATTTATGCAGCTTAAAAGCCATATAAAATTATTTGGATTTTTAAATAACTTTCAGGGCTTACAAAAGGCAGAAATAAGGAAACACACAGTAGACCTTGAAGCAGCTTTAATTGACACCAAACTAAAACAGAACACTGATGTAGAGGTAGGTACTGTAACAAGTAAAGATGTAGATGGTTATCTGTTGGCTGAAGAACTTGAAGCTCTGAAAACTTTTCTGCCCACCAGTGTCGCCAAGCCCCAAGCCCTGTTTGAATACCTGGTAGTAAACAATCGATTCACTGCATTTCCTAATGTTTTTGTTGCTTTGAGAATTTACTTAACAATGCCCGTAACAGTCGCATCGGGTGAGAGAAGTTTTTCTAAACTAAAACTGATTAAAACATACTTACGGTCAACAATTTCACAAGAAAGACTAAATAATTTGGCGATGCTATCTATAGAAAGTGACATTACCAAAACCCTTGACTTTAAAATGATCTTGAAAGATTTTGCAAATAAAAAAGCCAGAAAATTGTGTTTCTAAAAGGTCCGTGCATAAACAGTTTGTCTGTAATTGTCTTAACTTGTAATAAAAAATCAAAACTTTTATACTGTTTTTAAACTTTTAGTATATCAATTAATGCTTTTTGGCTAAGGCGGGCATACTACACGAAATATAAAACATCAATCTTCGACTTTGTAGAGTAGAGGGCCCCACTATCAATTTTCTAATTGGGCCCCGCAATTCCTAGCACCGGCCCTGCCAGAGTATTAAAGGAATGTAAGGAAGAGCTTAATATACCCTGAGCAAAGTTGTTTAACATGTCCTTGAAACCAGGTGTAGTACCAGAATCCTGGAGGATAGCGAATGTAATACCGATTTTCAAGAAGGGGGATAGATCACTATCCTCTAACTACCGCCCAATCAGTCTAACATCAATAGTAGGCAAATTACTGGAAGCAATCATTTCAAACTCTATTCGAAATCACCTGGAGAAGCACAGATTGATCAATGATTCCCAGCATGGATTCACAGGCGGGAGTTCATGTCTAACTACTCCATTAACATTCTTTTCATCAGTTTTCGAAGAGGTGGACGAGGGGCACAATTATGATGTGGTATATCTCGACTTTAGCAAAGCCTTCGACAGAGTCCCCCAAGAAACACTAATTAGAAAGGTAGAAGCACATGGCATCAAAAGTAATATCCTTAAATGGATTAGGGCGTGGTTACAGACTAGGAAACAGGGAGTGAGCATTAACGGCACTAAATCCCATTGGAGCAACGTCACTAGTGGAGTTCCCCAAGGCTCAGTACTTGGACCATTATTATTTATTATATACATAAACGACATAGATATCGGCATAGACAGTAACATAAGTAAATTTGCTGATGACACTAAAATAGGAAGTGTTATTAAATCTGACGAGGACTCGGCAAAACTACAGGAAGATCTAAACAAATTTTTCGAATGGTCTGAAAAATGGCAGATGAAATTCAACGTGGACAAATGTAAAGTACTCAGTATAGGAGGTGTAAACAGGGAAACCAGTTACCAAACGAAGAACGATGCCATTGAGAAATCCGACTGCGAGAGATTTAGGAGTAATGATAAGTAGGAACCTTAAGCCAAGTAAACAATGTGTTTTTGCTCGTAACAAGGCTAATAAAGTACTTGGTTCATACAAAGGAGTGTTAATTACAAGACTAGTGAGGTCATCCTAAAACTGCATCTCGGGCTTGTGAGACCACACCCGGATTGCGCAGTTCAGTTCTGGTCACCGTATTACAGAATGGATATAGAATCCTTGGAAAGAATCCAGAGGAGAATGACAAGACTAATCCCGGGCATTAGGAACCTTGAGCATAGAGACAGGTTAAAGCATCTTAATTTGCACCCCCTCGAGAGACGTAGAGCGAGGGGCGACCTGATAGAGGTGTATAAATGGAAGTCAGGGCTAAACAAAGGGGACATTACAAAGGTACTCAAACTATCCAACCAGGAGCCAACTCGTAACAATGGTTTTAAATTAGACAAATTTAAATTTAGGCGCGAAATAGGTAAACACTGGTTTGAAAACAGAGTAGTGGATGAATGGAACAAGTTACCAAATATCATCATGAACTCGAATGCGCTGGATAGCTTCAACCATAGGTTGGATGCAAATATGAGCAATAGGGGTTGGATGTAAACGGGACTGCCCAGTATGGGCCAATAGGAACGCTGCAGTTTCCACCATTCTTATGTTCTTATGTTAACAAGAATGACAGCATCACTATCATTGTGAGCAACAACTTTAACAAGAATAAAACATCCACTATACCTGCTTCACCAACAACAACAACAACAACGCTGTGTTGATAGCACAAACACCAACAAAAAAAAGCAATGACTACCACAGTAACACCACTGCTAACAACAACACCATCACTACCAATAACAGAAAAACTAAATATCACCAAAAACAATAACAACAATGACATCAAAATCACCAATACCAACAACAAACACCAACAAGATCATCAACATCATCAATAACATCAAAGTCAACGTTAACATCACCACCAACAACAACGTCAACTCCAACGAAAACATCAACCACAACGGCTACAACAACAACAACGAAAACAAACGCAACAGCAACTTGCTGGAGGATTAAGCAGAGAGACAGAAATAAGGAGTCTCCCGGGTTCAGTGTGGTTGTCAATAGCCCACCTCATTAACCCACCCCGGTCCACGCTTCATCAACTTTGTATGGGCAGTGGCCAAATTAACACCCGTCCACCCACCACCATCCGTTAGAATGGAGCCTGGGCTCTACTTATTCCCAGACCTGCTGAGATATTCACAACCCATGAAATAATTGTCAACAGTGAGGGTAAGTACCAAGTTTGACACGCTCGATCCGCCACACTGATCATAATATAATAATGTTATATCGAATATCTATACATATACAGATATCACTCACCACGACAGACTTCATATCGGATAAATGTAAACAAGGTGCAGGGCTGCCAGACGGGTGGTTCAGTCATAAGACAACAATGTCGTACCAGACGTGTAACTTGTTGCCACGGGAAGAAAATGAAGATGAATGAACCAAGCTTTTGCACGACTTGCTGACGAGTGTGGCAATTACCGCCGACACTCACCTCCTTCACCAATATGGCGAGGTGTGGAGCTACTTGTTCAGGTGTGGGGATTATTTGTTAGTGTGTGCGACAATTTGGTGACGTGTAGGACTACTTCTTGGTGTGTGGAGCTATTTGTTAATGTGTGGGGCTATTTGTTGTTGGTGTATGGGGCTACGTGTTGGTGTGTGCAGCTATTTGCGAGTATAATGGGGCAAGTTGTTGGTGTGTGGGGCTACGTGCTGGTGTGTGGGGCTATTTGTTGGTGTGTGGTACTATTTTTGTCATATGGGGCTATTTTTGGTATGTGTAGGGCTACTTGTTAGTGTGTGGGGTTACTTGTTACCACGATTATCACTTCCTTATGTATTTATTTTTCATTTTGTTTACATTTATATTATATATATTTATACATATTTTACAGTGGAGTTTATATATATTAATATGATAAGGGAGGGAAGCAATGCAACATGTGTTGTGTTAAGGTGAAACAAGCAAACAGAAACTGTCAGTATCATCTCTTGACGGCAAATATATAATTATTGCAGTGGTAATTTCTATCTATCTACATGACAATTTATAATATAATGGTTTTGGTGGTACACTAAAAGTAGGAATATAAAGTAGGTATCACAA
This sequence comes from Homarus gammarus, assembly GCA_958450375.1. Lineage (NCBI taxonomy): Eukaryota > Metazoa > Arthropoda > Malacostraca > Decapoda > Nephropidae > Homarus > Homarus gammarus. The sequence goes on along the minus strand of CAUDMG010001095.1, from coordinate 329,409 downwards.
AAATATAAAATACTTAGAAAATATATATTTTTTAAGAGTTGATTTAAAGGAAGAGAGCATATTCATATCTCAGATGGGTGGGGGTAAGTTGTTCCACACCTTCACACCATGATATTTTATGGAGATCTGGGACTGAGAGTAGCACATGGGGGAAATATTAATTATTGTCAATCAAGTGAGTGACAGATTTATAAACAAATAGGGCACAACAGTAAGTGTTAATATCCTCAAATTTTAACATTTTCAATTTAGCAAATTATTCGTTAGTGTGATCAGTTTTTTCAAGTAGGTCAATGTTCGCATAACTCTCTTCTGTGCAGTGATCAGGGGCTGTGTGTTCGTAGAGCCAGAGGCCTCTATAGCGTGTGACAGTGTATCAAGTGTTGGTAAACAAAATCACAATAGATTTCTTTCATTGCTTCAAGAGTGAGTGACTGTCGAGTGTAATACAGGATACCGCACTGTTTATTGACTTTACTGTGAATGCCTTGTATTTTGTTTCTCCAACTTAGTTTCTAATCAACAATGACCCCAAGGAATTTAGAATTTAGTTCACGTTTGAGGACTGTACTACCAGGGTACAGGGGGTTCAAAGCTGGGACTAAGCTTTTCCTTCTGTAAAAGATTGTGTAGTGGGTTTTATTGAGGTCCTGACTTAAGTCAATTCGGTGTTCATAGTTCTCATCAAGGAATGGAGATCCGAGTTGCTGGCATAGACATTACTATCGTCTGCAAATAAGTTGTATTTTACGAGTGGGATAAACCCGTAACGCTGTAATGTTCAAGCTTTGACAGGAGGATGGTATAGTTGACAGTACGAAAGGCTTTAGAGAGATCCAGGAATATTCCGACTGTGAACCGACTGTCATCAAATGAGAATAATATCTCATTAGTAAAGGATAGCAGAGCACTTTCAGTTGACTTTCTAGCTTTAAATCCAAACGGAGATTCTGTAAGGATGTTATTGACACTGCAGAAGGAATTTTGTTTACTGCATTAGGGTGTGTCATACAGAGGCGAAATTTTTGTTTTTGAGTTTGAAAAATCGGCCCATGGTATTAATGATGTAGTTCTATGTGCAGAATCATGTGATATCTTCAGATTTGAAAAGTTTTTATTTTTTGCTAGGTAAATTTTAACTTGAAATCTTATGAAAATTCAGTATTCCCACCCTTTTACCAACACCACTAAATAGCATATTTAAAGTAAAGTAAATGTATCAGGTTAATTTATTAGGATGAAAATGATCCAGAATAGTGAAACGAATGATCTTGACACATTTATTAAATTTAGTATTCCTTTAGAAAACAAAATCATCAAATACAAAAACCGGTTTTACTACTACGACCCGGTGTTGCTGCACACCATAGAGAACATGTTTTTCTTGCTTCTGTTTCTACTCATCACCTCCCTGCTGACCACCTGAGCTCGGATGTAGCCTTCCCTCCTCTCCTGGCTGTACACGTGACTGCTGGCCTCGCTCACTTGCTGTACACAACGCTCTATACTCTGGGTGTGCGAGGGCCAGGCAGGGGCATGCACGGGGTTGTCCAGGAAAGCTCTGACTTGAACATTGGTGAGGCTGCAGGTAAGAGGGGCTCACTGCCAGCCTGGATGTTATCCAGATTTATGAGATCAGTGAGGGTCTTGGCACCTAGATTGACTTCAGGAGTCTTTCTGACCCTGAAGGAATCGTCACCAACTGATTCGTCATGCCCAGATCCTCTCATAAGTCTCATATCCAAGATCTTTTTGACTGCCACTCTTCTCTCCTCCTCATCCTTACTGCAGAGCATTGTCTGCAGAACTGCCTCGGGATGAGCATACCAGGAAGATCTCCTCACAGTCTGCTCCACAATCTGAACAACCTTCCTTGGCTGACTCCTCAGGAGCTCAAGCTGGAAGAGAACATGCCTCGGACCTTCGGAGAATGATGACTTGACCTTGGTGTTGAACCAATTTGGCAAGTAGACACTCACGATGAATTGGACAATAAGTCTCAGGTTGTGAAGCTGGTTCCCTTTCAGTTTATGATGAGCGACCCAAATTCTGCAGAACCTGAGAGCCGTTGTGAGCCACCTAGAATGTGAGACTGGACCTATCTGCAGGTAAGCAAGTCTATCAGGCATGACCCCAGTTTTGATGGCACTGCAAATCATGTAACCATAGTACTGGTCAGTACTCAGGTCGTCAATGACAGTATGTGCAAGCTCAACGAGTGGAGGGCCAACTGTGATTTTTTCAAAGCTCGGATTTATTTCTAACTCAGTGGCAGAGTCCAGCATCTTGCCAAGAGGACCAGACCATCTGTTGTTTGAAAGAGTCTTGCCATCCAGCTCTTGGATCAGATGTCTGAGTGGCAACTCGTTGGTGTGGAGGTCACAAACAATCCAGACCAGCTTCCTCCCAATCTTCCGCTCTATCCACTGTATGACCCCCCCCTTGCCACCCTGTGTTCGTGTTGGTGCTGTCCCCTCCAATGGCCTGCAGGGTCTGGTCTACGTTCCTCTCTCTGAGCCAGTTCACAATGTTATCTGCCACTATCTCAGCTGGTTTCCTGATGTCATCTTTCTCTGGAGTGAAATGCCACAAATACTTCCCTCCTGGTTCACTGCAGCAGGAGTAGTGTTCCTCCTTCACCATGGCAGGGAACAACTTGTCAGAATCTCCAACTTTCATGAACACTATAGGGTCATCCCTTCTCCCATCAAAGAACAAACAATTGATTCCATTTTCTCTTATCCTCTTATCAAACTCCTCTTCTAGGTTACTGACAAGTTTCTCCTGAGCTCTCCTTACTTTGTTATGATCTATCACCAGGTGAACATCATCAGGTGTTATCAAACCACCGTCAATCCAGGCAGCTGTTGCTATCTCTGCAGTTTCTCTGAGACCAGTGTGTTGTCGCATGCTGGCCAGAGCTATGCTCGGGATATCTTTCCTATTTCGAATGTTATGCCTGGAAGGTTTGGGATCATTATTTTCTGGGTTAGGGACAAAGTCACCATTCTTCTGGTTAGCACTCGGATCAGCCATGGGGAAGTCATTAAACTCTGAATCAGCTTGACTCCAATCATCGGCCTTTTTTACCTCACCCTGGGCCTTCTCAAGTCTCTTTTCCTCGGCAACTCTTCTCCTCTTCTGTCTCTCTGTGGCAGCCTCCTGTCTCTTGGACTCCGGAATATCTTGGCTAGAAATCATGAGAGCCCCTATACTGCCAGTCTTCTCTCTCTGTGCTTTGACAAATGCCAGTTCGATCACAGGAATCTTCAGTTCACGCTTGCAAATACAGGAAATGTGGGCCTCGGATTTACAGTCACGATCGCATCCAAACTCAGGACAGAGAACAATTGGGCACTTGTAAGTAATTATGTCAAATAACTGGTCCAGTTGCTTGGCAAAGCTGTCCTTAACTGCAAGTTTTCCTCTCCCAAGAGAGATATCTCTTGCCTTTTCCCAACTGGCTAGCAGTCTCTCACTAATCTTCTTCTGACTTGTTATGACTGGAGGCTTGAACTGAGCGTTAACCAGAGTGTACTGTGCCAAGACAGCTTTGGTCATATCACTGGCAATGTCTTTGTTTGTGTAAGTTCTTTGGTTCTTTTCACTGATTTGCCTGATTAAAACACCGTATCTCAAAGCATCTCTCAATGTAGGCAATTCCGACTTCAGGAGCTCTCTCCCAGACCCAAGATAGTGACTGAGATGGCTGGATTTTTAGTTCCTCGTCCTGACACAAGCAGCCTTCACAAATATTATCAACTTATAAATGCATCAGAATCTGAAACAGAAAAAAATATTGTTAGTTGGGTTGTTAAAGAATGAAGTCAGAAAGCAATGTTCACTATTTACAGTAATTGTAATGCACTAATGCAGCTGTACGTTAGATTTTCGATAAATTTCACGCTAAAATTTACCTCGCAAAAGGTTGCAAAATATTGAAACTTAAATTAGTTTCTGTTTATATACACTAAAATCTACCAAAAAAGTGATGGGCCATTAGTTTTAGCTGATCTTCCCTCCTATGACACACCCTATTACTACATTCTAGTTTCTCCAGTATCTTACTTTAGGCTGGGAGGGCTGATATGGGGGTGGTAATTCTTGAAAAGACTTTTAGCCTCAGATTTTTTATAAATTAGGTGACACCGGAAAGACACCACTAGTGAAGGAGAAGTTACAAATGAGTAAGAGAACTTTTAATAATAGGTGGGCTACTTTCATAATGATTCTCATTGGTATATTGTCATTGCCTGCTGCTGCATCTTTGGACATTTTTATCACTGTCAATAAGATATCTGCTGTGACATGGGATAAGAACAGCTCATTATGCTGTCTGTTTTGCAGGTAGGCTCTAAATTCCTCATGGGGATCATGGGTGCTCTCTGCAAGATTTTTGCCAACATTAATAAAATAATCATTGAGGGGGTTGGTAATGAGGGAGGGTTATGTTACAACTACATCATTTATCATAAAAGCTGAGTGGTGTGTGGGACTACTTGTTTGTGTGGGGCTACTTGTTGGTGTGTGGGGCTACTCGTTGTCTCATCACTCCACCTACTCCTTTTTCCTTAAGATACAGTATACTTGTCCACAGTCCTCACTCTCCCCATTCCAATCATCCAATCGCCTACCCCTGTTGTCATTCACTTCCCCAATAATTCCCCTTGTTCCTAATCATTCCTCATCTTTAATAACCCTCTCTCTCTCTCTCTAATCATTGCCCTCTTCCCAATTATCTCTCCCTTTAATCACTACCTATGCCGAATTAAACTTTCCAATCATCTTACCAATCATTCCCATCTCAATGGTGTCCCTGTCTAATCACCCATCTCTTCAGACACACTTTTCTTCTCATACACCGTCTTCAATCATTCACTCTTCATAATCATGTCTCATCCTCAATCAACTCTTTCTTCAGTATCCCCCCTGTCTAATCATCCTTCCCCCCAAAATCATTCCTCCCTAATCTTCCATTCTCCTAATATTCCCTCCCCCTAATCACCCTTTGCCCTAATAAACCATCCCCTAATCATCTTTCCCTTAATCATCCCTATACCTAATATTCCCTCTCCTTAATCACCTCTAATCACCCTTTCCCTAACCATTCATCACACATAATTACCCCCATCTTTACCCCCCCCCTAACCATCCCTTGTCACCTAATCATGTTTCTCTTCCAATCACCCTTCATGTCCCTCCTCCTCCACCTCTTCTCCCCCCCCCCCCCCGTTTTCCATAATCCCTCTGCAAGAAGAGAGAGGAGCTGGGTGAAATCCAGATTATGAATGGTAATCCAGAAATAAACACAGATAAATCCCTAATCCTCGCCAGTAGGAGACAGAGGGATTTGTGGGGTCATTAGGGGTGTGCGTCCGCTTCTTGTTATTACTGTTGTGTTGTGTTAAGTGGGGTTTTGCTATGCAGTTTTATTTATCATAATTTTGTTTTGTTGTGTTGTTGTTTTATCATCATTTTGTTGTATTGTGTTGAGCTGTGTTGTGTAGTGTTATAGTGTGTAGTTCTGTGTTGTGCTTTATTGTGTTTATTGTGTTTTGCTGTGTTGCACTGTGCTGTGCTGTTGTGTTATTTTGTGCTGCTTTGTGCTTTGTTGTGTTGTGTTGTGTTGCATTGCGTTGCGTTGTGTTGTGTTATGTTGTGTTGTGCTGTGCTAATGTTTTGTTGTGCTGTGCTGTGCTTTGCTGTCTTGTGTTGTGTTGCGTTGTGCTGTATTGTGTTGTGCTGTGTTGTGCTTTGCTATGTTGGCTTATGTTGACTTTTGCTATGTTGTGTTGTGCTGTGTTGTTCTTTGCAATGGTGCGTTGTGGTGTGTTTTGCTATTTTGCGTTGTGCTGTGCTGTGCTGTGCTGTGCTACTGTACTGAGTTGTGTTGTGTTGTATTGTTTTTTGTTATGTTGCATTGTGTTATGTTGTGCTGAGCTGTGTTGTGTTGTGCTTCTCTTCAATATTTTTTTTTGTCTCTCTCTCTCTCTCTCTCTCTCTCTCTCTCTCTCTCTCTCTCTCTCTCTCTCTCTCTCTCTCACCTTATAAAGTATTCACATTCTCTCGAAGTTAATCTCTTTTGCTCATTTCGTCTCCCTGGCGAGCTTTCTTTCTTGTTTTTGTTTAGTAGTTCTGAGCCCGGCCATTAGGGGTGAGATGACGCTGTCAGCAGTGAGTTACAGTGCCACGAGGAGCAGTGCCACGTCTTGTTTCAGTTTTTTGTCCGAAACCTTGCATAACCTTTTAGTATGCTATTACTATTACATGTACTAGTTGTTTCTTGCCAATGCTGTGCACTACTGAGTCATGGGGGTTTGTTCACAGTATTACTTGATATTCAGTTAAATGCACGTTAAAGTTTTCTTATTTATTAATAAACTATAATATATACAATTCTGTTAGTCTGTGGCAGACTAATGAGACCTTAGTTATTAGCTTGTGTTGAGTGAGAGAGAAAATAAGTACAGCTTCTGTGTGCATGTTAGGTTATTTTGCGAAATCGGTTATTTTGCAAAATTACCGGTAGCGTATTGGTAATTTTTGCAAATAACTTAGAAACAGACAACCTAAACGGACCTAACCTTATGGTTAGGTGAGGTTAGGTTAGGTTAGGTAAGGATGGCTCATGTAGATTGATACACAGTTATATATATTGTCATATATGTGACAAATCATAAAATTTTAACCAACGTATCGTAACGATTATTGTAGTTTATATTTAACAATAATAGTTACAATAAATGCCACGAGGAGCAATGCACTTCCTCTTTGTAATGGTAATATTTAACGCCTTGTAGGACGCTACACCTGCCTATCATTGCACAGACCTACATAGTTTATGTTTACTCTCTCTCTCTCTCTCTCTCTCTCTCTCTCTCTCTCTCTTATTACAAAACGCAATGGTTGGCTTGAATAACAATTCCTTGTCGTTCCTAATTAGAGATAATTGCCGTAATCAAGAGAGACAATTAGCATAATGTTGTCTAGGTGCGAATACGCACCTCCCAGTCAGTCCTACTTTCACTACACAGTTACAATCACCACACAGTCAATCTTACACTCACTCACGATTACAGTCACCTCCCAGTCAGTCCTACACTCACTACACAGTTACAATCACCACACAGTCAATCCTACACTCGCTCACGATTACAGTCACCTCCCAGTCAGCCCTACTTACTACACGATTACAGTCACCTCCCAGTCGGTCCTACACTCACTACACGATTACAGTCACCACACAGTCAGTCCTACACTTATTACACGATTACAGTCACCTCCCAGTCAGTCCTACACTCGCTACACAGTTACAGCCACCACACAGTCAATCCTACACTCGCTCACGATTACAGTCACCTCCCAGTCAGCCCTACTTACTACACGATTACAGTCACCTCCCAGTCGGTCCTACACTCACTACACGATTACAGTCACCACACAGTCAGTCCTACACTTATTACACGATTACAGTCACCTCCCAGTCAGTCCTACACTCGCTACACAGTTACAGTCACCACACAGTCAATCCTACACGCATTACACAGTTACAATCACCACACTGTCAGTCCCACACTCACTACACAGTTACAGTCACCACAGTCAGTCCTACACTCGCGATACAGTTACAATTACCACACAGTCAGTCCTACGCTCATTACTCTATGGTCATGGAGTCATTTATCCTTATGCATGTCTCAGGAATACACCCCAGAAACATGAAACATATTTCCGAAACACCCTGTTCTACTAACGATACCTTATTATTAGTCAACGACTCAAACCCAGGACCTCCGAGTGTTAACCAATAGTCCTTGATGCCAGAAGTCGTATACTCCTCCGTTATTCTACGTGGTATAACGGTAGTTAACAAAAGGTGTGGTTGAGTGTGGAGGACCAACACTGGGAGTGTGTATTGTTGTCACCACTGGACAGTGTTGTAATGAACAAGGGTCAAATTATCCATTAATTTACAGTGACTTACGTGACTAACAAAGTTCGGGTCGTCATAGGATCATGCTTAATTTGTTATGCATTATCCATTCATGTTGATGATTCAACACACACACACAGTATTACGGTAGATTGTCATTATCTAATACTCATGCCGTAAGGAGTTATCACAGTAGTGCCCGGGGAGTCAAAGCTAAGGAGAAAAAAAAAAATGACACATATGCTGGTTTTGTGATCATGTGTCTGTGTAATAAGTTTAGCGAAAATCTACAACTGTTTGTCTGCGTTGTCGCTCTCAAGAACTCTCGGACGGAGCGGCAGACGGAGGGGAACAAAATATCTAATAATACTAATCCTCCACAAAAATCTTTTTTGACTTTGTAATCACTCGTTACCAGCGTTTCGGTCAGCTGAGTGCGTGCCCTCCTGACCTGATTAATAACTTTCGCTCGTGAACAATGTTATTTTCTTCACAAAAGCGTCTTAACACAGCCATGAACTGATTCTCGGCCACCAGTGTATACAAACTATTGAGGCTGGTTGTTGCCGAGGCTCCTGGGAGGCTACACCAGATGGCATGACTTAAGTCGTGTTGTCTTCGTGGTTTATTTACTGAGGAAACGAGTGTCATGGTGTTCAACTAGGACGGAGATTTAGCATTGATTTTGGCTATGTGACTGTGTACTTGACAGTCATAGTCAGTCATAGCCACAAAGGCAAGAAGAAGAAAAAGAAGAAGCAAAAAGTAGGAGAGAGAACAAGATGGACGGGAAAAGAGGCTAAACAAGGTCTCTCCAGACACTTCAGCCAATGTTTGTAAAGATGGAGATGGTAGATCCTGATGAGGAGAAAGAGAGAGAGAGAGAGAGAGATAATGCAAATCTCTCATGTAAAATTGAAACACTTCGCCTTCCTCTCGCCATACTTCAAGAAAACCTGGACGGAGGAGGAGTTATGACTTCCTCTTTTCTCTCTATCTTTCTCTCTTACAGTGTGTTAAAGTCAATATAGATTAGAGAAAAGAGCTGTGCCCCTCTCAGCTCACTCTCCCCTCTCACCCCACTCTCTCCACTCACCAGCATATATAAGGACCATTCTCACAAGGAGGAGACTGAGGTGTGGAAGGTGACGCGAGCAAGAAGGTCCCGACGCTGCCTACAGTATGTTCGTTTTCCTATCTATCGTTACCTCTCTCCCCCACCCCTTCATTTTTCACTTCCTTCCATCTTACCTCTTTTTTATCTCCCTCACTAACCTTCTTAACTTTCTTTATCTCATCCACCTTTCTAATTTAACTCCCTTCATCGTCCTCAGTCTCCCATAACTCCCTTTACCTCTCCCTTCCCCACGTTTCTTAACTCCCTTTATCTCGTTAACTCTTCCTTCTTAACACCTTCTATCTCTCCGTGCCTCCCTCTCAACAGTGAGCATTTTTAACCTCCCTCTCTTTGTCTCTCCCTTTCTAGTGCTCACTCTCTCTCTCTCTCTCTCTCTCTCTCTCTCTCTCTCTCTCTCTCTCTCTCTCTCTCTCTCTCTTCAGCCTTCCTTCCACCCCTGCCTTCCTTATTACTTCCCCTCCGCCCCCTCCATTCCTTACTACCTCCCCCCCTGTCTTCCATCTTACCTCCCTCCCCCAGCCTTCTTTCTCCCCTTCCTCCCCCTCCCTTCCACTTTTCCTTCTTTCTGTCCCATTTCTCTTCTCCACATGCGTTGTTCCAGTTATTTCTACTATCAATATATCCTTGCCTTGCCTTCCTCTCTTACATATGTATACTTTCCCTCATTCCCTCGCACTCCTTTCCTGCCTCCCTCCCTCCCTTTCACTCCCTCGCTACCTCCCTTCTTTCCTCTCACCCCCTCCCTGCCTCCCTCCTTCCTTCTCACTCCCTCCCTTCCTCCTTCCTTCCCGTTCAATCCCACCTTGCCTCCTCCTTTCCCTCCTACTCCCTCTTACCTCCACCTTTCCCTCTTATACCCTCTTTGCCTCTCTCCTTCCCTCTCATTCCATCCCTGCTTTCCTATTTCCTCCTCACTCCCTCCTGCCTCCCTTCCTGTCTCACTCCTTCCCCCATCACCAGCAGGGCCCCCACGACTACCTTGACCCTGAAAACAGCCCTAAAATATGCAGGGGCGGTGTACTGCTCGACTTCGATATCTACACATCGATTTGACATTTTTCTTGTGGAGTTTATCTTAGTTTCTCTTTCTTCCACTACCACTACTACCCTTTTCTCTACCACTACAACCAGCGTCTCCACTACCATCATCTTCACCACTGTCCCCACCATCTCCACCAATGTAACCACCGCCTCCACCAGCCATAACCACCATCTCCATCACTACTACCACTGTCTCCACCACTACAATCACCGTTTCCACAACCACAACCACCATATCCAGAACCATAACCACCATCTCAACTACTACTATCACTACTACCACTACCACAATCTCCACCAACACTGCCACCATCTCCACCACTACAACCACCGTCTCCATCACAACACCCACAAAATCTGCCACATCTACCACCATCTCTACCACCACAACCACCATCTTCACCTCCACAACCACCATATCCACCACCATAACCACCACCTCTACTACTACTACCATATCCACCACCACTACCACCTTCTCTACCACTACTTTCACAATCTTCGCCACTACACCCAGCGTCTACACCACTACTACCACTGTCTCCTTCACCACTACCACCCTCTCCACCAATACTACCACCACCTCCGTCACTATAACTACCCTTTTCACCACCACAACCACCATTTTCAACAGCATAACCACCATCTCCACCATTGCTACCACCATCTCCACCACACCTACCATAATCTCAACCACCACCACTACCACCACAACAATCATCTCCACAACCACCATCACCATCACTACAATCACCATCTCCACTACCATAACCACCATCTCCACTACTACCTCCAATACTACCAACATATCCGTCACGATTATCATCGTTTGCAACACTATTCTATATCTACCATCACCACACCTACTACCACCATCCTTATTGCCACTACTGCTACTAGTACCAAAACTTTTTGATACAATCACAACCTTAACCATCGTATTATTACAATCACAATCACAACTACCACTACCACTACCACCACCTTAACCACCACCACCACCACCTCCTCCACCTTCAAAAATACTAACACCATAACCATTACCACCACTACCATCACCACCACTAATACACACGACACTCACCATCAACGCCACCATCATTCCCAATGCACTCAAAAACCACACCCATCCTCATCATAAACTCAACCACCACCATTATCACTGCTACCACCACCACCACCACCACTAACAACTCCACCACCGGTACCACCTTCACCACCACCATTAACACCACTTCCACCATCACCACCACCACCACCACTACCATTACCACCATTACTACAACAGCAACAATAACATCCACCACTACCATCACTTCCACTACCACTACTTACCATTAAAGCCGCTTTTATTACCAGTGCCATCACCACACCCCCCAATCAGCCATCACTACCATCACCAACATTAGTACCATACACCACCATCACTATCGCGACGCCCACCATAAACCATCACCACTTCCACCTCCCCCAACACCATTATCACCATCATCACCACTAATATCACCACCTTTACCACTACCACTTCAACCATCACCATCACCACCGCCTCCACCAACCCCGTCATCACCATCACAACCACCACAACCATCACCACTACCACCGCCATCTCAATCACCAATTCCACCACCAACACCACCATTACCACCAACTCCACCAAAGTCTCCATCACCATCGCTACCACCATCACCACCACCATCACCATTATCACTAACATCTCCATCGCCATTACTACCACCACCACCTCCACCATCATGGTCAGCTTTTTTCAATGAAGGACATGAGACCTAATTTAGTGACGTGATAGTGATGGTGATAATATGGTAATGATAAATATTTTGATGGTGACGAAAGTTGCAACATGGTGATGATGGTGACGTAAACGAGTAATATTGATAAGAGCGACGGGAAGATGATGGTGATGAGACTCTTAGGAGGTTGGTAATGAGTGTTGATGATGAGAATGATGGGAAAATATTGAAGGTGAAGAAGGCGATGATGATAAAGATGAGAGGATGATAATGGTGAGGATGATTATAATGAGGGGAATGGAAGGATGAGTGACGAGAAAATGATTGATGGGAGGTGAGAGTGACGGGATGATGATGAAGCGATGAATAATTAGAAAAACAAATATAGCGAAAAAGAACAGCCAGACCATGACCTATGGATACAGTTCGTAAACATGAGTATGACAGAAGACGAGAGTGTGTAGATATAGAGACTAAAAACAAGCGGGATCTATATATACAGAAACAAAATATTTGTGTGTCTGTTTGTTATACACAGTAATATTGTTTAAGATAGCTGAAAGTGGGCATGAAGAAGCGCATGTACCCCAGCACTGCCAGGAAGTTAGAATTTTTGGGGTTGACCCCAGTGGTCGGGCTTCTCCTCCAAGGTGAAACCAGATGCACAGGAAATTTTCGATCACAGTGTCTGTGTGGATGTTCGCTATACACTGCTACAATTTTGAAGAGAGATAAGTGAAATTTGGAATGGAGATGTTCAAAAGGAGAAATTTTGGTGTTTAACCCAGTGGGCAGCCTCCCAACTTCAGTAAAATCTCTTTATAATATTGGAATTAGTTAATTTTACCGCCACACCACCCCGTTAAGTACTGTACTGCGGTGTCTCCCAGGACTCATTTAGTTTAAAACTCGGGTTGAAACACGACAACCCTCTTCAAGGGAAGATTTTCTTTAGTAATACGGGCGTAAATCTGGTATGGTTATTTTTTTGCATATGCACTTAATTTTGGTCAAGAACGGACATAGGCTATGAGTTTCCCCTCTAATGGGGTGGTGGGTGCAACCTTTCTGGTTAATTTATTTTATTTCGTTAGAAACAAATCCGGGCAACGCCGTGCCTTTCCCTCGAGATAGATATTTTTTTTTTTTGCAGGGAATAATCCACTCGGGCACAGGCCACCGACCCACAACGGGGCCTGGGGGGAGAAAAAAAACAAGAGTAAAAGAAATTAAAAATAGAAGATAAAAAGATCAAATTAATCTACACCACGAAGATGCCGGAAAACCAGCTTTTGAAGTGAGAGAGATTGTATGAGTATGGAAACACAGAAGAAGGCAGAGCATTCCACAGTTTGGCTGTGTGAGGAAAGAAGGATGCACTATAAAGGGTTATTCTAGTGTGACCTACATCCACACAGAAAAGACGGGCCCACGGCTTTGTCGGCGGGATACAGGATGCCAAATCCACCGAACATTGCCCGTTAAAGTACCTGTAAAAGAGAGAGAGAGAGTGAAGCAACATTGCGGCGAAGAGAAAGGGTAGAGGGATTATCAACTAAAGGAGGAGATTTAATAACATATCTAACAGATGGACAGAAGAAGAGCCACCCTAGATATGAGAGCAGTATACTCCAAGTTAAAACGAATGAATCACTTAAAAACTTGAAACAACTGCTCAGGAGTGAAGCATCAACGGCATCTGTACAGCATTCTCAGTTTTCGGGAGGTAAGTTTAGCATTGTTGTGGATGTGTGGCTTCCATGACATATTAGAGGAAATGGTGAGGCCTAGCATATCTACTTTAGAATTTGGCCGAATGATTGCGTCCTGAAATGTGATTGGTGGGAGATCTTCTATTTTGGAAAGTGTAATTATTAAAAAATGTGTTTTATTACTATTGAATTTAACTAAGTTTCTACCTCCCCATTCGGAGATACTGAACAGATCCGCCTTGATAAATGAAATGATATTAGCTCTAGAAACAGATCTAGTTTGAGAATTAGGGGGAAGGGAAAAATGAGAATGTGAGTGAAGAGTCGAATCATCAGCGTAAGAATGGATGGAAGAATTAGTCCTAGTGTGAAGTAAATCAATGATAAAAAGGAAGGAGTAGGTGAAAGAACAGAACCCTGTGAAACACCACTATTGGTAGAGAAAGAACGAGAGGTCTATCCCTCGACAACAACTGCCATGAACCGGTTCTAAAGGAAACTAGAAATTAGAGAACAAAGTAGGGGAGAGAAACCATAAGAGGAAAGTTTAGAAAGCAAAGACTTGTGTCATACCCTATCGAATGCTTTGGAGATGTCGAGGGCCACGACGAACGTTTCCCCTTAATCCCTAGGAGAGGATAATCAAAGATGGGTGCAGTAGGAGAGCAGATCACCGGTAGATCTCGCCTGGCGAAAGCCATACTGATGATCCGAAAAGGGGAAAGACGTTCAAGGTGACAGAGAAAATGAGAGTTTAAGATAGTTTCGAAAATCTTTGAGAGGGATGAAGTTAGGGCAATGGAGCGATAGTTAGAGGGATTAGAATGGTCACCCTTCTTCGGAATGGGCTGAACCGAGGCATTCTTCCAAGAAGAAGGAAAAGTTTGGGTTTTGAGGCAAAGGTGAAAGAGGCGAGCAAGAGCAGGGTCCAGAATTTTAGCACACTCCCTCAGAACACGAGGGGGTATTCCGTCTTACTCACATCCAAATTGGATAATACAATAGCAACCCTACGAGTGGAGCTTATAGGAAAGTGCATTGGTTGCATTAGTTCAGTAGGAGGAGCAGGAGTAGGAGGGATAGAGTTGGAATCGTCTAAGGTGGAGTTGGAGGAGATTAAGGTGCCAAGGAAATTGGCTTTATCAGGGGGAGAGTTGGCTATAGAGTTATCAGGGAGAAAAAGAGGAGGAAAGGAGGGAGTGCAGAAGTTATTGCAGATGTTTTTGGTTGAGGACCAGAAGGATTTACTAGAAGAAGAGTTTGTCAGATCAGCGTTTTTTTTTAAATTCCGCTTGGCCCTGCGAAGATTAACCTTACAACGATTCCTAGAAGTAATGAAAGAGGAGTGGGTAACAGGAAAAGGAGATAGTTTCATTACTTGATACGCCCTATCTCTCTCCCTACTTGCAAGAGAACAATAGCGATCAAACCATGATTGTAAATTGAAAGTTTTGGTCGAAGGGATAAAGGCACTCATACCACCGAGTATAACCCCAGCAATGCTGTCAGAACATACCGAGGCTCTCCGAGTGGAAAAGTAGCATTCATCCCAGGGAAAGTCGGAGAAGAATTCTCGCAAGGATTGCCAGTTTGCCCCCCCCCCCCCCCCCGATAGTCCCATAGTTGGCGTTTAGAGGGGGTGGGGGAGGTGGTCGTGCCCAGTTTGATTTAATAGAAATAATATTGTGATCAGAAGACCCTAAGGGGGCAGAAATTTAGTATGAATAGTGTGAGGGGTTAGAGGTAAAACAAAGATCATGAATGTTAGTAAGCTGGTCGTGTCGATCTGGAAGACGTGTAGAGTTTAATTATTTGTTCCAGATCATTAAGTAAGGAAAAAGAGAGTGCCTTAACTCTACCCGGGTTATCCCTTGCAAAGCCAAGTCACTCTCTGTGATGTACTTTGAAATTCCCAAGGTAGAGGATCTCGGTGTTGGGGTGTGTGGATAGCAATAACTCATGGCAAGAAGTGAGATAGTCAAAGAGTTCCAAATAGTTGGTTGAGTATAGGAAACAAAGAAAAATGGTCTTAGTTGGTAGAGATATTTGGAGCCAGATGACATTATAAAGAGAATATTCAAGATCCGTGAGTCGAGCTATAGGTGTACGTGTGTTGCAGTAGGCGCATACACCTCCCACAGAACGGAAAGAAGTATAAAGGGTTTTGGGTGAAGCTGCTTTGGTTAGTTGAAATTCAGATAGAAAAATTGGATCTCAGGCCACGAATGTTGGAAAAATGAAGTGCGAAAAAAAACGATCCTCCAGCAACCGCGGTGAAGTCAGTTAAAGCCCCAGTAGTTTGATGGTGATCTGGTCGGCCCTGGGGTCCACAACCTTCCCGACCAGTGGGACCCATCCGAAAAGGCCCCGCTTTAATATTATTCTCAACTGATTTCATAGGAGAATAAAAGAATAGAAAGAATAAAACAGATCCAGAGTGAGAAACAATTGAGACCCTGCAATTGTGTGTGAGGCAGAAAGACAAATCAGCAACCTGGGACTTGGTACTGTATATGATAAAATGATTGGAAACATTTGTGTCGTTTGATATGATGATTGAATGAGAGACAGACAGACAGTGAAACAGAACGAGAGAGAGAAAGCGAGAGAGAGAGAGAGAGAGAGAGAGAGAGAGAGAGAGAGAGAGAGAGAGAGAGAGAGAGAGAGAGCATAATGGAAACCTCATTAATCATTAACAGACACAACACTCCCGTACATCTCTCTTAAAAGTTAATTGGTAAGTTTTTATCTTTTTCTCCCTGGGTTTTAAACAGACTTTTCGGGACGTATTGGTTCAAACTTTTTAATTCTGTGATTAATCAGCGTTGAGGGAGGCGGAGGTCCCACGGCCCCGAGCTGCTCCAGTGATATTCTGTGGCCTGGTTATAGACTGATATGGTTATATATTGTGACGTGGTTATATATGTGACGCAGTTATATATTGTGACGTAGTTATATATGGCGATGTGGTTACATATTTTGACGTGGTTATACATATCGAGTTGTTAGATAGAGTGGTTTTGTTTATATTTTGACGTGTTTGTATATTGTGTTGTGATTATATATTGAGACATAGTTATATATTGTGACGTAGTTATGTATTGATGTAGTTATATATTGTGACGTGGTTATATATTGTGACGTAGTTATATATTGTGACGTGGTTATATATTGTGACGTAGTTATATATTGATGTAGTTATATATTGTGACGTGGTTATATATTGTGACGTAGTTATATATTGTGACGTGGTTATATATACCGAGTAGTTATATAGAATGGTGTTGTTTATATTGTGACGTGGTTATAAATTGTGATGTGGTTATATGTTGTGATGTGATTATATATTGAGACGCGGTTATATATTGTGAGGTGGTTATATATTATAACGTAGTTATATATTGTGAAGTGTTTATATATTATGGCGTGGTTATATATATATCGAGTAGTTATATAGATTGGTGGTTTATATTGCACCGTGGTTATATATTGTGACGTGGTTTTCTATTGTGACACGGTTTTTGGTATATCTTATGATGTATTTATGTTTGTATTTTATGACGTAGTTATTATGAGCATATCCTTTGATACAATTATTGTAAATAAATAACTATTTCGTGACATAGGTATTATGAGTACGCTACACGGCGTAATAGTGTAAGACTACATGTGATGACGTAGTTATTCATGATAATAATACTTTATTATTATGACTTGTTATCTAAGGGTATATATGATGATGTATTTCAGAATATAACTTTTGACGGAGTTACTTAAGGGTACACGACGCAGTTTCTGAGAATATATAATGTGATGTAATTATTCCCGCGTATATTTGGAAAATTATTTTTTAAATATAAATCAGATAAGGTGGTTATCTAGGAGTACAGTATATCTCATAAAGTATACCTTAAGACACGCGTGTATTAAGAAAGTACACGTGCTGATGTATCTTTTCCAGGAATGTGTACCGCATAAGGTAATTCATTAAAAGGTTTATCTTAGGACCTAAACATAAAACAAATGTCTAAATCTCATAAAGTTCTAGATAACATCTTATGGTGTAGACTTGTGATGCAGTTTTTAAGGGATAAATCTTATGACGTATTATCTAAAGTGGTATATATTCGTACAGTATATATTTCATGACACATTACAGAATCTATTTTTAACGTAGTTTCTGTGACGTAGGTTTGGGAACACATATATTATGAGGTAGTTAAAGATATATTTATTAGCAATTTGTAGAAAGTATATTTTTGACGTAGTTCTGTATAAGAATACCTTAGACCAATTTTAATAATTTAGAGAGTTAATTAACACTGGAGACTTCTTGTGTATAATTATCATGAAAAAAGTTTGGTTTTAAGTGAGCCTCAGAGAGTTCTCTGTATTGGTAAAAAGCTCCTTGTTGATGTTGGTGTACAATGTTAGTGTGTGTGGGTGTTGACATGTGACTGTGTGTGTATGTAGGGGTGTTGATGGGTGTGTAAGGATATGGGTGGGTGGGTGTGTAAGGATGCAGATGGGTGTGTATGGGTGTGGATGGGTGTTGGTATGTGAATGTGTGTGTAGGCAAGTAAGTGGATTTGAGTTAGGGTGTGTATAAGAGTGTTTATGCACACACTGGAGTCAGATTTTGTTTTTATCAATTGTCTCAGAAATAATCAAGGAACAAAACACAACGACTGCCAGGGCTACCTCTATCCCCCCCCCTTTCCCACCTCCATCACCCCCCCCTTTCCCACCTCCATCAACCCCCTCCCCCCTTTCCCACCTCCATCAACAGATCCCCCCTCTTCCTACCAAGAAATTAGTTCAAGGATTCTTGACAAAATCACCACATCTAATACACAGTGACAATTTCAACTCTAAAAAATGGAAACAAGTGTTGACAGGGGAAACACTTATGAGGTAAAGGACCATAGGAGGGAGCCCCAACCAATTAACTCCCTAGTGCCAAACCTTAGAGCCTAGACCCTTGTTGTGAGAGGCCCTCGTCAACCATGTGGAACCGACTATACGACTACACCACGTGAACTGAGATTGAGGCAGAGTACACAACGAGGATTGAGGCCGCCAACACCTTGTGCTCGGCCAACTGTACTACCACTTAGCTGCATCATGACTGGTACCAGCCCCTTTACGATAACAGTGTAAACTATCATTCCTTAGCTAACTTCCAGGCAGATCTATAACCACGTGTTTCCTTCACAATACCATCAGCGAGGCAGGCCGACAACCACGTATTTCCTCCACTGTAACCGCCCAATGAGCGACTGTGGGATAATGAGACCCTTGCACTAGGACTCGATTGTTCTTTATTCCGTCAAAACCTACAGAGTACAAATTACTTATGTTACATATGAGATAATTAATTCACTCGTACGTTCCTTCACTGGACGGCTAGAGACTAGTCGAGCTACTCAGCCCAAAGCGAGGGCCATCTGTTACACACTTAACACCTCAGCAAAGCTTGTTGTCAACACTCTCTCTGTCTCTCTCCTGCCCACCCCCCCCCCTCTCTCTCTCTGTATGTACCGAGAATGTAGACGTCATAGCAATCACCGAAACTTGGATGAACCTGGATAGCAAAAAATTTTTATCAGAGTACCACATAGAAGGGTACAACGTTTTTCACAAGGACAAGGAAGGTAGGAAAGGGGAGGGGTCGCACTCTTCGTCAGGGATACATTAAAATGTTGTATTAATAATTCAATAAAGGGTGAAATAGGAACCGAGTCTGTATGGGTAGAAATTGCGAAAGGAAGAGAAAAACTAATTATGGGAGTGATTTACAGGCCCGCAAGTCTTGGGAAAGAAGCAGCTCAGCCCATATGGCAGGAAATGAGTAGGGCAGCAAGATACAACATCCTGTGCATTATGGGGGATTTCAACTTCAGAAATATTGACTGGGACAACATTGTACGTGACTATTAATCTGAGGACTTCCTAGATGCAGTACAGGACAATTTTTTGAAAGAAATAGTAACAGAACCTACTAGAGGTAACAATATAGTAGACCTAGTATTAACAAAAAAAGAAAATATTATCAGAGATATCACAGTAGGGGAAGAACTAGAGAACAGTGATCACAGAGAAATCAGGTTCACCCTAAATTGGGAAACGAAAAACAATGACAATATGGTCAGAGTCCCAAACTTTCGATTGGTGGATTATCAAAGGTACCTAGGTGAGGTCACCTGGGAACAGTCAAGTCAGTCCCTAGTAGGAAAGGGTGAGGTCACAGATGACACAACAATTGATCATGACTATAATATAATCACTCGTATACTAAGTAAAGCACAAGAACAGAATATAACATACAGAAAAATTAAGTCAAATAAGAATGAACCAAGGTGGATGACCAGAAAACTTAAACATGACATAGGAATAAAGAAAGGAATTCATAAGAAATTAAAAGGAGGGGAGAAGCATCTCAGAAATAAGTATAATGAACTATCTAGGAATGTTAAGAAAAATGTAAGGAAAGCAAAGAGAGACTACGAAATCAGGATAGCAAGAGAATCCAAGGAGAATCCCAAGGGATTTTCCAGGTATATAGGACAAAGGTCAACGACAAAATTGGGCCCTTAAAGTCACAGAGAGGGGAAGTGATCGATAACAGTGAGAGAAATAAGCAAAGCATTGAACAGCTACTTTTTATTAGTTTTCACAGAAGAAATTCACGAGGAAATTCCAGAGGTGGAACTGATATTTAGGGTAAATGAAGAAGAGAAATTAAAGAATATCACTATCAGAAAAGAGGATGTTCTAAAGATAAATAAATTAAAGAAGACAAAATCCCCAAGGCCGGATGAAATTTTCCCTCTAGTTTTGGAAGAGTGTAAGAAACAGATTAGCGGACCCCTCGTAAATTTATTTACAAAATCATTAGACACGGGAGTTGTGCCAGACTTGTGGAAACACGCAAATGTAGTACCCATATTCAAAAAGGGAGACAGAGCATCAGCGTCAAACTACTGGCCGATTAGTTTGACGTTAGTTGTGGGGAAATTTCTTGAATCAATTATAGCAAATAGCATTCGATCGCATTTAGAGAAAAGCAAATTAATCTACGACTCTCAACATGGGTTTACAAAGGGAAAATCTTGTCTCACAAATCTGCTGACGTTTTTTAGGAAAGTCTTCGAGGTAGTAGATAATGACGATAATTACGATGTTATTTACTTGGACTTTAGCAAAGCGTTTGACAGAGTACCGCATCAGAGGCTTCTGAGAAAAATTAAGGTTCATGGTATCGAGGGGAAAGTTTTAAATTGGATAAAATCGTGGCTCACCGAAAGAACAAAGAGGGTCAGCGTAGATGGTGTCAAATCTGAGTGGGGCTGTGTAACCAGTGGGGTTCCCTACGGGTCAGTACTGAGCCCACTTTTGTTCATAATCTATATAAACGATCTAAATACTGGGATCAGCAGTGACGCAAACAAGTTTGCGGATGACACCAAAATAGGGCGGCAGATTAATTCAGGGCAGGATGCAAATGCACTACAGGAGGATTTAAATATACTGCAGGAGTGGTCAGAAAAATGGCAAATGAAATTCAACACCAGCAAGTGCAGCGTACTTAATATTGGTAGAACAAATACTGTCAACGTATACAGCCTTAACAATATCAACCTAGAAAGGTCGACTTATGAAAGAGACTTAGGGGGACTTGTAAGCCCGGACCAACAGCCTAGAAAACAGTGTGTTAATGTTCGAAATAAGGCAAACAGATTATTATGTTTTATGTGTAGAAGTGTAAGTAATAAAAGTGCAGAGGTCTTATTGCAACTATATCTTGCGTTAGTCAGGCCGCACCTCGATTATGCGGTTCAGTTCTGGTGCCTTTATTATAGAATGGATATCAATTCACTGGAGTCGATGCAGCGAAGAATGACGAAATGATTCCGGGGCTTAGAAACCCTCCATATCAAGGTAGGTTAAAGAAACTAAACTTGCATTCCCTAGAAAGACGGAGAGTGCGGGGAGATATGATAGAAGTATTTAAGTGGGTGAATGGAATCAATAAAGGGGATATAGATAAAGTTATTATAATATCCGAGCAGGATAGGACTCGTAGCAACGGATTTAAGTTGGATAAGTTTTGGCTTAGGAGGGACCTAGGAAGGAACTGGTTCACAAATAGGGTGGTGGACGAGTGGAACAAGCTTAGCAACTTTGTAGTAAGTACTGGAACGCTGGAGAGTTTTAAAAGGAGGCTAGATAGATTCATGGATGATAGAGAGTGGTAGTATCTCTCGAAAGGAGCTGCCATGCACAGGCCAACCGGCCTATTGCAGACTCCTTATTTTCTTATGTTCTTATGTTATGTTCTCTGTCTATCCCTCTCTCTCTCTCTCTCCCTTCTAGTTTATCCTACTGTGGCGGTAACATCCACAATACCATCAGCGAGGCAGGCCGACAACCACATGTGTCTTCTATAACATCTAATTATCAGTGAGTCATAGATAACTTTATGTTAACTTCATGTCTCCATTTTGTGTTGAAAGCTTTTGTTAACAGTCAACTCCCCAGTTCCCTTCATACCTTACATTATATTGTTTGTTTCTTTCATTGTATAGTTTTAGCCTCTGTTTGCTATCTTTTTAATAAACCGTTACTTATTATTATTATTATAATTATTATTATTATTATTATTATTATTATTATTATTATTATTATTATTACACACAGACACACACACACACACACACACACACACACACACACACACACACACTCACACACACACACAGCCAGAGATTAAACTAATTTTTTATCATCTCTTGGTCATAAGTCATTATCCGGATAACTTATAACAAATTTCCTTATTAAAATTCCGTGGGTGTTGGGAGATGGAAGAGAGACCGGAGGCAAATTCATTTGGACTTGGCCATAAGGAAACCTTCAATACGGGGTGAGTAGAGAGGGAGGACAGTGTTGAGCTCTTGCAATGCGGCGAGTGTTTGTGACTTCGGCAACTGATTATGTATAGAATGGACGAAAAAGATTAGTGATGTACGACAGTTTGAAGTATAGGAATTTTATTAGTATTTTTTTTTCTTTCTTGGGAGGGGGGAGAGGGTGTTTGCATACTGATATTCTATACGAGTACACAATGCAAAAAGTTTTTACTTTCTCTCATATACATAAATGAACAAAAACTCTCTCTCTCTCTCTCTGTCTCTCTCTCTCTCTCTCTCTCTCTCTCTCTCTCTCTCTCTCTCTCTCTCTCTCACACACAAGGGGTTCTTTGTTCACTGTTGTAGGAGTTTGCTGAATAATGTAGTCACCCATTGTTGACTTTCTCTTCCTTTTTTCTCCTATCTCTTCACACTCTTTCTACCTCACCTCTCCTCCTTGCTGTACTTTCTCTTCATTACGTTCTCTCGCTTCATTCGTCTTCTCAGCGCTCTGCATTTCGTTTTCCCTTCTCTTTTTCCACTTTCTCTCTTTGTTCATTTTAAATTTTCTCTGCTCTCTTCAACGTTTGTTTTTCTCTTCATCAGTCTCTCTCTCTCTCGCTATCCGTACTTTCTCTTCACTCACACTTCCATTTCCTTATACTTTATCTCTTTATTCTCCATATTTGTCTTCCTCACGTCTCTCTCTTTATCTTTTTTTTCTTACCTCGTTTTCCTCTCCCTACTTTCATAATTACTCCCCCTCCCCATCTTCGCTTTTCATACTTTTTCACTCTCTTTTTTCTTATTTTTTACTCTTTCTCCCCGTTAACTCTTCCATCTACAGAATCTCTGTCCCTCTCCATACTCTCTCTCTCTCTATCTCTCTTCACAACATAATACTTTCAACCTTTCACCTACCTTTCGACTTAACTTTTTTCATATATTTTTGCATTCTACTTTCTTTCCGACCTTTCTCTCCCCTATATCAAATACTTTGTCTTCTTTAAATGTATTTTTTCCTTCTCGTTGTCTTAGCTTTCTCTCACTTCACCAAACGTTCTCTTACCTTACCTCACTTCCGTCTCCATAATTGCTTCCCTCGTACCCAATTCGTTTTTCCCCACCTTTCCTCCCTGTCTGTCCTTTCTCTTTTATTCATCTAGTCAATTTTTACAGGTAAGCCTTCTCTCTCTCTCTCTCTCTCTCTCTCTCTCTCTCTCTCTCTCTCTCTCTCTCTCTCTCTCTCTCTCTCTCTCTCCGGCCTCACACAGCCTCACTGCACCACAATATTGATTCTACTTTAACCTAACCCCGTGTTTGCCCCCCCCCCCCCCGACCAGGCTACTCCTACTTACTCCACCTGTGTTTGTCCCCCCCCCCCTGGCCAGGGTACTCCTTCTTACTCCACCTGTGTTTGCCCCCCCCCCCCGGCCAGGGTACTCCTACTTACTCCACCTGTGTTTGTACCCCCCCCCCCCCGGCAAGGGTACTCTTGCTTACTCCACCTGTGTTTGCCCCCCCCCCCCCCCGGCCAGGGTACTCCTACTTACTCCACCTGTGTTTGTACCCCCCCCCCCCCGGCAAGGGTACTCTTGCTTACTCCACCTGTTTTTGCCCCCCCCCCCCCCCGGCCAGGGTACTCCTACTTACTCCACCTGTGTTTGCCCCCCCCCCCCCACGGCAAAGGTTACTCTTTTCTACTCCACTTGTGTTTGGCCCTTCACGCCCCCCCCCCCCTCGGCCAGGCTACTCAGCCTACTCTTACTTACCCCACCTGTGTTTGTCACCCCCCCCCCTCTGCCAGGCTACCCAGCCTACTCTTACTTACTCCACTTGCGTCCCCCCCTCGGCCAGGCTACTCAGCCTACTCTTATTTACTCCACTTGTGTTTGTCCCTTCGCCCCCCCCCCCCCCCCCCCGGCGAGGCTACTCAGCCTACTCTATAGTACTCCACTTGTGTTCCCCCCCCTCGGCCAGGCTACTCAGCCTACTCTTACTTACTCTATTTGTGTTTGCCACCCCCCCCCCCGCCAGGCTACTCAGCCTACTCTATAGTACTCCACTTGTGTTCCCCCCCCCCCCGGCCAGGCTACTCAGCCTAGTCTTACATATTCCACCTGTGTTTGCGCCCCCCCCGCCAGGCTACTCAGCCTACTCTATAGTACTCCACTTGTGTTCCGCCCCCCCCCTCGGTACTCTTGCTTACTCTACATGTGTTTGCCAACCTCCCCCCGGCCAGGCTACTCAGCCTACTCTTACTTACTCCACTTGTGCCCCCCCCCCGGCCAGGCTACTCAGCCTACTCTTACTTACTCTACTTGTGTTTGCCACCCCCCCCTCCCGGCCAGGCTACTCAGCCAACTCTATAGTACTCCACTTGTGTCCCCCCCCCCCCCGCCAGGCTACCAGCCTACTCTATAGTACTACACTTGTGTTTCCCCCCCGTCGGCCAGGCTACTCAGCCTAGTCTTATAAATTC
The DNA here is from genome assembly GCA_958450375.1 of Homarus gammarus. Taxonomy (NCBI): domain Eukaryota; kingdom Metazoa; phylum Arthropoda; class Malacostraca; order Decapoda; family Nephropidae; genus Homarus; species Homarus gammarus. Next base: position 304,443 of record CAUDMG010001095.1, on the reverse strand, counting down.
CACCTGTGTTTGCCCCCCCCCCCCCCTCGGCCAGGCTACTCAGCCTACTCTTACTTACTCCACTTGTGCCACCCCCCCCCCCCGGCCAGGCTACTCAGCCTACTCTTACTTACTCTACTTGTGTTTGCTACCCCCCCACCCCCGGCCAGGCTACTCAGCCAACTCTATAGTACTCCACTTGGGTTCCGCCCCCGCCCCCCTCGGTACTCTTACTTACTCTACATGTGTTTGCCACCCTCCCCCCGGGCAGGCTACTCAGCCTACTCTATCGAACTCCACTTGTGTTCCCCCCCCCCCCCCCCGTCAACCAGGCTAATAAGCCTACTCTTACTTACTCCACCTGTGTTTGTCCCCCCCTCGACCAGGCTACTCAGCCTACTCTTACTTACTCCACTCGCGTTTGCCCCCCCCCCCTCAGCCAAGCTACTCAGCCTACTTTTACTTACTCCACCTGTGTTTGCCTCCCCCCCCGGCCAGGCTACTCAGCCTACTCTATAGTACTCCATTTGTGTTTGCCCCCCTCGGTCAGGATACTCTATCCTAACTGCTTTCCTTTTTACGTCTGTCTGTCTTAATTGGGTTTATTACTTTCCCATTTGATATATATATATATATATATATATATATATATATATATATATATATATATATATATATATATATACATATATATATATATATATATATGCTGATAACCACAAGGAAAGAAGAAAACACGAAGTTCCCAAGCACTTTCGTATAATTCACACTCTTCAGGGTTGAGTTCAGTCTGTACTCAACCCTGAAGATGTGAATTACACGAAAGCGCTTGGGAACTTCGTGTTTTCTTCTTTCCTAGTGGTTATCAGCATATACCTAGATCACGTGCACCTACAGTGATTTACTTACATATGTATATAATCAACACCTCAATCCTCCAGGATTCGAACCCACGGCCCACGACTGTGACCGGGGAACACTACCTCTGGACCACCAGGATACTAAAAGAAGTCCTAAACTTTGTTATATTTCACACAAAGCCTGTTCAACGGGCTTAAGGCGCCGTGAACCCCTAATGGGGACTACCCGTATCAGGTAGGTGGTCAGAGTAACGTTTTACCAAATCCGGCTTCGAAACACGAGGATCCATATATATTTCATAAGCCCAATAAAGCACGCGGACTTCTACATACAATCAACACCTCAACCCGCCAGGATTCGAACCCACGGCCCACGAGCCCATGTCTGTGACCGGGGAACGCTAACCGCTGGATCACTAGGAAAATAAAAGCAGTCCTAGACTTTGTTATATTTCACACAAAGCCTGTTCAACGAGCTTAGGGTGCCGTGAACCTCAAATGGGGCCTACCCGCGCCTTAAGCTCATGGAACAGGCTTTGTGTGAAATATAAGAAAGTCTACGACTGCTTTTAGTGTCCTGGTGGTCCAGCGGTTTGCGTTTCCCGGTCACAGTGATGGGGCCGTGGGTTCGAATCCTGGGTTGAGGCGTTGATTGTATGTAGAAGTCCGCATGCTTTATTGGGCTAATGAAATATATATATATATATATATATATATATATATATATATCAAAGGAACGTTCTCCCTCGACTATGATATCTGTCAATCAACTAATAGAAAGTTCAATATTTACTTCCCCGATGACCTCTTGCCATTTTTAGTATTTAGTGATTCGTGCCTTATAGTTTCGTATCTTAATTGACACACTGAAGATGCCCATCCTCTCCCTCCACCGCTCAGTTCTGACGTGTGAACGAAACACTACGGAAGTCTCCAGTAAACTCGAAGGGATCTATAATTGCTCACAGATTAAGTGAACATTTTTATACGCACATAACATTTTGATGATGAAGTATTTTTATGGAGCCACCAGTAACGTGTGTATATATATATATATATATATATATATATATATATATATATATATATATATATATATATATATATATATATATATATATATAAAGTATATACAGTATATCATGTAGATCCACAATGAAAAACTTGGATAAGATAAATCTTGATAAAATCACACAGGGAAAAGGGAAACAATGGACAACCTTAGCTTTCGTGTTTATTCAAGACATCTTCAGAGGCAACTGAATTACAAAGACTTAAAGAGAGCTTATTTATACAGGGTGACTTTACAGAACATGAGGTCAGGTCAAAAAGCATGACATCCACTAATCCACTAAAGTTCTCGATTGATTCCCTTTTTCCTGTGTTATTTTATCAATATATATATATATTTATATATATATATATATATATATATATATATATATGCAAGTAAATCACTGTAGGTGCGCGTGATCTAGGTATATGCTGATAACCACCTGAAGATGTGAATTACACGAAAGCGCTTGGGAACTTCGTGTTTTCTTCTTTCCTGGTGGTTATCAGCATATATATATATATATATATATATATATATATATATATATATATATATATATATATATATATATATATATATATATATCTATATTAGGTAGTGACTGTATATATATTTGCCTTGTTATGTATTTCTCCTTAGTCTGTACTCAGCCGTGAAAAATGTGAATTACACGAAAGCGCTTGGGAACTTCGTGTTTTCTTTTTCCTTGTAGTTATCAGCACATACCTGGATCACGCGCACCTACAGTGATTTACTTGCCAATATATATATATATATATATATATATATATATATATATATATATATATATATATATATATATATATATATATCTATATGTATATATATATATATATATATATATATATATATATATATATATATATATATATATATATATATATATATATATATATATACATAAGAATATAAGAACATAAGAAAATAAGGAGTCTGCAATAGGCCGGTTGGCCTTTGCTTGGCAGCTCCTGTCGAGAGTTACGACTACTCTCTACCATCCATGAATCTATCTAGCCCCCTTCTAAAACTTTGCAGCATTACTGCACTTACTACAAAGTTGCTAAGCTTGTTCCACTCGTTTACCACCCTATTTGTGAACCAGTTCCTTCCTAGCTCCCTATGTCACTACTGATCCCAGTATCTAGATCGTTTTTTAGATTATGAACAAGAGCGGGCCCAGTGCTGACCCCTGGATAACTCAACTGGTTACACAGCCCCACTCAGATTTAACACCATCTACAGTCTACACTGACCCTCTGCGTTCTATCGTTGAGCCATGATTTCATCCAATTTAAAACTTTCCCCTCGATACCATGAGCCTTAACTTTTCTCAGAAGCCTCTGATGCTGTACTCTGTCAAACGCTTTGCTAAAGTCTAAGTAAATTACATCGTAATTTTCGTCCTTATCTACTCCCTCGAAGACTTTCCTAAAAAACGTCAGCAGATTTGTTAGGCAAGATTTTCACTTTGTAAACCCATGTTGAGAGTCGTATATTTTTCGGGGGATCACCTGAAGAATCGTCGCCCAAGAATGTCCACCTGAAGAATTGTCACTCTGGGATATCCCACCTGAAGAATTGTCACCCCAGCCTGCACCCCTGAAGAATCGTCACGCCAACCCACAGTGAATATAATTTGTATGTTAGGATAACATAAATATTTTCCTCTGTGTTATGCATCTTTATTGTGATGCATATTACAAAGAGTACTGAACAGCAATTTGTTGACATAAAATTTCCAGAAGATTATTAGAAAAACGATCATGTCACTTCTGAAGTGAAATATTAGAACGGGCAAAAAAAGATCCTATTCTTATAGACATAGTGGATCTATACTTCAGGCAGTCTTTTGTTTGGCATTTCCACAGAAAACCATCCTTCGAGCTGATGCATTTTGTCCAATTCATCCAGTTATCACAAGTATCACACTTCACTTCACTCTTTAAAAGTCTGTTTTGTTGAACCCACCGAATAACTTTAGAGGAATCATCATACAACAGTAGTAGGGCAACAGTTTGTAAGGTATTGCGTGTCATGGTCGACTGATGATTATGACTAAAAAATTTTGAGCCCACTTACTATTATATAGTCCTCCTACCTGACTGAGGGGTCCTGACTCCACTAACCTGAAGATTAACAACCGTGGAGAGTCCTAACCCCACCTGAAGAATTGTCATCCCAGGTGGCAGAATCGTCACCCCAGGATATTCCACCTGAAGAATTGTCACCCTGCCGGACTCTGGGTGACAATTCTTCAGGTGATCCTTTTTTTTTAAAAAAGCTATTTGCTATAATTTGCTATAATTGATTCAAGAAATTTCCCCACTACTGACGTCAAACTAATCGGCCGGTAATTTGACGCTGATTCTCTGTCTCCCGTTTTGAATATGGGTACTACATTTGCCCGTTTCCACAACTCCGGCACAACTCCCGTGTCTAATGATTTTGAAAATAAATTTACGAGGGGTCCGCTAATCTGTTCCTTACACTCTTTGAAAACTCGAGGGAAAATTTCATTCGGCCCTGGGGATTTTGTCTCATTTATTTTATTTATCTTCTTTTCTGATAGTGATAGTCTTTATGTTTTTTCTTCATTTCCCCTAAATATCAGTTCCACCTCTGGCATTTCCTCGTGAATTTCTTCTGTGAAAACTGATAAGAAGTAGCCGTTTAATGTTTTTCTTATTTTCTCACTATCACCTATCACTTCACCCTCTCTCTGACTTTAAAGGCCCTACTTTGTCCTTGACCTTTGTCCTATATACCTGGAAAAATCCCTTGGGATTCGCCTTGGATTCTCTTGCTATCTTGATTCCGTAATCCCTCTATGCCTTCCCTACATTTTTCTTAACACTCCAGGATAGTTCATTATACCTATTTCTGAGATGCTAATTCCCTCCCTTTAATTTCTTTATTCCTATGTCATATTTAAGTTTTTTGGTCATCCACCTTGGCTCATTCTTATTTGACCTATTTTTTCTGAAAGGTATATTTTGTTCCTGTGCTTTACGTAGTATACTAGTGAATATCATAGTCATGATCAATTGCTGTGTCGTCGGTGACCTCATCCGTTCCTACCGGGACTGACCTCACCTACAGTAGGTACCTTCTTAGCCCCTCATAATCCGCCGATCGAAAGTCTTGGACTCTGACCATATTGTCATAGTTTTTCGTTTCCCAATTTAGGGTGAACCTGATTTCTCTGTGATCACTGTTTCCTAGTTCTTCCCCTATTGTAATATCTCTGATAATATTTTCATTATTTGTTAATACTAGGTCTAATATATTGTCACCTCTAGTAGGTTCTGTAATTAGTTGTTTTAAAAAAATGTCCTGCAGAGGTTGTTGTATTTTGCTGCCCTACTCATTTCCTGCCATATGGGAAGAGCTGCTTCTTTCCAAAGACTTGGGGGGCCTGTAAATCACTCCCATAATTAGTTTTTCTCTTCCTTCCGCAATTTCTACCCATACAGACTCGGTTCGTATTTCACCCTTTTTTGAATTATCAATACAACATTTTAATGTATCCCCGACGAAGAGTGCGACCACTCCCCCCTTCCTACCTTCCCTATCCTTGTGAAAAAGGTTGTACCCATCTATGTGGTACTCTGATAAAAAGTTCTTGGTCGCCAGATTCATCCAAGTTTCGGTGATTGCTATGACGTCTACATTCTCGGTACATGCAACCGCTCTCAGAAAGTCTATTTTATTTCTAACGCTCCTATTGTTTGTATAGTATACATTTAAACCTATGCTTCCCTGGTCCTCTTTGTTTTACCACTTGTCCTGAGTAACCAATTATACTCTCCAGGACCTGCTTTTTTTTTACTCCCACTTACCCTGACCTCTCTCTACTGGCGAAACCCGCCCTTTGGAATGACAATTTCACGCTCCAGGGATGCACACAACGTCTTTATCCCCGCGCGAGACAAGTGTACTCCGTCACGAATGTACAGGTAGTCGTTGCCATAGAATGGTTGCCTGTTATCAATGAATTCCCAACCATTGCTTGCACATTGTTTTCCAAGTCAGCAATTTATAGCAATTGCTCTGGACAGCTATTCACCGCCAACTCCTCTTCTATGCAAGACACCACATACCATCGGGATCCCTCCCCTATCTCTAACCTTCCCTAGCGCTTCCCTATACCTCTTGAAAAGTTCCTCACTCCTATCCTTTCCTATGTCTTTACCTCCTACACTCCACACCCTGGTCAGTTTTTCTGAGTCTGACCCTAGTCCCATTGGAGACAGCCACTCTCCACCCCTTCTCCTCCTGACCCTCCTACGCAGGTGTCCTGCAAGGTAGGACACCTACCTGAAGGAATTCTGTCCTGAGGGCTTCGTTCTCCCCCATTAAAACGTCTATCTCTCCCTCAACTGCTCCAGCTGACTTAACAGAGTGGCCAGGGGGTCGTCTTTCCTCACACACCGTCCCTCTTCCCCCACAACACAACGATCCACGGCAGCCATTTCCTATGGTCACTAACACGAGCACTTAGAGGCACGTCCTTCTCCAAGCTTGGTCAGGTTGGTTCTGAAGCTAGGTCAGGTTGGTTCTGAAGCTAGGTCAGGTCGGTACTGAGCTAGGTCAGGTCGTTACTTAGCTAGGTCTGGTCGGTACTGAGCTATATATATATATGATTTATACGCTTCTAAACTGTTTTCCCTTTCTATGGGATGAGTATTGTTCCTTATATGAACGAACAGTGCACTGCTTTCAGATGCTGTTCTAATGTTGTACTTGTGCTGTTTAATTCTGAGTTGAAATGCTTTCCCAGTCTGACCTACATAATTTCCATTACAATTGCTACATGGAATGCAGTAAACACTTCCAATTACATTCAAGGTTGGGCTGTTCTTAATTAATATATTAGTAATAGTTGAGTCATACTTTAAAACAACATTAATGTTTAATAATTTAAGGGATTGAACTAGCGGGACAAGTTCATTGCTATAAGGTAGAGTCAAAATATTATTAAATGTAGGAACAATAATCATCCCATAGATTGGGAAAACGGTTTAGAAGTGTATAAATCATCATGTGTTACAGAAAGATTTCTCGCTGAAGCAAGTTTGATTAGAGAATTGAATTCTATAAACCTTAGTGATGGTCAGTACAAAACTGATAATATGTTACACAAATTTACTTGTCAGTGGCCCAAGGTTAAAAATGCCCTGAAAGTATTCGAGGCAGATGTAGGATAGATAATTAGTGGGTCCCATATTTTTTACCTGACTTAACATGACTAGTTCCGTGGCCCTTTCTTTTAAGCTTTTCTTATGTTTGCCGTGGTGTTGGTGTGTGAATTAATGGATGTCATGTTTTGACCTCATATTCATGTTTTGTAAGGACACCCTGTGTACCTAAGCCTCTATCAGTCCTTGTAATTCAGTTGCCTCTGAAGATGTCTTGAATAAAGACGAAAGCTAAAGTGCTCCATTGTTTCCCCCTTTCCTGTGTGATTTTATCAAGATTTATCTTATCCACGTTTCCATTGTGGATCTACATGACATATATATATGCTGATAACCACAAAGAAACACGAAGTTCCCAAGCGCTTTCGTGTAATTCACATCTTCAGGGGTGAGTCTGTACTCACCCCTGAAGATGTGAATTACACGAAAGCGCTTGGGAACTTCGTGTTTTCTTGTTTCCTTGTGGTTACCAGTATATACTTGGATCACGCGCACCTACAGTGATTTACTCGCATATATATATATATATATATATATATATATATATATATATATATATATATATATAGTATATATATATATATATATATATATATATATATGTATATATATATATATATATATATTATATATATATATATATATATATATATATATATATATATATATATATACACTAATGATGAAAAAATTATTAAAAAACGAAAATATTAATAATAAGTCAATGTGAAGTTGTCATGATCAAATTTAAATTTAATAGTTAAGTTAAATGCAGTTATGCTAACAAATGATGACAAGAATACATAAAAAAAGCTACATTAAAAGTAGAAGTAGTCTCACCCATAAGTTCGTTCACTCTCCCAGCCAGCTATTGCTGCACTGCCTGCTTCAGATGTATGATCTTGAGTTTGTTACTTTGAACCTTTAGATTCATTCGTATCGGTTTCATGTTCTGGTTGGTACTGAGACAGTTTCAAACATCTGGCTGGGAGAGTTAGCGAACTTTTGGGTGAGACTGTACAAGGGGCCGAACAAAACTGGGTAGAAGAGGAAGAGTTCAATTAACTTTTCGTTTGTAGAAATTGTTTTTCTTTCTTCGTCGGAAGGGACTTTATTGTGCGCAGCTCCATATCATGGCTCTGACTAGTGCAGACAGACACTGGAAAACCTATGAGACGCTTAATATGTAGTGTATACGAGCAGAAAGGACGATCTTTTAGAACTATACAATTACTCTCCAAACCGTTTACCTTATTCAGCGATCAGGAACCACTACAAAGCCACCCTATACTAGACTCCTCATTCACTGTCGATTTGTCTGAACAGTGTTGTTACTTTCTATAGATTATTTTGATGATAGCTACTGCCATAACCGAAACTTTGGTTAATAAAGAAAAATAAGTGTCAGGATGTCCATCATTGTTTCATCTTTGGTGTTACAGTGTGTGTGTGTGTGTGAGCAACTGTACGTTAGTGAAGATAAAAAAAAGTTGGGTCCTGCTGTACCTATAATATAGTCCACTCCCCATTATTCCTGCCTGTCACGTGCCTGTGGCGCTCGGGAACTCGCATAGCGTGAGGCATACGTTCACGCCTACATTTCATACAAGCTATTAATAAATTGTTAATTGTACTTAATATATTATTATTGTTCTTAGTTACTTAGGTTAATTGTATATTTATGTATGTTATTAATATGCATCATTGTCTTACTCTGTTTAGTTCAAATCAAGAGAGTATTATTTAATTATATAAAATATCCAGCAAATGTCCTGGATCACTTGATGAGACGCGCTGCTCTGCGTGCCCACGCCTCCTCAGTAGCCAAAAACCGTGGCATAGGGTAGATGTGTCCATTCATTCTCTAGCCTTGACCCTTGTCTAGTGCTTTATCCAGTCTTCTGCAATGCCCTAGGGGTATCAGGTATTAGTGACACGTTTAGTTAGGCCTAGGAAGGGATCCTGGTGGTAAGGAATCTCCTGTTTGATAGGAAATAATCATTTTGTAGTGATTGTTGTATATATATATTTCGTATGTCTGTGTAATATAGTAATGTTAAGTAATATTTGTTTGGTCTAACTCCTTAACGGTGTATTTTCGCCCTTCCGGCATCACTCTTATTTTATTATACAATTACTTATTCCCTTAAATTCATGTTTGCTAGTCATTACTCTCTTTAGAACATAAATTGAATTAATTAATTATCTTCCCTTTTGTGATTCACTTATTTCAACTGTTCTTACTTATTCAAGTACATTTAGTTGAGAAGGTTTTTGATGAGGATATTTATTGCCGTGTTCCCTATTTGTCCCTTTATTTGTTAATAACTTGGGGTAGGATTCACTCCCCAAGTATAAAGGGTAGTGGGATCGCGACAAGTGGGGGCCTGTGTCCGGGAGCTAACCACCATTGTTGGGTCATATCAAGTGTTGTTACTCACCAGGTGTTGTTTCATCGCTAAGTATTTTTGGATGCAAGTTGCTGTGTTCACAGTGTTCATTTATATTGCTCCTGTTATTGCTTAAGCTACTGGTGAGTTAACCCTTATCTTGTGTACCAGGTGTTTGGTTAATCCCTTGCTGTGTTTCACAGTTGATTGCATTTTGATATTAATTAGCTAGCTAGTTAGCTTAGCTGCCACGGTTACTTTTTTTTCGCTACTCGATTTTGAGTTCAACATGTTTGACCTGGAAAGCTTTTTGGCTTCACCTTCAGCCGAAGTACTGAAGGGGCTTACTAAGGCAGAGTGGCAATCCCTCGCTGCTTATTATGAAGTAGAAGGCCGCTCTTCCATGAATAAGGCTAGGTTAGAAGAGGCTGTCCTCAACTACCTTATTGACAATGAAATCATTGCCCAACCGTCGGGAAATTCAGAGGAAATTGTTACACCAAGTAATTTGGCCTTGCAAGTTGAACTCAAAAGACTCGAGGTGGAGCTGGAAACTCTCAAACAACGAGGTTTGGCTCAAGGTAGTAATACTTCAACATTCAGTGTAGACAAATGTCTCAACAGTGTTCCTAAATTTAATGAGGAAGAACCAGACAAATTCTTCTCTCTTTATGAGAAAATTGCCCGACTTAACAAGTGGCCTGCTTCTCAATGGTCTCAACTTATTTATAGATCTTTCACTGGTAAAGCATTAGATGTGTTTTCTGCCCTCTCTGAGGATCAATGTCTAGACTATGCCCTTCTTAAGTCCGCGGTTTTGAGTGCTTATAAACTTGTTCCTGAAGCCTACCGGCAACAGTTCCGTAACTGCCGGAAGACTGACAAACAAACATTTGTGGAGTTCTTCAGGCAGAAACAGGTCCTTTGTCGGAGGTGGATTGAAAGTGAGTCTGCCCATGTAGAACATGACAAGCTTGTTGAACTAGTCCTGCTAGAGGAGGTTAGAAAGTGTATCCCAGGCGACATTCGAGCACACTTGGATGAGAGAGGTATCTGTACCCTGGCTGATGCTGGTCCAGTGGCTGACCATTATTCCTTAACTAATAGAAATGTAAATTCCAGGTCTTATGCTCCCATGTCCCAGTCCTTCACTTCCTTCAAGCGGCCCACACCAACATCTACACCGGGGTCCCTGCCTCTTGTCATACCGACCCGACCCTCAGGTTCTGCATCATCTACCCCGGGTGAGCCTATGGTCCATGGGACAGGTGGATCTACTCCTACTGGTGAGAGAAACTCTAGTTGCAGGTACTGTAAGAAGCCAGGACATGTCATCAGCGATTGTCTCAAGCTAAAGAAAAGAAATTCCTCTCACCAAGGATCTTCCGCTCTTTTGGTCAGGGTGGCCGAGCAATCTGAGAAATTATTGGAGCCCTGTGTCACTGCCCTCAGTCAGACTGTTGCCCTAAATGCTTCCCCCTCTTCTGTGATATCAACCTTTGAACCATTTTGTTCTCCTGGTTCCTTAGCTTTGGATCAATTCAGTCAACCCATTTCTGTTAAACTCTTGAGAGACACAGGCTCAGCCTTATCTCTTGTTACTAAAGAAGCTGCTCCATTCCTGGATTCATGCTATACTGGTAGCTGGGTGCTTGTGAACGGTTTGACCGGTGGGTCGCGTATTCCCCTTTGTCAAGTGTACCTGCGGTCATCCATAAAGTCAGGTTATGTCACGTTAGGAGTAGTAGATAGCTTACCTGTAGAAGGGGTCTCTCTATTGATAGGAAATGACCTCGTTGGCGACATGATGTTCCCTAATGTTGTGATCTCATCTTGTCCCACTGCCGAGAATAATACTGTGCAGTTAGAAGTAGACTTTCCAGGGTTGTTCCCTGCGTGTGCTGTGACCCGTAGCATGAGCCACAGTACAGAGGTAGAAGAGACTAGTGAAGTTGATGAAGTTTCCCTCCAGGACTGTGAGAAGTCCGAGGATAATCTTATCCAGCCGGACCATACTGATCTTGGTCTCAGTGAATTTTTTGAGGATTCCCCACAACCAGATAACCTCCAGAGTAGTTCTGATGGAGATAGGAACCCAGATGTCACTAGTTTTGGTTCCTCTCCCATCACTAGGAGTAAGTTTATTGAGCTACAAGCAGGGGATCCTGAGCTAGTAGGTTTTCTCAATAGGTCAGTTACTGAGACAGAAGCTGAGCAAGAATCAAATTGCTACTACACTAGGTCTGGTGTATTAATGCGGAAGTTCCGTCCCTCCAATTCTCCTGCCAATCACCCTTGGTTAGTTCATCATCAAGTTGTTATTCCCAAACCTTTGAGGCAGGACATACTTAGTATCGCTCATGATGGGGTGGGTGGTCATTTAGGAGATAGGAAGACCTATGCAAAAATTTTATCCCAGTTCTTTTGGCCTAGGATGAAGAAAGACGTCAGCTCTTACTGTCGCACTTGCCATGATTGTCAGGTGGCGGGGAAACCGAACCCCAGTGTTAAACCATTCCCTCTGCAGCCTATCCCAGTCATTGAAGAGCCCTTTAGTAAGGTGGTCATAGATTGTGTCGGTCCCTTACCTAAGACCCCTCGTGGTCATCAGTTCTTGCTAACCATTATTGATTGTGCAACCCGTTATCCTGAAGCCATTCCCTTGCGCCGCATCACAGCGAAGAATGTTATCAAAGCCTTAACCCACTTCTTCACTCAAGTAGGCCTTCCTACAGTGGTGCAGTCAGATCAGGGTTCCAATTTTACTTCCCGGTTGTTTAATCAGGTAATGCAAACCCTGGGAGTCCGGCAGTTGAGGTCTTCGGCCTATCACCCTCAGTCACAGGGGGTGGTAGAGAGGTTTTACCAAACACTAAAACTTATGTTGCGCACCTTCTGTCTGGAGACTGGGAAGGATTGGGACGAGGGAGTTGACCTGCTTTTGTTTGCTGTTCGGGACAGTAAACAAGAGTCGCTAGGATTCTCGCCCTTCCAGCTCGTCTATGGACATGAGGCGCGAGGGCCTCTTAAGGTGTTAAAAGAGTGTTGGTTGAGTGATCAGAGCGCGACGCCCTTAGCTTCATATGTGGTCCAATTCAAGGAGAAGTTGCGTCTGGCTGTAGAACTTGCCCAGTCCAACTTAAGGTGTGCTCAGGTGAAAATGAAACTGCATTTTGATAAGGCCCATCAGGCAAAACCTAGAGAATTCCAAGTGGGGGAGCAGGTGTTGGCCTTCCTGCCCTTACATGATCACCCTTTTAAATCCAAATACAGTGGTCCATATGAAGTACTAGAAAAACAGGGGTCCGTGAATTATGTGATTAGCACCCCTGAACGGCATAAGAAAAAACGCCTTATCCATGTTAATCTTTTAAAGTCATATCATGTTCGTAACGAAACCCAGGGAAAAGCAGTTGCTTGTGTTGATCAATCCTTGCCAAATTGCATCATTGTGCCAGAGTGTAAGGATGATAAAGATCAGTGTTTTTCTGAAATAATGAATGGGTCTAGTGTAAAAGTTGAAAACTCGACTATCTTGGAGGACCCCAGTGCTAAGTTGTGCCATCTCTCTAGTGACCAAGCCAATAATATAAAGTCTCTATTACAGGAGTATCTTATTATAGTTGGCGATTACCCACTCTCCTGTTCAGTGCTGGAGCATGACGTTGAGACCAGGGGAGCCAAGCCAATCCGACAGCGTCCCTACCATCTTAATGCCTTCAAGCGGGAGTGTGTGCGAGCCGAGGTACAGCGTCTTCAAGAGCTAGGCCTCGTCGAACCCAGCATCAGCCCATGGGCATCCCCTGTTGTTCTAGTTCCAAAGCCGAATGGGTCAATGCGGCTGTGTGTGGATTATCGCAAGGTGAATGCCGTCACTGAACCAGATGGTTATCCCTTGCCATGCATCGACGACGTGATCGACGATCTTGGACAGGCAAGGTACGTGACCAAGTTGGATCTCCTCCAGGGCTACTACCAGATAAGACTGACTGAACGCTCCAGGGCCATCTCTGCTTTTGTCACTCCTGAGGGGTTGTGCCAATTCACAGTCTTCCGTTTGGTATGCGGAACGCCCCTGCAACCTTTCAACGCCTCATGAATTTCATCACGTCTGGTCTGGAAGGTGTCCGCTGTTACCTAGATGACCTTATCGTCTTCAGCAGTTCCTGGGAAGATCACATGAGTCGTCTACAAGCCCTCTTCTCCGTGCTGGCTGCAAGCAAGCTGACGGTGAACCTCGTCAAAACTGAGTTCGGCCATGCCCACGTCATTTTCTTGGGGCATGTGGTCGGACAAGGGGAAGTCCAGCCTATAGCAGCCAAAATTGAGGCAATTCAACAGTATCCAGTGCCAAGCGATAAGAAGAGTGTGATGAGGTTGCTGGGTATGGCAGGGTACTACCGCCGTTTTTGTCCAAACTTCTCCTCTGTTGCCTCTCCCATGACTGACCTGCTGAGTGGCAAGAAAACCTTCAAGTGGACTACGGCTTGCCAGGAATCTTTTGAGAATCTTAAATCCCTGCTGGCAAATGCTCCTGTACTACTTGCACCTGACCTCCAGAAACAGTTCACTCTCCATGTCGACGCCAGTGAAATTGGCGCCGGTGCTGTGCTTCTGCAAGAGGGTGAGAGTGATCAAGTGCTTCATCGGCTGTGCTATTTTTCTAGAAAATTTAACAAATATCAAAGAAACTATGCCACCATTGATCATGGCACTAGAAAACTTCAAATATATATTGGCAGCACTGCTTATCCCGTTCAAGTGTTCACTGATCATAACCCACTTACTTTTGTTGACAAGATGAAACATACCAACCAAAGACTTTTGAGGTGGGCTCTATCACTTCAGCCCTATAACTTGAACATATCCCATATACTTGGAAAAGAGAATGTGTTGGCTGATGCACTTTCTCGAGTCTGATTATTTAGAAACTATGTCTATATGCAAATTATTTTTTGTTACATTGTCATTGAGTACCTTGTGTTTATATTATGAATTATTTTGCTTCATATTGATTTAAACTGATTGTGTTAGTTATTACTTTCACTGTGTAGCTGTATATCCATTTTCGCTTCCAGTTAGTTGTAAGCTCACTTTTTTGGGGGAGGTGTCACGTGCCTGTGGCGCTCGGGAACGCGCATAGCGTGAGGCATATGTTCACGCCTACATATCATACAAGCTATTAATAAATTGTTAATTGTACTTATTATATTATTATTGTTCTTAGTTACTTAGGTTAATTGTATATTTATGTATGTTATTAATATGCATCATTGTCTTACTCTGTTAAGTTCAAATCAAGAGAGTATTAATTAATTATATAAAATATCCAGCAAATGTCCTGGATCACTTGATGAGACGCGCTGCTCGGCGTGCCCACGCCTCCCCAGTAGCGAAAAACCGTGGCATAGGGTAGACGTGTCCATTCGTTCTCTAGCCTTGACCCTTGTCTAGTGCCTTGTCCAGTAGGGTGTATCATACGGAGGCGAATTTTTTGTTTTTGAGTTGGAAAAATCGGCCCATGGTATTAATGATGTAGTTCTATGTGCAGAATCATGTGATATCTTCAGATTTGAAAAGTTTTCATTTTTTGATAGGTAAATTTTAACTTGAAATCTTATGAAAATTCAGTATTCCCACCCTTTTACCAACACCACTAAATAGCTTATTTAAAGTAAAGTAAATGTATCAGGTTAATTTATTCGGATGAAAATGATCCAGAATAGTGAAACGAATGATCTTGACACATTTATTAAATTTAATATTCCTTTAGAAAACAAAATCATCAAATACAAAAACCGGTTTTACTACTACGACCCGGTGTTGCTGCACACCATAGAGAACATGTCTTTCTTGCTTCTGTTTCTACTCATCACCTCCCTGCTGACCACCTGAGCTCGGATGTAGCCCTCCCTCCTCTCCTGGCTGTACACGTGACTGCTGGCCTCGCTCACTTGCTGTACACAGCGCTCTATACTCTGGGTATGCGAGGGGCAGGCAGGGACATGCATGGGGTTGTCCAGGAAAGCTCTGACTTGAACATTGGTGAGGCTGCAGGTAAGAGGGGGCTCACTGCCAGCCTGGATGTTATCCAGATCTATGAGATCAGTGAGGGTCTTGGCACCTAGATTGACTTCAGGAGTCTTCCTGACCCTGAAGGAATCGTCACCAACTGATTCGTCATGCCCAGATCCTCTCATAAGTCTCATATCCAAGATCTTTTTGACTGCCACTCTTCTCTCCTCCTCATCCTTACTGCAGAGCATTGTCTGCAGAACTGCCTCGGGATGAGCATACCAGGAAGATCTCCTCACAGTCTGCTCCACAATCTGAACAACCTTCCTTGGCTGACTCCTCAGGAGCTCAAGCTGGAAGAGAACATGCCTCGGACCTTCGGAGAACGATGACTTGACCTTGGTGTTGAACCAATTTGGCAAGTAGACACTCACAATGAATTGGACAATAAGTCTCAGGTTGTGAAGCTGGTTCCCTTTCAGTTTATGATGAGCGACCCAAATTCTGCAGAACCTGAGAGCCGTTGTGAGCTACCTAGAATGTGAGACTGGACCTATCTGCAGGTAAGCAAGTCTATCAGGCATGACCCCAGTTTTGATGGCACTGCAAATCATGTAACCATAGTACTGGTCAGTACTCAGGTCGTCAATGACAGTATGTGCAAGCTCAACGAGTGGAGGGCCAACTGTGATTTTTTCAAACCTCGGATTTATTTCTAACTCAGTGGCAGAGTCCAGCATCTTGCCAAGAGGACCAGACCATCTGTTGTTTGAAAGAGTCTTGCCATCCAGCTCCTGGATCAGATGTCTGAGTGGCAACTCGTTGGTGTGGAGGTCACAAACAATCCAGACCAGCTTCCTCCCAACCTTCCGCTCTATCCACTGTATGACCCCCCCTTGCCACCCTGTGTTCGTGTTGGTGCTGTCCCCTCCAATGGCCTGCAGGGTCTGGTCTACGTTCCTCTCTCTGAGCCAGTTCACAATGTTATCTGCCACTATCTCAGCTGGTTTCCTGATGTCATCTTTCTCTGGAGTGAAATGCCACAAATACTTCCCTCCTGGTTCACTGCAGCAGGAGTAGTGTTCCTCCTTCACCATGGCAGGGAACAGCTTGTCAGAATCTCCAACTTTCATGAACACTTTAGTGTCATCCCTTCTCCCATCAAAGAACAAACAATTGATTCCATTTTCTCTTATCCCCTTATCAAACTCCTCTTCTAGGTTACTGACAAGTTTCTCCTGAGCTCTCCTTACTTTGTTATGATCTATCACCAGGTGAACATCATCAGGTGTTATCAAACCACCGTCAATCCAGGCAGCTGTTGCTATCTCTGCAGTTTCTCTGAGACCAGTGTGTTGTCGCATGCTGGCCAGAGCTATGCTCGGGATATCTTTCCTATTTCGAATGTTATGCCTGGAAGGTTTGGGATCATTATTTTCTGGGTTAGGGACAAAGTCACCATTCTCCTGGTCAGCACTCGGATCAGCCATGGGGAAGTCATTAAACTCTGAATCAGCTTGACTCCAATCATCGGCCTTTTTTACCTCACCCTGGGCCTTCTCAAGTCTCTTTTCCTCGGCAACTCTTCTCCTCTTCTGTCTCTCTGTGGCAGCCTCCTGTCTCTTGGACTCCGGAATATCTTGGCTAGAAATCATGAGAGCCCCTATACTGCCAGTCTTCTCTCTCTGTGCTTTGACAAATGCCAGTTTGATCACAGGAATCTTCAGTTCACGCTTGCAAATACAGGAGATGTGGGCCTCGGATTTACAGTCACGATCGCATCCAAACTCAGGACAGAGAACAATTGGGCACTTGTAAGTAATTATGTCAAATAACTGGTCCAGTTGCTTGGCAAAGCTGTCCTTAACTGCAAGTTTTCCTCTCCCAAGAGAGATATCTCTTGCCTTTTCCCAACTGGCTAGCAGTCTCTCACTAATCTTCTTCTGACTTGTTATGACTGGAGGCTTGAACTGAGCGTTAGCCAGAGTGTACTGTGCCAAGACAGCTTTGGTCATATCACTGGCAATGTCTTTGTTTGTGTAAGTTCTTTGGTTCTTTTCACTGATTTGCCTGATTAAAACACCGTATCTCAAAGCATCTCTCAATGTAGGCAACTCCGACTTCAGGAGCTCTCTCCCAGACCCAAGATAGTGACTGAGATGGCTGGATTTTTAGTTCCTCGTCCTGACACAAGCAGCCATCGCAAATATTATCAACTTATAAATGCATCAGAATCTGAAACAGAAAAAAATATTGTTAGTTGGGTTGTTAAAGAATGAAGTCAGAAGGCAATGTTCACTATTTCATTGTAATGCACTAATGCAGCTGTACGTTAGATTTTCGATAAATTTCACGCTAAAATTTACCTAGCAAAAGGTTGCAAAATATTGAAACTGAAATTATTTTCTGTTTATATACACGAAAATCTACCAAAAAAGTGATGGACCATTAGTTTTAGCTGATCTTCCCTCCTATGACACACCCTATTGTCCAGTCCTCTGCAATGCCCTTTGGGGTATCAGGTATTAGTGACACGTTTAGTTAGGCCTAGGAAGGGATCCTGTTGGTAAGGAATCTCCTGTTTGGTAGGAAATAATCATTTTGTAGTGATTGTTGTATATATATATTTCGTATGTCTGTGTAATATAGTAATGTTAAGTGATATTTGTTTGGTCTAACTCCTTAACGGTGTATTTTCGCCCTTCCAGCATCACTCTTATTTTATTATACAATTACATATTCCCTTAAATTCATGTTTGCTAGTCATTACTCCCTTTAGAACATAAATTGAATTAATTAATTATCTTCCCTTTTGTGATTCACTTATTTCAACTGTTCTTGCTTATTCAAGTACATTTAGTTGAGTAGGTTTTTGGTGAGGATAATTATTGCCGTGTTCCCTATTTGTTCCTTTATTTGTTAATAACTTGGGGTAGGATTCACTCCCCAAGTATAATGGGTAGTGGGATCGCGACACTGCCTCTTTTCTGCTATTAGGATTTTCTTCTTCCTTGAGATCAAACACGGTTTCTGGTCCTATCCCCTCCCCCATTGCTGTTTATCGGCTTCGTTGCCTCGGTACCAAACCGGCAAGTTAGTGGCTAAGGGGTCAATGAATGTTGTAATTTATCTGGCCTGGAGATTACTAAGGTTACGCCCAAAGAAATGTGATTCTTTTCTTTACGGTAAGAAAATTGGTAAGTGAGATGCACTATAGTATGTTCCTGCAGCAGAAGAAAGTTGTTTAGTGTAGAATATGTCTACGGGATTTAAAGTTTTGTGGGAATAATCCTGTAATAGGAATGTCCCTGACCTTATATGAGAGTAATACTGTAATTATGTTTTTTGTTAACAGCCAGGCGATGACTACTTCCTCCCTCCCCACTCCCCCTATCTTGTATGTAAATATGGGGCGCTGCTGTCTCACTACATGGCGTGTTTTAGACAGATTTGCCGAGGTGTTTCCTCTCAGGTTTTTCTAGGGAGCAATAGTTTAAAATCGTCTTTAATATTCCCGGAGATGGTGGTGTACAGGGCAGAATCAAGTTTTTTTTTTTCAACACTTGGATAATGTCGAGGAAAAAATGGAGTTTGGTGACGCGCACTGAAATATGTCACATGTATCATTTCCCTTGCATTATTTCCGTTGAAACTGACAGATAAAGTAATTTCTTAAACATAATTTAATAGCTCATTGCTATGAAGGAGCACTATTCTTGACAGTGAATTTTTGCCCGACTGTAAATGTTCAGAGAATGTGAACAGCAATGACCCAGTGACCCAAGTTTTGATTCATGGCCGTGCAGCTGTTAGACGTAGAGTATTGTAGATATCATGATTTAGTACACACGCACACACACACACACACACACACACACACACACATATATACAGCATATTGTTACGGTCATCTCCCCTTTCCCTCAATATTTGTTTCAGTTACCCATTGTATTTAGTTTCTATTGTGTCTCGTATTTCTTTAGAATCGAATTTCAAAGCGTATGGTAAAGACTTTTAAAAATGTCTTGATTATTTAATATAAGTATGTATACTAGCATTTGATTCATTATGTAAACTTTGTAGAATATATTTAAATTTTTTGTACAGTTATGCAAGACTGTAAGAAGCATGTGTGAAATATAACAAGAATTAGAAACTATATGTTGATGAAACAAGAAAGTATTGGAACATTTATTTTTTACTTTGGCGGCACTCTCGGTAGCTAGATTGAGGGGGATAGGAGGGTCAAGATTGTGTGGTACATATTTATCTATTATTATTTGGGCAATCATGGATAATTATGGTGTTAACTAAAGTGTAATATGTTCATTATAGTCTAAAGAATATTGTAGTAGTGAGAGAGCATTGTATTTGGTGGAGAAAACATTATTCTGAGTGAATTGATTTGTGGCCTTTTGTATGCACATGGATGGAGAGCATATAGTCATTATATTTTGATTTAATTTTAAAGCTGTGTTTTGATTAAACCAGTTTTGATGGGAACAGTGGTATTGAAATAAACACCTGTCAGCTGTCAGGAGATTGTTAGCCAGAAATAAGGTAAGGGTTTGTGTTTAACATTTAATCTCTCTTATAACAGAAGCTGTTATTTCAGAGTCTCCTCTGATATAATGGGCCTGTGGGCTGACTATACATCCTCTAGTGAGTCCTAGAAGAGGGTGTGGAGGATGTAAAAAAAATATATATATATATATATATATATATATATATATATATATATATTTATATATATATATATATATATATATATATATATATATGTGTGTGTGTGTGTGTGTTAGCGGGAGAGAGAAGGAGAGAAGAGAAGATGGAAATGCTGCGTTTAGCACGTTGCAGGTGTGAGGTGCAGTTTCTTAGAACAATTTTTTTTAGGGGGGTCGTATGCATGTTTCTTTCAGCAAATGAGGACAGTGCTGTCTTTTTTTAGGGGGGGTCGATGTAATCGTCAGAAATTTCAGTGTGATAATTTTAAACGCCGCACCATAGGTGATACTGAGTTTCAAGGTCTGAGGGAAGGCAGCTCTCCCGCACGTAGTGAGGGTTTCTGGAACTAGGCCTATACGATATTAAATGTAATTTACCGAATTAATATGGACGCAAAGCATGAAATTAAATGACATTATTAAATTTGAAAATTTTATAGATCGTTTCTCAGTCTAAATATGTTACGGGTGTCCCAAGAAAGTTATTAGTAGGCAGAAAACATGTCACGTAGGCCTAAGCTAAAGCCTTGAGAGGACACAAGGTTGGCTGGCTCTCAGTCAAACGACAGCGTTCGAACAGAGAGGACAGACTGTACCTCAGAGAGGACAAAACGGTCACGTGGTCTAGTCACCTGTGTTGCGCTATTGCAGTATAACAAGTATGTCTCATTCGATCTCAGACAGGGTTTAGATAGGGCAGTGATAAAATTAGCAATAGCTAACAATGAGTTCATTGCAGGGTTTTCGTCAGAGCCCACATGACTGCCAGTGATGACTGCGAGAGATTGACTGCCGTTTGAGACTGCCTTTGATGATTGATGATTAGCGATTGTCGCAGTTGGAACAATCAGTGCAGGCATGTCACTGGTTAGCTGGGTTAGCCAGGGATCTCTGAAGTATAACCAGCTGTCTGGGTGGCAAATCTGTCTGATTGTCGTAGGAACTAGAGGGGCAATTGGCGGATTGGGAAAGTGGCTTCTGGGACGGAAGTCGAGGCAGACACCAGTGAGGAGGTCTATGTGAGGACAGTTCAACCGGATGTCCGTATGGAGGTCAAAGTGCACACTGAGAATATGAATGAGGAACAAGAGCGTGCAGTTAGGGGTCTAATAGAAGAGTTTAATGATATTTTTGAAGGGGAGGGCCAGCCCATAGGAAAGGCTATTAGGGTTCAGCATGAGATCCCAGTGACTACAGGCAGGCCAGTTAGGGTGCCATACCGGAGGATCCCTCCAAACCAGGTACCAGAGGTGAAGCAGCACATTAGCCAGCTTTTAGATTAGGGAGTAATTCAGCATAGTGAGAGTCCGTACTCTGACGCCATTGTAGTAGTGAGGAAAAAGGACGGGACGCTGAGGTTGTACATTGACTATCGTAACTTAAATAAAGTCACGGTACGCGATGCGTTTCCTCTGCCTAGAATAAATGAAACTCTAGAATCTCTGACAGGGGCCCAGTTTTTCTCAACTTTTGATCTGGCGGCGGGATATCACCAGATAGAAGTAAAACCTTCAGACCGTCCAAAGACTGCCTTCAGCACAAGCTTCGGACACTTTGAGTACAGGCGACTGCCTATGGGATTGTCAAATAGTCCGGGAACCTTTCAGAGATACATGGAGCGGATTTTAGGGGATAAGATTTTCTCCTCATTGCTTGTATACCTTGATGATGTGATGGTGTTTTCAAGTACGACAGATCAACATATAGTCAGATCAAGGGAATTATTTTGCAGGATCAGGGAGAATAACTTAAGATTTAAACCTAAAGAGTGTGAAATTATGGCTTCCAAAGTAAGTTATTTAGGATATCAGGTGTCAGCTGAAGGCATCACAGCTGATCCTGAGAAAATTAGGGTAGTAAGAGATTGGCCAGTCCCTCACATGGTGAAAGATGTGCGGTCTTTTGTAGGGTTCACATCATTTTATAGGAAATTTGTTAAAGGGTTTGCCCAAATAGCTGCTCCACTGCATGCGTTGATGCATGGGAAATCTAAGGATCGGGTAGATAGTCAGTAGGGAGAGGAACAGCAGCAGGCTTTTGAGAAACTGAAAGACAGGGTGACGCAGACACCGATATTGGCTTGCCCAGATTTCACTCAGCAGTATATATTAGAGACAGCTGCAAGTTTTAGTGGGCTAGGTGCAGTGCTGTCCCAGCGGAAGGATGGCAGGTTGCATCCGGTGTGTTATGCAAGTCGGGGCATGAGGAAATCAGAACGTAACATGAACAACTATAGTTCTCGTAAGTTAGAGATGTTAGCACTTAAGTGGGCAGTAGTAGATAAATTCAGGGATTATTTGGCGGGGCAACATTTCACAGTCTATACAGATAACAACCCACTCAGTCACTGAGAGAAGGCTAAGCTAGGTACCGTGGAAAGTAGGTGGAATGCGGATCGAGCCGTTCAACTTTACTATAGAGTACAAGCCAGGAAAAAACAACATTGTGGCGGATACTCTATCTAGAATCCCGGCGGAACAGGAGGAAGATAGCAAAGAAGAGTATACCGCTATGCAAGTAGTAGAAGAGAATGGGGCAGGAAGGAAGGTACTGTGGACGATGGATGGGCTGCGTAAGGAGCAAGAAGGCATGAACTATATGACAAAACTGTGAAGATGGATGGCGGGAGAGCTGCCGGAGGACGAGGTACAGGTAGAGCTCCAAAATGATGACTTCTGCAAGATGTACCGAGCGAGGAAATCCCTGATCGTAAGAGAAGAGGTTGTCTGGTATAGAAGACCCGAAGGAAAGAATCTATGGAGGGAGGTGCCAGTGTTATCTCCAAACTTGCAGGAGGCTTTGACTAGAGCCTGCCACGACGAGTTTGGGCATCAGGGGCGAGATCGCACTCTGTCGCTGGTGCAGGAGCGAGGTTTCTGGCCAGGCATGGGAGAAGCAGTGCGAGACTACAAGCCAGCTGCGAGAGGTGTGGAGTAGCAAAAGATGAAGTGCCAAAACCCCAGCTGGATTTGGGGACGATTGAAGCTGCCAAACCATTAGAGACATTGGCCGCAGATTTCACCTTGCTGGACAAACGGCAAGGATTTGAGAATGTCATGATAATTGTTGATATATACAGTCGTTACACTTGGGCATTCCCCACCAAAGACCAGAAAGCCTCGACAATTGCAAAGATCCTGGTGAATCGGATCTTCCTGGCAGTGGGTGCCCCTGAGCGACTGTTGACCGATCAGGGAAGAAATTTTGGCAGTGCATTGGTCCGACAAACGTGTGCCACATTTGGGGTGAAGAAAACAAGGACGTCAGCATATCACCCATAGGGAAATGGTATGGTGGAACGGTTCAATCGAACCCTGCACGGTCTGCTGGCCACCCTAGAGGAAGAGGAAAAGAAGAAGTGGCCAGAGCATCTTCAGGCAGTGGTGTCACAATATAACGACAGGATTTTCCCCATTCCTGTTGTTTTACGGGAGAGAACCAAACCTGCCGTTTGACCTTAGGCCGGAAGTAGACCCAGAGCCGATAGATGAGTGGGTGATCGTAATTAGAGACCGGCAAGGAAGATTGCAGGAAGCAGAGGAGAACAATGTGCGGAGACGTAAGGAAATAAACAGAAGGAAAAGAGAAGAGAAAGCCCACGAGAGTAGCTGGGAAGTGAGCCAGGAGGTTTTGTTGAGGAACAATGTAAAAATAGGCCGGTGTAAGCTCCAAAACCATTGGTTTGACACGAGATGGCACATTGTTGAGGTCCTATATCCAAGGCCGGGTTTATACCGCATTGAGCCCAGTGGGGAAGAAGACCTGGAAGCGACAGTGAGCAACTTTAAGGCTGCTCCACCCCTAAAGCATCCGGGAGACCCAGTGATGGATGAATCTGAAGATGAAGATGAGGAGCCCCCAACCCAGGTGGGCAAGATGAAGAGAAGTAGTTCCGAGAGGTTGATGGAGACTCCAACTGAAAGACGAAGAAGAAGCCGACAAATTACAGTTTAGGTGTTCATGTTAATGAGAAAACACAGGTTGTCGAGGGTGAGTTGGAGGAGTCGTGAGTAGGGCAGAGGGGTTTGGAGAGATGGCTAGGTCGGAAAGGTGCGTTGAGTAGTGGTTGCTGTCATGAGCGGGATTGAGTTGCTGTCATGAGCAGGATTGAGTTGCTGTCATAAGCGGGATTGAATGTACGGTTGTAATGGCCAGGGCCTTACTAATATGGACTGGTACATTGTCAGAGGGTTGATCTGCCGGCATGAGGTTCAGAGACGTGGTTTGAGTCGATCGTTGAAGACGTGAGAGTGTTTGTTTGGACTGAGTATTGTTTTGACACGGGTTCCTCTTAGTTCAAGGGCCAGGCAAAAGGAGAGCATGTTTGATTTGGACTGAGTATTGTTTTTGACATTGGTTCTCTAGTGCAAGGACCAGTTTCTTAGAACAAGTTTTTAGGGGGGTCGCATGCATGTTTTTCTCAGCACATGAGGACAGTGCTGTCTTTTTTTTAGGGGGTCGAGTGTTAGCGGGAGAGAGGAGAGAAGAGAAGACGGAAATGCTGAGTTTAGCACGTTGCAGGTGTGAGATGCAGTTTCTTAGAATTTATTTTTTAGGGGGGTCGTATTCATGTTTCTCTCCGCACATGACGACAGTGCTGTCTTTTTTTAGGGGGGTCGATTGTAATAGTCAGAAATTGCAGTGCGATAATTTTAAACGCCGCTCCATTGGCGATACTAGTTTCAAGGTCGTCTGAGGGAAGGCAGCGCTCCTGCACGTAGTGAGAGTTTCTGGAACTAGTCCTATATGATATTAAATGTAATTTACTGAATTAATATGGAGGCGAAGCATGAAATTAAATGACATTATTAAATTTGAAATTTTTATAGATCGTTTCTCAGTCTAAATATGTTACGGGTGTCCCAAGAAAGTTATTAGTAGGCAGAAAACATGTCACGTAGGCCTAAGCTAACGCCTTGAGAGGACACGAGGTTGGCTGGCTCTCAGTCAGACGACAGCGTTCGAACAGAAAGGACAGACTGTGCGTCAGAGAGGACAAAACAGTCACGTGGTCTAGTCACCTTTGTTGCGCTATTGCAGTATAACAAGTACGTCTCATTCGATCTCAGACAGGGTTTAAATAGGGCAGTGATAAAACTAGCAATAGCTAACAATGAGTTCATTGCAGGGTTTTCGTCAGAACCCACATGACTGCGAGTGATGACTGCAAGAGATTGACTGCCGTTTGAGACTGATTGATGATTAGCGATTGTCGCAGTTGGAACGGTCAGTGCAGGCTTGTCACTGGTTAGCTGGGTTAGCCAGGGATCTCTGAAGTGAACCAGCTGTCTGGGTGCACAACTGACGATCGTCTGGGGTCGCCAGATCTCTTCTACCTCGACTCGCAATATCACATATCTTCAAGCAGTTAGTGAAAACCTTTTACTACGAGAAGCTAAAGCTTCTCTCAATTGTACAAGGTCGTAGTTGCTCACTCTCTCCCGTTCATGGATGTACTGAGTGTAAAATGAGGCCAGCTGAGTGAATGAATGATCACACACTGAGGCCAAGAGTCTAGTGGAACTTAGAGGTACATTTTCCAAGGTGGGGAAAGGCTTGTTTGTGCCTTAACTAAGGGTGCCTGTTGGTTGTGCCTTAAAAAACTACGGAGTGCATGTGGAATCTATGTGTTAAGTTAAGAAGCCTGGTTTACTGGTATTGGTGGAATCAATAACCTCTTAAAATAGTGATAATATTTTCTCAGTGACTGTAATTGTCTTGCTGTGTGTAGTCAATAATATTTTTTCAGTTACTGATATAGCCTTGCTGTGTGTAGTTAATATTTCTTAAATAATTTTGATGGTGTTGTTTGTTAATGTTTGCGTCACTAA
The DNA here is from genome assembly GCA_958450375.1 of Homarus gammarus. Classification (NCBI taxonomy): domain Eukaryota; kingdom Metazoa; phylum Arthropoda; class Malacostraca; order Decapoda; family Nephropidae; genus Homarus; species Homarus gammarus. The sequence continues at coordinate 278,368 of CAUDMG010001095.1, read as the reverse complement.
TTGATGCCAGAGAATGATGGAACTGTTTTTCAGATGAGGTTTCTCTATTCTGTTGTAAGTGATACTGTGATTTAGTTCCTTTAGTGCATTTAATATTTCTTTATAATTTCGATCTCAGGTATAACCTTTATTTCCCAGAGTAGTGTTTAAGTTAGGTTAGGAGTTGTGCATCGGTTGGGGTAATATAATTTTGTTGAGTGCCCTGAAGGCCTATTCAGGGTGGAGTTAATAAGTTCTTATATTTTTATACCATTTTCTCAGTGCTTGATATAATTTTGTTGAGTGCACTTAAGGCCTATTCATTGTAGAGTTATTATTATTTTTTTTTTAATACCATTTCCTCAGTGATTGAAACTATTTTGTTGAAAGTCCTTAAGGCCTGTTTTATGTGTGCAAGCAACACTTCTTAGTACTTTGAATTTATTGTCGTCTAATGAGGCATTGTCTGAGGTTCTAATAATTTCAATATCATATATAACTTTTATTCCCCAGAGTAGTGTTTTAAGTTCAGGTTAAGAGGTGCGCATATGTTGGTGTATCATTATTTGATTGTGTCTGTAGTGTTGGAGGGAATATAAGTGTCAAAAGTTTACAGTGTGTCTCATTCATCCCAATCACAGAGGCTATCCTTCCACGGGTCACGGTGAATTCATTTTGTTAGTAAATTTAAGTGTTCTTGTGCTGGTTCGGGTTTTCTCTAAGGGGCGCTTCCACTGCAATTTCCATCTAATAATTAACAAACCCCAAGTTAAGTGAGAAATTAAAGTCCAGTAAGTATATATATATATATATATATATATATATATATATATATATATATATATATATATATATATATATATATACGTATATATATATATATATATATATATATATATATATATATATATATATATATATACACATATATATATATATATATATATACACATATATATATATATATATATATATATATATATATATATATATATATATATATATATATATATATATATATATATATATTAGGGTGACAATAGTGCATAGGGGTGAATTTCTAAAATTGATTAAATGGAATGGCCATTGGTCCAATACTGCGTACCCATGAAAAAAGAACACAGGCGAAATCCTGGGTCATTTGGACAATATTTAGAGGTAGCTCAAGTCAATTGAAGTTTTATCCTTATAGGCAAAAAATACGAATATTCATAATATGCCGGTTTATTTTAAAATTTACATATTGAGCAAGTTTATGTGTACACTGTACATATAAATGATTAATTCCTTTTTAAAATGAAACTGCAGTGAACACGCTTACATCAATGGGTGGGAGAGGTGTGGACAACCCATTCATTGTTTTCGCTTTTTGCTTGTAAGGTCCTGTTTTGATGTCCCTGGTTGTGACCGCCTCTGCTCTTCAACAACCTGCAGCAGATGTTGACGCTGGTCTTCACTCTTCGTGATCTTGCTGTTGAATGCCTGTATCAAGGCAATCCCTCTCTCTGCAGTGTCGTTGATGACTCTGAGACCACCCACAACTGCGACGCCAGTTTTGAAGTCTTCATCATCAGACCATGTGTCAGGTTCCTTGGACAAAAAAGAAGTCTTCATTTTGAGACTTTCAAATAGAAAGTTTGATCCTCTAGAAGCAAAGTCTGAGAGCTGCTTTGTGGGAAGGGAAGATGTGGCAGGAAGAGCAGCACGTTTTGGTGAATCCTCGGTCGCCTTCCTCTCAACGATTGCCCGAACTATGTTTGTCTTCATTGTTGCATTAATTTGTGGATCGAAGAGTGCAAGACCCACCAAGCCTTCACTGAGGTACCACAGGTGACGACCGAAGACTGTGAGACATGTTCTTGATATTTTGACGTCGTGGTACTCTGACAGGTCTTGGAGGAGCCGCAAATCATTAGCAGGAGCGGAGGATGGAACGGAGGCCGTGAACCATGCACTGACATACACCTCTAGCACAAAGAATGTGAATCGTTTCAAGCCTAATGTCTCACGAGCAGATAGTTTAAACTGATTAGCAAAAATCAGGATCTTCATGACATAAATGAGCTTAGCCATCCACCGTGCTCGGTGAAGTGCTCCGGGCCGTCGGAGATTAAACTTGGGTAGAGCTCCATCGAGACACCTGATTGCTAGCTCCAGTAGCTCACGGTAATCATCACGTGGCTGCTGCTTCTTGCCCAGATGATGTTTCCAGCAACAGATGAGGTCATCTCGTTTCTCGTACAAACTTGGAGGGAGGTCTGAGAGAGGGCTGTAGTCATCTTGACTGATGTCCTTCCACTTATGCTTGAAGCGAGAGAAGAGAGTAATATTTGGTCCAGAGGAAGGCCCCATGCATTCCACATACGCTTTCTCGGCAACAAGCTCAAGGAAGTGGTGACGACACGCGAGATGCAGAAGACGGCGGCCGAGTTTCTGCTCCAGAATGACACATGCCCCCGACAAGTGCCCAGTGTTTGAAGCTGTTGTGTCAAAACTGAGTGCTGAAACATTCTCTGATATTTTCCACTCTTCCAGCGCTGCACTGACTGCTGTAGCAATTGCCTGGCCAGTCCCTGACAATAGTTTCGGGACACCAAGCAGCTTTTCAGTATTGATTCCGGAGACAAGAATGGCGATTCGGTTAACACTCGCTCCTTGTTCATCAGGAATAATTTTTCCATCCCAGTGCACAGTAAGCACGTCACTAGGTTGAAATTTTTCTTTAATTTCGTTGGCAATCCCAGAACGGTGGGTTGCTCGCGAAGTACGCACTGTCTCATAGTTTAAAACTAGTTCCATTGGGTCATGACCTAGACTAGCAGCCGTGGCACTGACGATCCGGAGAGCAGAGCGGTGACTGATCCCAGTGCGGTCCAATGTACTTGACAATTCAGGGGTGATAACTTTGAGAGTAGCACGTTTACGATTGGAAGAAGATACCACTGGTGATATCGCTAGGGAACTTGTAGATGATGACGAGCTTGATTGTGATTCTGTTTCAGACGAAGAACCCAACTCATCATATTCAAGAGCAGAACTGGCTTGATTCTGTTGTAGAGATTGCTTACTCTTGCTTTCTTCCCAACGCTTCATGGAACAAGCAATCTTTTTGTCTACTCCTGCCATTACACCTCTTCTCCCTTTTTCTCGTTGCGCTGCCAGGAATGCTCGGTCTTCTTTGATGGTCAAGAGCTGCATTGCCTTGGGGTGGGCAACATCGAAGAGGTCCTCTAACTCATCGCAAAAAGTTTCCTCTTTCTTACGTTGTGTGTCTGTAGAGCGAGTGCAGTTTTTCTTAAGTCCCTTCCACATTAAAAAAAGATCCACTACCTTTCGTCCAATACTCTTCTCAGTTATGGTAGGAATCCATGCTTTATTCCAGAAACTAATAACCGATGCTGCAACTTCACTTGCAGAATCATTCACTGTTTTCTTATGTTCATTGTGACCGTGGAAAAACAGACGTAGAACATCTCCTCTTGAAGGAAGTTGTGCACCCGTGATTTCGGTTATGTTTTGACCAATGAGCCAAACTTCAGTTTTTGAACGTGTACTCGCCATTGAACCTGAAACAAACAAAAACATTTATGTAACTTATGTTGTTACTGTTATGCAAACAACAGCACCCATAAAGCATACGGCATGCAAGATCACTTGTATAAAGTTTTTAAAGTGTTATATACCTAAATTGATGCATTGATTTTAGACAAAGACAATGGTACTAACCGTAATACTGCAACAAGAGCGACGCACACACACCCACCGTCACGTCTCACACACAACTGATGCTACTGTACCAGTCAGACACTGGCACACAACCTCTTCCCCCTACCCTGACTGACACCCTCTGCATTGCCAATAGCTGCACCAGCCAAAATACTCATTACTCATTTTTAGAAAAAATGTTAGGAACAACTTTAGTTTGAATTTGCATTCTACATATACCTGCAAAGTTCCATAGTAATCGGTTCATAAATAAAGAAATTAGAAAAAATCAATAATAATTTCAGTAGTGTTAACTTCAAATGGCTTGAGCCACCTCTAAATATTGTCCAAATGACCCAGGATTTCGCCTGTGTTCTTTTTTCATGGGTACGCAGTATTGGACAAATGGCCATCTAAAAATAAAAACTTTCACTTTTTATTGTCACCCTAATAAATATATATATATATATATATATATATATATATATATATATATATATATATATATATATATATATATATATGCATACAATTACCCACAGCCCTCCCCTACTCCAGGTGAGACGCTGCGAGAGTCGATCCAGTTGATAATCATATGGCTGGGGGGGGGGGGTGGGTCTGCATTCATGGAAACTACCCCCCCTCCCCATAAAAAAGAAGGGTGGACATTCGGTAACCGGGCAATATGGGAGCAAATAGAGATGGCCTGCACAACATTGCGATATATACTAGTACGTTTTCGCTCATATCTCAATTTTACTCATCACAAGTTTTCATGTGTAAAGATTCTAATATGCCAACTAAATGTATGTAGACTCAATGAAAACATGTTTTATTGGAAATGGCTGCCAATATGGTCTCTCTTTTATTTTATAAAAACGTATTTTCACAGCAAAGGGGTTTTTTCAGATGTTATTTTTAACATTTATAAGAATTTATTTCGATACTATGTAACATGAAACTGAATTTTCTATTCAATGGGTTATATTTTCATGCTTTAAATAATCTCATTATTGTAAAGAGATTTATTTCAGCAAACCAAAAGTCATGATTATCCCAAGGACTTTCCATATCCAAGATTAGAAATGAAAGACTACGAGAGTACACCTTGGTCAAATATTCATGTCAAAATATAGGTTTTCATGGGTAAGGATTCCAAATATACCAACTAAATTTATGTAAGATCACTGTAAATATTGGTTCCAAGATATACCTGTCAATAAGTTGTCTATTGATGAAATGTAAGATACTGTGTGGTATATTACAAAAGCTTTGTTGAATTACTTTTAAAATGAAAAGAGCAACTTTAAAACAATGTTTCTAGAATTACAAAAATAGGGCCACAGTACTATTATTATTACATACAAAGTAATTATTGTTCACAATTTAAATAACTCTCCATATGTTTATAAAATATATGGTCTTAAACTCTTACGTAATTTCATGCAAAATATGTGTTTTATGCAATAGTAATAAATGAACAACTGAAAATATTAATTATTACTAATCTGAGTACCATGGGCACATTAAGGCGCCAATCACATAACACCTACATTTAAGGCTAGACAGCACGAAGACAGAGCATTCCATGATGCACAGTACATCATGGAATGCTCTGTCTTCGACATGGACACCTCCACGTGACACATTTTCCACACTTGCATTCTACATAAGAACATAAGACTGGAGGAAACTGCAGCGGGCATGTTGGCCCACACTGGGCAGTCCCATTTACACCCAACCCCTATCGCTCATATATCCACCCAACCTGTGTTTGGAGCTATCCACCGTGTTCGAGTTAATGATGATGTTTGGTAACTTATCCCACTCATCCACTGCTCTATTTCCAAACTAATGTTTACGTATCTGTCATGAGTAGAATGAAAATTAGCGGTTAGCAGATACTCATGACGTAATATAGGGAACCCTACTGATTGGTTGAGATCTCTGCTGTTAGTCAATGTTGTGGCTTCCGACAGGCTGGTCGGCAGAGGGTGACAGGAGGTCGCGGTGTGAACTTCACTGGAGGTGAGAGAGTATCGCGTGCTTTAAGATTATCCAAACACTCCCCGGCAGAGTATTATTTGTTAGAGCGTGGATTTTACCAGACCGAGAAGCCTGTTGGTGGAAGTCTCGTTGAGGGACAGGAAGGGAGTAGATGTATAGTGCACTGTCTTGTAGATCTCTATTGTGTGTGGGGCCGCTTAAGGAGGGGCGAAGTACTCACACTCTCCAGTGCAGGACCACCGTCGGCATTAGCTGTAGGGTTCACCCTGTCAGATCGTTGATTTAATGTATTAGGTATTGTCTGTGGTTGTGCCATGTTATAGAGAAGACTAAATTAGGATTTATCCTTTTTAGGAATATTTCTATTATTCCCTGTAAGTACTGGTAGAGGTGTAATGAGTTACTTGTATTTGGTGGTTAGAGTATTGTTACCAGTGTATAGTATGTTATATTTGGTCCGTGTTATCTTTATTTTGGGAGTATTAGATATTACTAGTATATGTTAGGTTAAATGGTATTATTTTTCTGTTGTCTGAATATATTATGTTACCAGGTGGCTAAGTGTGTTTATTTATGTTGTCTAGTTATGCCATGTTAGTTGGGTGCCCTTGGTTATTATGTAATTTGTCTTAATAAATTATATAAGAGTTGGGTAATATAATTATATACCTATAAATTTGTGAATTTTAATTTTTCGATATTATATTTGACATACATTGTATATACAGTGTTCATTATGATTCTGAAATTGAATGGGGATTTGAAGCTTAATTTGAAAGAACCCGTGACATTAGTCAGGGTGAGAATATCACAGATCAATAGACACTATCTCTCATCTAAATTTTAATTTGTCTAATTTAAAACCATTGCTAAGAGTTTGCTCCTGGTTGGATTGTTTGAGTACCTTTGTTATATCACCTTTGTCTAACCTGACTTCCATTTATGCACCTCCATTATATCGCTCCTCACTCTACTTCTCTCGAGGGAGTGCAAATTAAGATGCTTTAACCTGTCTCTGTAACAAAAGTTCCTAATGCCCGGGATTAGTCTTGCTATTCTCCTCTGAATTCTTTCTCAGGATTCTATATCCATTCTGTAGTACGGTGACCAGAACTGAACCGCATAATCCAGGTGAGGTCTCACAGGCAGAAGATATAGTTTTAGTATAACCTCGCTTATCTTGTAACTAACACTCCTTTGTATGAACCTAAGTACTTTGTTGGCCTTGTTTTGAGCAAATACGTGTTGTTATCGTGATTTAAGATTCCTACTTATCATTACTCCTAAATCTGTCTCGTAGTCGGATTTCTCTATAACAACGTTGTTCATCTGGTTTCTCTGTTTATTTTTCCTAAAATTAAGTACTTTGCATTCGTCCACACTAAATTTCATCTGCCATTTTTCAGAACATGTGAAAAATATGTTTAGTTCTTCCTATAGTTTTGCTGAGTCCTCGTCAGATTTAATTCCATACCCTATTTTAGTTTCCTCGGCAAATTGGTCCAAGTACTGAGCCTTGGGGTACTCCACTCGTGACGTTAGTGCCTTTAATGCTTACTCGTTGTTTAGTGTCCTGTTACCACGCCCTAATCCATTTCAGAATATCTCCTTCAATTCCATAAGCCTCCACATTTCATACTAGTTTTTCGTGGGGAACTCTGTCGAAGGCTTTACTAAAGTCGAGGTATACCACCTCATAATCGTGTCCATCATCCACTGATTCAAAAACAGTTGGAAATAATATTAATAGAATTGTCAGATATGAACGCCTGCTTGTGAAGCCAGGTTGGCAATTTTTGATCACCGTGTGCTTCTCCAGGTGATTTCGAAAAGTTTGAGATTATTGCGAACAGAAATTTGCCTACAATTGATGTTAAACTGATTGGACGGTTAGTTAGAGGATAGCGATCTATCTCCCTTCTTGAAAATCAGTATCACATTCGCTATTCTCCAGGATTCTGGTACCACACCCGTTTTCAATGACATGTTAAACAAATTTGCTTAGGGCATGCTTATCTCTTCCTTACATTCCTTCAATATTCTGGCAAATATCTCATCGGGACCTTATGACTTATTAGGCTTTAGTTTGTCTATTTGTTTATAAACTTTGTTACTACTCACTATTATCTCGCTTAATCTATTTTGTTCGCTATCTCTGTATATAGTTGTTGCCTCGGGTATAATGTTTAAATTCTCGGTGGTAAAAGCTGTTGAAAAATATCTGTTCAAATTATTGCTCATTTTTCCGATGTTAACAGTTAGCTCGCCTTTTATCTAGCTGTATTGGTCCAATCTTGTCTCGTGTTTTAGTTTGATACCTTTGGAAGAATCCCTTGAGGTTTGACTTCGCCTCCCTTGCTACCTTCAGTTCATTATTCTTCTTTCCTTTTCTTATCTCGGTCTTAACCTGACTGGCCAATACTTTATAATAATCTCGTAGGTAAACTTCACCATGTTTTATTCTCCTATCTATAGCCTTTTTTTGTCCAATAATATTCTTTAGATAATTATTTATCCATTTGGGGTCATTATTAGTTGATGTGGGTTTTCTGTATGGTATATTCTGCCCTTGTGCATTATGTAACTCATTATATAAATTATTATGGAGCGTTTTAACCCCAGACCTCATGGTCAAGTCACCCTCAGCAGTCATATTTTGTGAGGTTACCGTTGTCAGATCACCTCTGTGGGTACATTGTGTGAGGTCATCTCACGCGAGGTCATGTAATTTATCCCCAAACGTAATACCCCTCCTCTCAGTTGCCTTTACAACCTATCAAAGTTTGTCCTTCTGAAATCTAGGAATTTAATGGAATATTCCTTGCAACTGACATTAAGTAGGTAGTAGGCAGCTACCAAACAGGGAAAGATATTGGAAGCATAATGTATTTTCTAATGGTAGACCCTGCTGCCATATGGCATCACGAAAATTGTGACCTCGTCCCAGGTTGTTGATCTAACTTTCTGCCTCATTTACACACAATTGCAGGGTCTCAATTGTTTCTCTTACTATTGACAAGACAACATACATATATTGTTTCTCACTATTGATCTTTTTTTTACATTTTTATATTTCTTTATTATTATTATTATTATTATTATTATTATTATTATTATTAATATAATTATTATTATTATTATTATTATAATTATTAATTTTGTTTTTATTTTCAAATTTGTATTTTGTAATATAAATTTTATTTACAATGAATTATTATTATTATTATTATTATTATTATTATTATTATTATTATTATTATTATTATTATTAACAGAATCGCCGCCACCCAGGCGGCTAATCCGCTAGGCAACAGTAGGATGCCACCCTATTGGAGGCTCTGCATTGTCTCACTGTTCAGTCCCCAAAACTTCTTCTTCCATCAATAGTTCATTAACGGTGTATGTAAGTTCCACCATGTTTTTCACTACAACGGTACAGCAAAGTATATTTTTTTAGCATTAAACTGTTATTATTTTATTATCTAATATCACTACATATAACACCACCCATCATCACAACATATAACATCATCCATCATCACTACATATAACATCATCCATCATCACTACATATAACACCATCCATCATCACTACATATAACACCACCCATCATCACAACATATAACAATATCCATCATCACTACATATAACATCATCCATCATCACTACATATAGCACCATCCATCATCACTACATATAACACAATCCATCATCACTAAATATAACACCATCCATCATCACTACATATAACACCATCCATCATTACTACATATAACACCATCCATCATCACTACATATACATCATCCATCATCACTACATATAGCACCATCCATCATCACTACATATAACACCATCCATCATCACTACATATAACACCATCCATCATTACTACATATAACACCATCCATCATCACTAAATATAACACCATCCATCATCACTACATATAACACCATCCATCATCACTACAAATAACACCACCCATCATCACAAAATATAACAAAATCCATCATCACTACATATAACATCATCCATCATCACTACATATAACACCATCCATCATCACTACATATAACATCATCTATCATCACTACATATAAAACCATCCATCATCATTACAAATAACACCATCCATCATCACTACATATAACAACACCCATCATCAGTATATGTAACATCATCTATCATCACTACATATAACACCACCCATCATCACTACATATAACATCATTCATCATCACTACATATAGCACCAACCATCATCACTACACATAACATCATCCATCATCACTACATATAACACCATCCATTATCACTACATATAACAACATCCATCATCACTACATATAACATCATCTATCATCACTACATATAAAACCATCCATCATCACTACAAAAAACACCATCCACCATTACTACATATAACAACTCCCATCATGACTACATGTAACATCATCCATCATCACTACAAATAACACCACCCATCATCACTACATATAACATCATCCATCATCACTACATATAACACCATCCATCATCACTACAAATAACACAACCCATCATCACTAAATATAACAACAACCATCATCACTACATATAGCATCATCTATCATCACTACATATAAAACCATCCATCATCATTACAAATAACACAATCCATAATCACTACATATAACAACAGCCATCATCACTATATATAACATCATCCATTATCACTACATATAACACCATCCATCATCACTACATATAACATCATCCATCATCACTACATATAACACCATCCATCATCACTACATATAACAACATCCATCATCACTACATATAACATCATCTATCATCACTACATATAACAACATCCATCATCACTACATATAACATCATCTATCATCACTACATATAAAACCATCCATCATCATTACAAAAAACACCATCCATCATCACTACATATAACACCATCCATCATCACTACATATAACACCATCCATCATTTCTACATATAACACCACCCATCATCACTAAATATAACAACATCCATCATCACTATATATAACATCATCCATAATCACTACATATAACACCAACCATCTTCACTACATATAACATCATCCATCATCACTACATATAACACCATCCATCATCACTACATATAACAACATCCATCATCACTACATATAACATCATCTATCATCACTACATATAAAACCATCCATCATCATTACAAAAAACACCATCCACCATCACTACATATAACAACACCCATCATCACTACATGTAACATCATCCATCATCACTACAAATAACACCACCCATCATCACCACATATAACATCATCCATCATCACTACATATAACACCATCCATTATCACTACAAATAACACAACGCATCATCACTAAATATAACAACATCTATCATCACTACATATAACATTATCCATCATCACTACATATAACACCATCCATCATCACTACATATAACATCATCTATCATCACTACATATAAAACCATCCAACATCATTACAAATAACACCATCCATCATCACTACATATAACAACACCCATCATCACTATATATAACATCATCCATCATCACTACATATAACACCACCCATCATCACTATATATAACATCATCCATCATCACTACATATAACACCATCCATCATCACTACATATAACATCATCCATCATCACTACATATATCACCATCCATCATCACTACATATAACAACATCCATCATCACTACATATAGCATCATCTATCATCACCACATATAAAACTATCCATCATCATTACAAAAAACACCATCCACCATCACTACATATAACAACGCCCATCATCACTACATGTAACATCATCCATCATCACTACAAATAACACCACCCATCATCACTACATATAACACCATCCATCATCACTACATATAACACTATCCATCATCACTACATATAACACCACCCATCATCACTACATATAACAACATCCATCATCACTACATATAACACCATCCATCATCACTACATATAACACCATCCATCATCACTACATATAACACCATCCATCATCACTACAGATCGGTAAAATAGTTTCCGAGATTCTCGTGCGGACAAACAAACACACAGACATACTTCTTTGTTTTATATATATAGATTACATTTTTGCCCCACAGGCCCCGATGTGGGTCAGTGACCTGTGCCCGAATGCCCCATAAAAAATAAATAAATAAAAAGTTCTTCTTTGAATTTCACTTCTTTGTGATCGCTCCCTAGCTCGACATTACTAAAGAGGTTTTTTCTGTTTGACAGAAGATAAATGGGCAGTTGTTCAAAACCATCCCAGTGGTAGGGTAGTGGTAGTTGGGGAGAGCCAGGTGAGGTTTTTCGGTAGGACTTTTAGTGCAAGAGATAGGAAACGTAGGCCTAGGGTGTGTTTTCCTGGGGCTGGGATAGGGCATGTAGCTAAGATGATAGATAGGGTTTTGTCAGGGGAGGGTACCAAGCCAGTAGTGTATCTTAGTGTAGGAGGTAACGACATAGGAAAGGTTAGGAGTGAGAAACTTTTCAAGAGGTATAGGGAGGCGCTAGGGAAGGTTAGAGATAGGGGATGGATCCTTATAGTATCAGGTGTCTTGCCTAGAAGAGGAGTTGGGGGTGAATAGTTGCCCAGGGCAATTGCTATAAATTGCCGACTGGAAAAAAATTATGCAAGCAATGGTTGGGCGTGCATTGATAACTAGCAACCATTCTATGGCAACGAATACCTGTACATTCGTGACGGAGTACACTTGTCTCGCGCGGGGGTAAAGATGGTATCTGCATCCCTGGAGCGTCAAATTGTTACTCCAAAGAGGGGGTTTCGCCAGTAGAGAGAGGTCGGGGTAAGTGGGAGTAAAAAAACAAGCAGGTCCTGGGGAGTAAAATTGGTTACTCGGGACAAGGGATAAAATAAGACCAGGGAAGGGTAGGTATAAATGTATACTATACAAACAGTAGGAGCGTTAGAAATAAAATAGACTTGCTGAAAGCAGTTGTATGTACCTAAAATGTAGATGTCATAGGAATCTCTGAAACTTAGATGAATCTGGCGACCAAGAACTTTTTATAAGAGTACCACAGAGTAGGGTACAACCTTTTTTACAAGGAGAGGGGAGGTAGGAAGGGTGGGAAGGGTCGCATTCTTCGTCAGTGATACAATAAAAGAGTGTTTTAATAATTCAATAAAGGGTGAAATATGAACCGAGTCTGTATGGGTAGAAATTGCAGAAGGAAGAGAAAAATTCATTATGGGAGTGATTAACAGGCCCCCATGTCTTGGGAAAGAAGCAGCTCAGCCCATATGGCAGGAAATGAGTAGGGCAGCAAAATACAAAAACCTGTGCATTATGGGGGATTTCAACTTCAGAAATATTGACTGGGACAACATTGTAGGTGACTATGAATCTGAAGACTTCCTAGACGTAGTGGAGGACAATTTTATAAAACAACTAATTACAGAACCAACCAGAGGTGACAATATATTAGACCTAGGATTATCAAAAAAAAAAAAATATTATCAGAGATATCACAATAGGGGAAAAACTAGGGAACAGTGATTACAGAGAAATCAGGTTCACCCTAAATTGGGAAACGAAAAACAATGACAATATGGTCAGAGTCCCAGACATTCGATCGGTGGATTATGAGGGGTTAAGAAGGTACATAGGTGAGGTTGCCTGGGAACAGTCAGGTCAGACCCTGGTAGGAAGGGTGAGGTCACCGGCGACACAACAATTGATCATGAATATAATATATTCACTAGTATACTACGTAAAACACAAGAACAAAATATACCATACAAAAAAAATTAGGTCAAATAAGAATGAGCCAAGATGGAATGACCCAAAAACTTAAACACGACATAGGAATAAGGAAAGGATTTTATAAGAACTTATGGGGAGGGGAGGTATAATGAACTATCTAGGATTGTTAAGAAAAATGTAAGGTAGGCAAAGAGAGACTACGAAATCAGGATAGCAAGAGAATCCAAGGCGAATCCCAAGGGATTTTTTCAGGTATATAGGACAAAGGTCAAGGAGAAAGTGGGGCCTCTAAAGTCAGAGAGAGAGGAAGTGATCGATGATAGTGAGGAAATAAGCAAAGCATTAAACAGCTACTTCTTATCAGTTTTTACATAGGAAATTCACGAGGAAATGTCAGAGGTGGAACCGATATATAGGGGAAATGAAGAAGAGAAATTAAAGAATATCACTATCAGAAAAGAGGATGTTCTTAAGAAGATAAATAAATTAATGAAGACATAATCCCCAGGGCCGGGTGAAATTTTTGCTTGAGTTTTGAAAGACTGTAAGGAACAGATTAGCGGACCCCTCGTAAATTTATTTACAAAATCATTAGACACCGGAGTTGTGCCAGACTTGTGGAAACAGGCAAATGTAGTATCCATATTCAAAAAGGGTGACAGAGCATCAACGTCAAATTACCTGCCGATTAGTTTGACGTCAGTAGTGGGGAAATTTCTTGAATCAATTATAGCAAATATCATCCAATCGTATTTAGAGAAAAACAAATTAATCTACGACTCTCAAAATGGGTTTGCAAAGGGAAAATCTTGTCTAACAAATCTCCTGACGAATTTTAGGAAAGTGTTCGAGGAAGTAGACAATGACGAAAATTACGATGTTATATACTTAGACTTTAGCAAAGCATGTGACAGAGTACCGCATCAGAGGCTTCTGAGAAAAGTTGAGGCTCATAGCATTGAGGGGAAGTTTTAAATTGGATGTAATCATGGCTCACCGATATAACACAGAGGGTCAGCATAGATGGTGATCAATCTGAGTGGGGCTGTGTAACCAGTGGGGTTCCCCAGGGCTCAGTACTGGGCTCACTATTGTTCATAATTTACATACACGATCTAGATACTGGGATCAGCGGTGACATAAGCAAGTTTGCGGATGACACCAAAATAGGGCGGCCGATTAATTCAGGGTAGGATGCAAATGCACTACAGGAGGATTTAAATATACTTCAGGAGTGGTCAGATAATGGCAAATGAAATTCATCAACAGCAAATACAGCATACTTATTATTGGAAGAAGAAATACTGTCAATGTATAGAGCCTTAACAACACCAACCTGGAGAAGTCGACTTGTGAAAGAGACTTAGGGGTACTTGTAAGTACGGACCTCCCGCCTAGAAAACAGTGCGTTAGTGTTCGAAATAAAGCAAACTGAGTATTAGGTTTTATATCTAGAAGTGTATGTAATAAGAGTGTGGAGGTCATATTGCAACTATATCTTGCGCTAGTCAGGCCACACCTCGATTATGCTGTTCAGTTCTGGTGCCCTTATTATAGAATGGATATCAATTCACTGGAGTTGGTGCAGTGAAGAAAGGCGAAAATGATTCCGGGACTTAGAAGCCTTCCATATCAAGGTAGATTAAAGAAACTAAACTTGCATTCCCTAGAAAGACGAAGAGTGCGGGGCGATATGATAGAAGTATTTAAGTGGGTGATAGGAATCAATAGAGGAGATCTAGATAAAGTTTTTATAATATCCGAGCAGGATAGGACTCGGAGCAACGGATTTAAGTTGGATAAGTTTAGGTTTAGGAGGGAGATAGAAAAAAATGTTTCACATATATTGTGGTAAACGAGTGAAACAAGCTTAGCAACTTTGGGGTAAGTGCTGGAACGCTAGAAAGTTTTAAAAGGAGGCTAGATAGATTCATGGATAATAGAGAGTGGTAGTAACTCTCGACAGGAGCTACCATGCACAGGCCAACCGGCCTATTGCCGACTCATTATTTTCCTATGTTCTTATGTTCTTCTTAAATCTAGTATATTATTACCTCGGGTGGGTTCAGTTATAAGTTGTCTTAGGAAACAGTGCCTGAACTGGTTTAAGAAAATCCTCTGATTCTGAGTTGCCCATAAGGTCTTTCCAATCTATTTGACTAAAGTTAAAATCACTTACAGTACTATACAGACTTTGCTATGATTGGATGCCCTGTGCATTTCATCCCAAATAAGTTGCCCCTTATCCCTATCGAGATTAGGAGGTGTATATATTACTACTGTGATTAATTTTTCCCTACCATTGGTTAATTGTATCCAAATTGTTTCTGTATTCAGTTCAGTTTTATTTCCTTATTGATTTCACACTTCAGATCATCCCTGACATAAATTGCTATCCCGCCTCCTTTCCTAATCCACCTATCGGTATGGAATAATTTGTAACCTTTAATTTAGTATTCGACAGGTTACTCACGTGAGTTTAAGTTTATCCAAGTAGAGCAAGAGCTAGGGAGGTTTTACTCACCCGTCTGACGCCAAAAGGTTTGGTGGTATTTTTTAAGCATCTATTATATGAATAAGTCAAAATACCATTTCTTACTTGATACAGCCTGGCCAAAAACCTGCGGCAACGGGTTAAAAATTGTACCACATGGTGGCGCCTTTTTTTACACACAGGGACATAACATCATCATAATTACAATTTGACATTATTTTGTGCAGTTGTGTTGGAATTTTATAATTAACAAAAAATAAACATTATAAAAACGATAGACACAGATTTTACACATTAAAACATATATAAAACATAGAATGACAGTTATCACACATTTAAACAAAATTTCTGATATAGAATCATACTTAAGTACAAGATAAACTTTAGCCTGTTCATCGTGTTTGTTAAGCGCCGTGAACTTCCATTGGGGATTGCCCCTGCCAACTATGTGGTCGGAGTAGCATTTTACCGAATCCATGCAGCTAGGAAGCACGAGGCTACATATATATCACACAACATCCTTGACCACCGAAGGGTCAAGACGTACCTGGCGCTCCTCTCGGAACAGCCAGGTCAACTGTTAAGTTGGCCCATACCAACCCCTTCCCCTGAACCCTCCTCCCCACCGGAATATCAACAAGTTCTCGCCAGAAGTTACAATTTCATTTAGGAAAGGAACGGAACCAGTGTTAAACAGAGGTGAACAGTGGTGAACAGTGCTTAAGTCAGTGAGAACAACTCAACAGTAACAGTCTTACCCAAGTTAACCTTCACACAGTGAGGTCCCAGGTACCCAGTGATAACGGCCCGTGAGACCCAACAACAACCAGCGACGTGTTAATCCGTCTACGATAGGAAGGCCTGGGACCAAACCTCACTCATATAACACCATCTGTGAAGGAATTACTACACCACGTGAGGCCCCCTCATAACACCATCTGTGAGGGAATTACTACACCACGTCAGGTCCCTCATAACACCATCTGTGAGGGAATTACTACACTACGTGAGGACCCTCATAACACCATCTGTGAGGTAATTACACCACGTGAGGTCCCCCATAACACCCTCTGTGAGGGAATTACTACACCACGTGGTCCCTCATAACACCATCTGCGAGGGAATTACTACACCACGTCAGGTCCCTCATAACACCATCTGAGGGAACTACTACATCACGTGAGGTCCCTCCTAACACCATCTGGGAGGGAGTTACTACACTACGTGTTTGCTGTTCAACACGTACAATCCTACATTAATCTGTATGTTCACTGTATGTTCCTTTAGCTTTCTCTAATGAAGGCTTTTGTTAAGCCACCAATGTATGTAATAAATCATTTATGTCCAATGTATATTTTCAGCCTTCGGGCTGCAGAACTTTTTCAATAAACCGTTAATTATTATTATTATTATTATTATTATTATTATTATTATTATTATTATTATTATTATATCTCATCAGTCCATATAGCACGCGGACTTCCATATACAAACATCGTGCTTAACAACCACGATGAACAGACTTTGTGTGGAATATAACAAAGCCAAGGATTGCTTTTGTTCTTCCTGTGGTGCAGTGGTAGCGACCCCTGTTCACAGGCAAAGGTCCAAGCTTCGATTCCTGACTAGCGAGGTGCTCCATTGTTTCCCCTTTTCCTGCGTGATTTTATCAAAATTTATCTTATCCACGTTTCCATTGTGGATCTACATGAAATATATGTATATATACATGAGAGTTGTTGCTGCTAAATCCAAGGTCCACCCAAACTTTGGTAGTACCAGTCCCCTTTGCAACACGGTAAAGGAGGATCGCTAATATATCTGTGTCATTTGCTCTATGACTAACCTGGGCATCTGTCATGGTTTCTTTGATATGGTTCACATGCAAAACAACTCGTGTGTCTGCTTCCTCATTCTGACAACAAAGTTCAGGTACAATCTGCTGAAACACTGATATTCTTTTTATTTCACATTTATAACACTCTTCTTCTAGTGCTCGATAGATTTCATGACCGTCCAACATTTCTTTGTAGGTGTCCTTTTCCCATTCAGCTGCATGGAATTTGAAGAGTGATGTCTTGAATAGACCGAATGACAGTGCTTGACTGAAGTTTTTTTATCGTTTCTGTTCAGGTCCAGCAATAACAATGTTGACCTCAGTTGCACCACGCATGCTTCGTTCATTGTCTTTGATTGATGGACTTGTACAAGCATCACGCACAAAGTCCACACATCTAGCATGAGCACACAACTTTGACAGCAGGACTTCACCCGTCCCGCAACATGCAGCAGGGAGATCTGACAAAAATCGGATGAGAAATGTTGCATCTATAACACAAGCATCGACTGTGGAAGGTGTCTGACTGTTTTCTTTCGTTTCAAGAGCCTTTAGGAGTACTGTACAGACTTTCCTGCTTTATTGATAAATCCATTAAGATGTGCCAGAGATGCAGGTACAGGGGTGATAGGGCAACTCAAAACTTTTGGAAGATCATTATCAATTTTTGTGGCTAGGTATGATAACCTTTCAAATGGGTCTCTTGTTGGTTGTATCTCTTGGATCTTCATATCTTTCCCAGTTAATTTACCTTTTATTCCCTCTGTTGCAAAATTCTTCACTCTACGCCGTGGTAATGGTTTTGCAAATCTACTAGCATCATTAAAACAGTCTGTTACGAACTCATCACACCACTTCTGGCCAATATCAATAAACTGTGTCAACTCTTCTTTCACCTTTTTCTGAAACTGAACAGCTAGTTTAAATTCAATACAGATTTTCATCACTAATTATATAGAACTAGTATCTTAATTCATCCATGTTACTGATCTCAGCGCCCGGTTTCAGTAGCTGCACAAGGTGTTTCTCTATCCTGTCAAAGTCTATATCATCTGGGTCCACACCAAACTCTAAGAGATATTAACTTAGATCTGACATTTTGACTGCAGCTGCCTTTGTACCAAATTTACTTGTGGAATCACCTCCTGTTATACTGAACATGGCAGGGAAAATTTTGCACAAAATCGATCCCATGTTTGTTGCATTAGTTTGCACAAGAATGAATATTGTTGTATCCAAAGTCTACCTCTCATCCATAACTGTTAAAACCCATGTGCATGTAGTAGACACCAGAAATATGCAAATAACACAACAACATATTTCATTTGACAACACAATGATTCCTTCTGTCCCTTTCATTGTTGCATGTAATGCATGTGAAATCAAGCGCAGGTTTGCTTCCTCAATATCCTTACGAAGCTCTGGAAGTGTCTGGATGCTTCCATTTCTAATCAGCTGGCAAGGTTCTTTGTCAGTTTAACCTGAAATGCCTGCCCCACTGATGATAATATCTACATTTGCAAACTTGGCATCAACACAATGGATGATGCACTGCATTAGAAGTTTCAAAAGTTTGACTTTGTTGCTGGGTGAAGCCCAGAAATTAGCCAGTGCAATATGTTCATCTCGATTGGACTCTTTCACTTTCTTTTACCGACACTTCCATGTACGAGTATGTATCCATTACGAAATCACTGCGATTTGCACGAATTGCCAGTTTTTCAATCCGGTCAAGAAAGCTACCACACATATCTCCAAATGTGCTTAGGTCCTTTAAAGGAAGTTGTCTGATATATGCCAAACATCCACTAGAAGGGTGGTTTGAACTGGAGGCCACTGAAATGGTTTCAAATATATTTTTTTCTCGCCTGTTCATGAGGTCAAATGAGTCAACCAGAAAACATGTTTGAAGTGAATCTACATGCATTCATTTGGCATATATGCAATCGTTACTCATGAAAAACCTATGTTTTGTCACCAAAATCATGTTCCAATATTGAGTAAAAGTGGAGATATAAAAAAAGGGAAATATCGCAATGTCTTGGCGGTCATCTTCAATTCCTCACTGACTGTCCGGTTAAAAAATGTCCACTCTTCATTTTTTGGTATTTTCGATGTACTTCTCACACATTAAAAGATGATTTGGGGTAGTTGTCAACAGAGCCGTAGATAGAGAGAGTTCGGTCAACTCGGTGATCGAACCTGATTGGCTGAGCCGGTCCCGTGACATGAGGGCACCATGTTGTTACTCAGCTGATGAAGAAGTTTGCGTTCGTACTGTAGAGGATGATGATGTTGATGATGTTTATTGAGCAAAAGTGTTATACATGTTTACAGCTGGATAAGCATGCGTATAAACTATGTAGCTATACAGGTCAGCATGAATTTAGTCAATGTGAGTATTATATAAGGTAGGAATATACAGGTTCCTATTCATTAATTACTTACACTGCAGCCTCCTGTTGCCACTAAAAATTCTTTAAAATTCTAATATCTCCTTCATTGATGCCCTTTTTCCCCCAAAATGTTTATAATTTTATTGTGCTTTACTTTATCAAAAGCTTTTCCAAATCAACAAAGCAGATGTATAAATTACTTTGGACCTCGAAAGCCCTTTCACTAAAAATTCCCAAACCATATATATAGCCTCTCTTGCTCCTTTTCCCAGTCTAAATCCATTTTGCTCTTCATATAACTGACTTTCTATTCAAAAATTTATTTGCCTTAAAATTATGTTCAACAAAACTTTGCAGGCATGACTTATTGATTAATATGGATTTACTTCTGTGTACAGTATACAAAACAGTATACTATATATATCGTAATTATCAATTTGTTAATAATATGAGGACCTTCTCTTTAATAAAGGCTTTTCCATTTAAAAAGATTTTATTAATAATAAATCTGATCATTATGTGGGAGACAGCCCGAGAAGACTTCACACCCGCTGAGTAACAACATCGCGCTTGTGTTCTGGATGGCCAAACTCTCTCTATCTACGGCTCTGGTTTTCATGCACTCACACCCCCCTGTAGTTTCGAAGGTTTACTAATGTAATGAGAGAAGTTTCGATTGGCAGTTCGAGCACGAGAATCGCGAACCAGACGAGGTGAGATGGGCAAGCCTCAGTGCAGGCACAGGCAGATACGGAGAGAGAGATGCACCTGCTGGTTGGGTGGGGCTGCACACAGACGAAGTGTGGAAACGGAGGAGCTGCCTAACTAACTGTCGGTCCACTTGTTGAAGTTGTGGAAACGCAGGAGCTGCCTGCCCGTCGGTTCACTTGTTGAAGTTGTTGGGACGCAGGAGCTGCCTGCTTGTCAGTCCACTTGTTGAAGTTGTGAGGACGCAGGAGCTGCCTGCCTGTTGAAGATGTGAGAACGGAGGAGCTCCCTGTCGGTCGGACTTGCGGTCGTCCGGTTGGATAAAGAGTATTTTTTCTCCTTTTTGTTTGAGATCACATTCAAGTGACTCATCTCTGCACGTTTTTGAGGTTACTCCAGGTGCTTGAAGGCCAGGTAGTGTCACAAGACAACGACCAGGTAGCGCCACACGACAAAGGCCAGGTAGTTTCACACGCCAAGGACTAAGTAGCGCCACACGTCAAGGACTAAGTAGCGCCACAGGAAACTGGCCAGGTAGTGCCAAACGACAAGGGCCAGGTAGTGCCACGCGTAAAGGGCCAGGTAGTGCCACAAGCCAAGGACTAAGTAGCGCCACACGTCAAGGACTAAGTAGCGCCACACGACAAGGACCAGGTAGTGCCACACGTCAAGGGCTGTGTATTGAAGGGCATGTGTCCTGGGCTGTGTATTGAAGGGCATGTGTCGAGGGCTGTGTAATGATGGGCCTGTGTCCTGGGCTGTGTATTGAAGGGCATGTGTCGAGGGCTGTGTAATGATGGGCCTGTGTCCTGGGCTGTGTATTGAAAGGCATGTGTCCTGGGTCGTGTATTGGCGGGCATGTGTCCTAGGCATGTGTCCTGGGCATGTGTCCTGGTGCTGTGTCTTAGGCTGTGTATTGATGGGCATGTATGATATGCAACAAGTGTAAACTTAGGAAAACTTTGTTAGTGGAGCCTATAGGCGTAAAACATTTATGATGCTATCCAACAACATAAACCCAGCTTCTGTTTTGTGTGGAAAGGCTGGGTTTGTGCGTGTAGCGTTGGTCGTGAATGTTCTTGTCCGGAGTCCCTCGCACTTAACATTTGTTTACCGATAACGTGACATTATCAGAGGAAGTTCTGTATAGTTTTCGTAAGTTTACCCTGGTTTTCAATATGGTACTCTAGACCTAGAGGACATAGGCATTATTTTGACAAGAAATTTGTTTCATGTTGTAATAATAAAGAAACTAAAGTGAGCCATTTAAGTCTCTCGGAAGATGATTTCTGCAATGAAGCCTAAAAATTTGATCAGGACTTACCTGGAGAGGTAGAGGCCTCTGACCTTCTGCGGGGAAGCACACTGAAGGTCTGGAGCGGTCAGGGAAGTGTTGGAGGCACTAAGTAGCTCCGCCAGCCACTGTAGGGAACAGTTACACACCATCGGGTTGCCCCTCAGGTCTAGGTTCGCCAGCGACCTCCACGTCACCTCCGTCACCGGCAAACTCTGGAGGCCGTTGCCGCGAAGGTCGAGGGAGAGAAGGCGGGGCAGAGAAACTAGAAAGCCCCGGGGTAAATGTCTTACTAAGGGATTGTGAGAGAGTGTCAGCTTGCGCAGGTTGACACAATGTGTGAGGGCCCCGGGGTGTAGCGACGACAGGTGGGGACACCGCGAGATCTCTAGTGTAGTCAGGTGTCCCAGACTCCTGAAGGCGCCGCCATCAAGGCTCTTCAGTTTGTTTCTGCTGATGTAGAGTGAGTCCAACATGATTAGCGACGCGAGTGCCAACGACGGCACCTCCCTCAGTAAGTTGTCATTGAGGTTCAGCTTCAGTAATCCCTGGAGGCGGTGGAATGCAGTATCGGCAATGATGTCGATGCTGTTAGTTTCCAGGGAGAGTGTCACGAGGGTGTCCGTGCGGAAAGCGTTGGATTCCAGTCGTGTAAGACGGTTGCGACAGAGATGTAAAGTCTTAAGTGCTCCTAGGTTTTCCAGGGCAGATGTAGGCACGTGCCTGAAGTAGTTGTCACACAAGTCGAGGACGTGAAGGCCTTTGCAACTACGAAAGGAGTGCTGAGGGAGTGAGTGGAGTTTATTGTGGGCTAATAAAAGCACTTTGAGGTCTGGAACATCTGTAAGAACAACGGCGGGAAGCTCCGGCAGGCTATTGTGACTGAGATCGAGCAGAGCGAGGGAGGTGAGGCCCATTAGCGCCCCAGCGGCCAACGTGGTCAGGTTGTTGTGACTAAGGCGTAGCTCTCGCAGCCTCACCTGCTCGACGAAGTTACTAGTGCCCAGGTTGGCTAGGTGGTTGTGTGAGAAGTCCAGCTCCTCGAGGTGGTCGAAGAAGACAAGAGAATGACCAACAGAGTCGATGGTGTTGTGGGCCAGGTTGAGACGCCGTAGACCTGGGTTAAAGAGGATGGGGACAACGTTGATTCCCACGCCCACACAGCGAGCGCTCGGCCCGTCATCATCACAGGAACACCCGGAAGGACAGAATGCCCTCACTGTACCCACCAGCAGCACCGCCCACGCCAGCCACCAACACACCATCACTGGAACGGGGAGAGAAAGAAAAAGGATCTCATTACCATCAGTCCCAGCGGCAGGCGAGCCATCCACCTACCTTCCTATCTATCTGCTGATCTCTTTCCAATATGTCGTTCACTTTGAAGGAGCCCATAGACGTGGGGTTCACTTCACATCTCAGTACCTGCAACCATGCATCCAGAAGATCCCACCAGACACCTTGTATGATAGAGGGCCCATGAAAGAGACATCATGTGGCCTTGCTGGCTCAGTCGACGCCTTATTGTGGTTATCAAGAGTGAAGATCCCGTTATCTGTCTATATTTCATACGCTTATTCTCCCCTTTCCTCCGTCCCTCCTCGCTGTAAAAGATGCTGCTGCATAAACATCCTGCTGTTCTGGGCGTCTGCACATTCCTGTACACACCCACCACATAGAGGCGAATCTCCCATACATTGCCTCACTTGACTTTTTGTGAACTGTGCTTGTGAACTTATGATAGTACAGTAAATACTGTAAGTTTAAATCACAATAATAATAATAATAATAATAATAATGATGATAATAATAATAATAATAATAATAATAATAATAATAATAATAATAATAATAATAATAATAATAAAAATAATAATGATTTTTTTGATAAATACTCATGGGTTTTACAAAGACTTTCAACAATTTTGAAATTTCCTCTTTGGCTCTTAATAATTAAATTCGTTGTGTCCAGGATTTGCCGTGAAAAGTTTGTTTTGATGCAGAAAATTGAGATTCAGAGCCAGACAAGGGGAAAGACGACTGAATTTCCTTAAAAAGCGGTACCTTGTCTGCGGACTCACATTTTTATGTATGGCGATGTAAACAAAACAACAAGAAATAGAAGAAATTATGTAATACCACGAAAATCATAACACTGAAATTCCAGTGTATTGCTATAGGTTGCGGGCAAAATATACAGTGATCTCGCTTTTCAGTGCTTTATCGTCTACAGTGGAATTTCAATGATATACAATATATATTTCGGTTATTCCAGTAACCGTCGTCAAAAGAATCTATAGAAAAAGATACAACACAGTTTAGAGAAACAAAACACGTCTGTATTAAGATGAAAAAAAAAAAAAAGATGCCGGTAATCAAATGTAACAAATTCAAGTGACGTTAATCAAGTCTTGATCAGAGAGAAGTTGACCAGTGAAGTTAAATGTAGTTATGATAACAACACTCAATGATCAAAATACACAATGAAGCAAAGTTAAGTTTAGGGTCAAACACTTAAAGTTAAACACAGTGCCCATCCCGTTATAATCTATTGCATTAACATGCATCACATTCAGATAAAATAACTTATATGATCTCGAAGTAAAACAAAAACATAAAATTGCAGACTATGTAGATATTTTGGTATCTCTCTCTTTCTAAATTATTCTCTTTTCTACTTCAGCTAATTTATCAGTCGTGTCGTCTCCCTTCCTGTTCAATCTTAGTCTAACTTTATGAAAAAAAAATATTTCCAAGCATTTTCCTTCACTCTCCCGCTTCTGCACACTTCACTTAACACATACTACTCCTTCACACCCAGTACTTGACACAAGTGACACCTCCACACCTTCCACTTGATATACACACATGGTACGTCCACACCTTCCACCTGATATCCACACGTGACACACCTCCACACCTTCCACCTGACATACACACATGACACCTTGTTACGACCGTGTCGTATTTTTCTATTATTTTTTATAACATGCTTCAATGTTGTTCCATATTATTCCTGTAATGATGTGTTATATTTACTATTATATAATCTAGTTACCTTACCCTGTGCTGTCAAGGTTTTAACTGTTATGATTTGTTCAAGCCCATCTTATTTCTTCATTTGGTATTGCAACAAGCATTCTTTGTTTCTCTAACGACCATCTGCATCGTTAAACGACCCATGTTTCACCTGCTTGTCACACTGGCGGGAGCCGACCTTATATATAGTACCCACCAGCAGACGGAGTTCAGTCCAGTCCTCCTGTCATTCAGTCCACGTTCTTTTGAGTGACACTTGTCACCTGCTACTTATACTTTATTTTATTTCTGTGTTGTTCCTGTCGCGACCAATGTGGTATATCTATGTGAGAACCTATTCATGTCTCTTATGTGTCCATTAGTGCTTGCTTGGTTACATTTAAGTAATTCAGTGTTGTTTCTCGATAGTTAATTTCAGTGTTAGTTATTTTATATGTTTATGCAGTGTTAACGTAATCCAGTGCTTTATTTTTATTCTATATGTTTAAGCAGTTCTTTTGATGTTTCGATGTTTTAGTATCATTTGTGTCTTAAAAGTTTCGATAGTGAATCAATTTGTTGTGACAGCCTACGAGGCTCTTTATTGTGTTAGTATTTAATTTAATTAAATTCTTAAGGGTTTACTTTATTTTAGCCCCCTTTTTTTTTTTTTGGTTATGCCTAGAACCTGGATATTAAAGTAAATTAAGAGACGGCGTAACACACCTCCACACCTTTCACTTGACAAAATAATGGTTGCCCTCGTGTAACGAAGGAAGGCAAGCCCATGGGCTATCTAGGTGTGAATCTGTTTAAGGTGTAGACACTGACGCCAACACACCCTGAGTTTACTTCTCTTTTACTTCTTATATTTCTTTTACTTACTTTTAATCTTTCTTTATTATCTAATTCTCTTTCCTTCTGTGTTCGTTATACTTGTATACTTGTGAATTGGGGACGGTTTTGGGTAGAGGCTGGCTGAGGGGTGTTAAGGAAGGTGGATATGGTGAGGACTACTGTACAGTAGACAGTAAGCTGAAATGAGGGGAGAGAGGGAGGGAGGGAGAGAGAATAACTGGGGAATAATGGCATAACCGGTGATAACTGGGGGAACAGGGATACCAGGCGTTAGGCTATGTTATTTCTTATGGCTCACTATATCACTACATAATACCAAAGACATGCATGACAATGTTTTAGTCAACACAAGGAATTGAGAACTAGTCATAACGGTTCTTCGTTATTAATGACGTTACTCAAAATGAACAGTTACACTTCAAAAATAATAGCCTATCTTTCTAGTTTGCTAACCAGAGGTCACCTGAATCACAATACATTTCGTGAAACGGTTAAGCCTAATAGGTACTAAAGTTATACCCCGCCATGTGAGGAGACGACACCCACACTCCCACACTTAACTCTGTCCAAAACCAGACTAGACTTTTTCAAAATGCGTCAGCCACAAAGGGAGCTGAGGGACGCCACCTCTTCATGACGTCACGTCCTACGGGTTTTCTTATTGACAGCACTAGGATCCCGCAATCAAACAATCATTTCGCAACTATATGCCAGACGCTCCCCCGGCTTGACACAGCCAGCCTTCCTACTTACCTACCAGCCCCCTTTTTCACTGACTTAGTGAAAGAATTTGAAGTAGCAAAACGTCTGGACAAACTGAAGCTAAAGTTCTCCCCAGAACTAGTTAAACCCCTCTGCTCCATCACCAATGCTTCCCTCAGCCAAGTAAGATGCCCAGCTTACTGGAAAAATTCATATGTTTCACCAGTGCCAAAGTCAACTAGCCCATCACCCCAGTACCCTGCTTAATCTGAGAGAGTTTCGTATTTGACTAGGCTTATGCAGGCGCCATAGATCCTCAGGAATTTGGCAATATGAAAACTTCCTCCGCCATTCACTGTCTTGTCAGCTTTCTCGACTACATATACCGCGATCTGGAAAAACGAAAGACGTCTGTGGCTGTCACCTTTATTGACTCCACCAAAGAATTTGACCTAGTCGACCAATATTTAATCATGAACAAAGAGCTATCGACCTCGGTTTTCTAAGAAGTCATAGTGACCGACGCCAAGCTGTACGCTTCCGAGGGGCTGTCTCCACTTTTCAGGCACTCACCTGTGGCGTCCCTTAAGGCACCAAGATGGGACCGCTTCTGCTTTTTTATGCTTATCAATGATACCCTAAGAGAAACATTTGCTCGCTGGAAATATGTCGAAGACACCACCATTGGGATCAGTGTCAACAACTTGGCTCCCCACTACAACTCCCTCCAGGATTTATGAAAACTCTCCAAAATTGGCCCACCAACAACCACATCACAATCAACCATACCAAGACCATGGTTATGCACATCAACCTCTCCTCCGACCTTGTCCCACCTCCCTTCATTTAATTTAGGCCCCAACACACTCCAGATTGTGGACTCCACTAATCTCCTCGGCGTCACTATAGATAACAAACTAAATTGGAAACAACACGTCAGTAAAATTGTCAAATCCTCCTGTTTTCGTCTCCACTTCCTCCGCCGACTCAAGTCCCTCGGAGTTCCTGCGCCCGAGCTCCTCAGTGTTTCCTCAACATTCATACTTTCCAAGTTCCAAGCTCACCTATGCGTCCACTGCCTGGTAGGGTGTGTCAATTTAGGGGGTGAACTGGCTAAATTGAAAATCGAGTAATTTGGTAGCAATTTATTGTAGTCTTTAAGCATGCAAAACAATATTCTGGCATAAATTTTTTTTTATAATAAGTCCTACCTACATCAAATGGATTTTTAAATGTACATATTTGTGAATTTATAACATAACCAGCGTTTGCACACATGTTACTGTTTCAAGTTTCAAATTATTATATTTTATTATCCGTAGTCTATTTGAAAGTAACCAATGCCTTCATACTCTCTTTGCTTTGGTTTCTTGTCATCAGTAGTCTGCTTGCTATTTGTGCTTTGATGTAACCTTCTCGCCTCTCGTGGCTGTAAACATGGCCCGCTGCTTCTGTGACCATTTTCACACATCTCTCCACACTTTGAGTGTGGGAAGGCCACTTCGGCACCTGCATTGGAGTCTCTTTAAGGTTTCTCAATTCTTGGCTAGTTAGACTTGTTGTCAATGGTGGCTCTAAGACTTCCAAACTCAAGTCAACCAATTCTGACAATTTGGTGGCATTGACGTTTATTGGGGGAACTTTTCTTGAATGAAACGAACAGTCTCCCAACTGGTCGTCATCTATTAGCGTTCCTCTAATCTTTAGAATGACTTCTACAGCCTCGGTTCGGAGATTGGTACATTGACTGCAAAGCATTGCTTGCAAAACTGCTTCTGATCGAGCATACCAAGCGGACCTTCTTGCCACAGGTAACACGATGTCTCTCACTACCTTCCTCTGTGTTCTTACTAGCTGCAATTGAATCAAAAGGTGATTGGGCCCATCCACCCACATAGGATTAAGTTTCATACTAAACCACTGGGGAAGATAAACTCCAATAATAAATTCAACAATTAACCTCAAATTCTTCAGCACTTTGCCCTTCAATTCGTGTTTGGAAATCCAAATCCTGCAGAAACGAAGAGCTGTAGTTAACCAACGGCTGTGACTGACAGGTCCAATCTCCAAGAGAGCCAATGACTGAGGCACTTCTCCTGATCTTATTGCTTGGGCAATACGATAAGCATAGGATTGATCTGTGCTGAGATCTTTGATGACTCCTTCAGACAACGCCGGAAGGGGAGGGCCAACTTCGACCTTTGGAAAGGTTGCATTTATTTCTAGTTGTGTTGCTTCATCCAGCATGATGCCAAGGGGACCTGACCACTTGTTGTTGCTCTTTGTAGGACCATCAAGTTCCTGGATGAGATGACGAAGAGGTAGCTCGCCTGTATGTAAATCACATACAATCCAAACAAGTCTTCTTCCTAGTTTTTTCTCTAAATGCGTCATTACACCCCCCTGCCATCCGGTGTTCACTGCAGTTGAATCTCCACCAACAGCCTGCAGTGAACTGCCAAGTCCTCTCTCCTGAACCCAACATAAAATATGATCAGCAATGACCTCTGCATGTTTCTTCCCTTCTACTTCAGTTTCGGGAGCAAAGTGAAACAAAAACCGACCACCAGGCTCAGAACAGACAGTGTAGTGGTCTTCTTTGATGAGACCTGGAAACTTTCTGTTCACTCCCTCTACTTCTAGCAAAACTTTTGTGTCATCTATTCTTCCATCAAACAAAAGACAGGAGAGCCCTCCCTCGCTTAAATCTTTTTCATGCTGATCAGATATTTCCTTCATTATTTTTTCTTGTGCTCTTCTAATTTTATTATGATCTATCACCAAAGATACATCCTCTCGGCTGATGAGGCCTGCATCTATCCAAGCGGCAGTTGCAATTTCTGCAGCCTCACGAAGTCCAGCATGGTGGCGAATACTAGCTAAAGCAATGTTTGAAATATTTCTTGTGTTGTATTTCATTTTCTTTGGTAAAGGTTCAGATGGCTCTTTGGAACTATCATCTGATGTTGCTTCCTGTTCATCAGAAGAACTATCAAAGAAGTGATAAACATCTTGACACAGCTCTTCCTCTCTTTGGATGGCTTCTTCACTCTTCATTTTCTTCTTTTGTTCCCTCTCTCGGATTTGTTCTCTCTTCTTGGCATTAGCAATCTGCTTCTTTGTTTCTGAATAATCTATTGAACCCATTTGCATACTTCCTTGGCCTTCTGCCTTTGTCCTCTGTGCCTTTATAAATTCAAGCTCTAAAACAGGGATCTTCTTTTCACGAGGACAACCACAATCAATGTGGGAATTATTTTCTCTCTTACCTGAGTGAGAACAGTTGGATTTAGAACATAATTGTATGGAGCACTTGCAGGTCAAAATGTCAAACAGAGTATCAAGTGTGTGCAGAAATTCATTTTTCCTGGCCAAGTTTCCTTTACCAAGTGATGTTTCAACTGCTTTGTGCCATAATTTCGTTAGTTTTAGCTCAATAGTTCGACACTGATTAATCACAGGTGGTTTGAATAGTGCATTAGCTTTTGTCCATTGATGCAGAAGAGGGACTATCATGTCATTTATGAGTTCTTTATCTGTATAGTTCCTTCTGTCCTTTGCATTTTTTTCTCGAAGGAGTAACCCTAATCTTAGCATGTCTCTCACTGTTAGAAGTTCTGATACAGGAAGCTCCTTCCCTTTACCAACTAGCAGGCTCAAGTGGTTTGACAACTGACTTCTTGTCTTCAATTTTGACATCTTCACACTATCTGACAAATAGAAAAATATTTCAATGTTTCATAATTCAATTGTTGTTTCAAAAAATATCAATTTGTTTATCAAAAATGCTGTAACAGAAATAACATAATAATTTCTTAGAACATAATGTTTTATACAATGATATAAGTAACTGGGACAATCAATATGCCCTACTTACAATAATTAAAATGTAGAATTCGTCTGGTAGAGTAGGTGCAAGAGCAATGAGAGCAAACCACCGTCTATGATATCTAGAAGGAGAGTGAGCCGGGCGCCTTATCCTCACGCTTGGTACAAGTCAAAACAAGAATTAAACTGTCCCACACGGAGAGCCTGTTCATGTTCATGTTCTGACATGCATATTGTACACAAGCTATAGAACCATAAAATACTCCATAATCCATATGCTTACATGAGATTAGTTAATATCAAGTGAATAATTCTAATCAAGTCTCATTAATTTGTTGAAATACTGATATTTGAAACTTTAAGGTATAATTGATGTAGGTGAGGGTTATTTCAATTCATTTTTGTTTGCTAATCTCAAGTTTAGACATAAAGAGGCACAATATTTTGACTACCAAATTTGATTTTTAACATGTTGACAAAATTGACACACCCTACTGCCTGGTCTTCCTCCGTAAATGCCACACAACGGAAACACCTAGAAAAAGTGCAAAAGAGTGCATGCAAGATTATTCTCTCTCCCTCCTACTCCACATATCAAGAACCGCTCAACACACTGTCCCTCTCAGTTCTCTCTAATCATCACCACGACCTCATCTGCAAATTTGGTGAGAAGCTTCTGCACCATCCTCGACACTGGCTCCTTCTCCCACCCGAGATCCTTCGTCCGCGAATTGCTGTTCGACACCACAACTGACATCCAGCCCATACCAGCACGTACTGATCGTTAAAAAGAACAGCCGAATCCCAACCATTGCAAAAATCAACAACAACTCGTAATCAACCAGTGTATTCACTCCCACTTACTCTTACCTTGCACTGTCACTATGTTGAAATGCCCTGTAGTATAAACTTCTCCCCACCTATTTATTATATTTGTATCACTTATGTTATCTATATATTATTTGTCAATCAAGTGACCCATCCTCATTTATGTAACTGTATATTTTCAGACCTTCTGGTGCCATGCTCTTTCAGTAAACAGTTAAATATTATTAATATTAATTATAATTATTATTTACACACACTCACACACACACACACACACACACACACACATAAAGGCCGGAGTCTGTTATCATGCAACTCTCTCCTTCTAATGTACCTAATTGTAGTAGTCATAAATTTCTTAATCATACGTCCACTCTAATCACTTTATGACTGATGAGGCTATTATTAGGGGTTTTATAGCGTGTTGTGTAATAATAAAGAGTTGGTATGATGTATTTGTGTAGAAATTATAGTGCTTGTATAATGTATTTACCGGATGTAGTGTGGATTTTTGTGTCTATTGGATTAGTGTGTGTGTGTGTGTGTGTGTGTACATTGTTTATAGGGGACCTTTTGTTTTATACTGTGTTAATAAACTAAATTATTTATTGACATCTTTTGATATACCTGAGTTATTATTTTCGTTTACATCTTTCTTAATGTTACCATTTTATTGCGTATAATTCAGGTACGTACATTTGGATGCTCTCTCTCTCTCTCTCTCTCTCTCTCTCTCTCTCTCTCTCTCTCTCTCTCTCTCTCTCCCGGGTGATTTTCGATACACTAAATTCTCGACTGACTCTACTATTACTTCCTCCCTCAGCCTCACCTCATCCTTCCTTCTTCCTCATCACCTCCCCATCCCTCCTTCCGGATCTCACCCCCCTAACTAAACTTTTCCCACTTCCCCCTAAATCTTGCGTCCCCATCACCTCGTCATCCCTCCTTCCCCATCTTCCCCCGTTACCTAAACTTTCGCCTCTTCCCCTAAACTTTGCACCCCTATCACTTCCCATCCCTCCTTCCCCATATCCCTTCCCTTACCCTTGTTCTATTCATCTTTTCATTTCTCTTATTCCCCCCTTCTTCCTTGTCCTTATTACACACATCTCCTTTTCCTCCACTTCCCTTTCCTCTAACCTTCCTCCCTCCTCCCTCGCCTCTTTACCCCCTTCTCCCCCTTTGTCTTGCCATTACACTCACTTCTACCCCTCCCTCTCTCTTCCCGTCGCCCCATTCCCCTCACCTCTTCTCCTCCCTCACGATCAAGCCTCAAAAGAAACCTGATATCCACTTACCTGAAGGTGATGTATTATGACTCCTCCACCCTCGGCTTCTGGTGTACCCCCGGCCTCTGAAGTACCCCTGGCCTCTGATGTACCCCCGGCCTCTGATGTACCCCCGGCCTCTGATGTACTCTTGGCCTCTGATGCACCTCAGGTCTCTGATACACCCCCGGCTTCTGATGTACCCCCGGCCTCTGATGTACCCCGACCTCTACTGTAACCCCGGCCTCTGATGTACCCCGACCTCTACTGTAACCCCGGCCTCTGATGTACCCCGGCCTCTGGTGTACCCCCGACCTCTGCTGTGCCCCCGTCTCTGGTGTACCCGAGTCCTCTACTGTACCACCGGCCTCTACTGTACCCCCGGTGTCTGGCGTACCCAGTCCTCTGGTGTACCCTCGGCTTCAACTGTACCTCCGGACTCTGAAGTACCCCCGGCCTCTACTGTACCCCTGCCTCTGGTGTAACCCAGGTCTCTGATGTACCCCGGTCTCTGATCTACCGCCGGCCTCTACTGTACCCCCGGCCTCTACTGTATCCCGGCCTCTGTACCCCTGGCCTCTGATGTACCCCCGGCCTCTGATGTACTCCCGGACTCTGATGTACTCCTGGCCTCTGATGTACCCCGGCCTCTGATGTACCCCTGGCCTCTGCTGTACCCCCGTCTTAATGCTCAGAGAGAGCGAACAGCGGACAGTCGGTCACAGGAAACAGATCAGGAAAGGGAATCCCATCTTAATGCTGACAGATAGCAAACAGCAGAAAGGCCTTCTCTAGAAAATGATCAAGCGCATGAAATTCGTTTGAATTCTAATAGACAGAGAGCTGCGGGATCCAGAATTCTAAGAAAGAATACACAGTAGCATCCACTTGTAAGAGCAGCAGTTAACTATGACAATGAGATAGAATATGAAAAGTATCCCTCTGTTGTCATTGGCAACATGGATAAGAAATGTGAACACTGCAGTGCAAAGAAGTATAAAGGAGAATCTGCTGGACTGTGCTGCTCTCATGGGAAAGTACGACTGCCAAATTTGGAAAAACCACCACAACCATTGATAGACTCTCATGCTGGGAACAACACCAGAGTCAAAACACTTCTTGGAAAATGTACTGAAGTACAATTCATGCTTCCAGATGACATCCTTTGGAGCTACC
The DNA here is from genome assembly GCA_958450375.1 of Homarus gammarus. Lineage (NCBI taxonomy): Eukaryota > Metazoa > Arthropoda > Malacostraca > Decapoda > Nephropidae > Homarus > Homarus gammarus. The sequence goes on along the minus strand of CAUDMG010001095.1, from coordinate 244,474 downwards.
AGAGTAGTTCGTGAGCACGGATACATACCAACATTCAAAGTCCAGGGTCAAGTCTATCACAAAGCAGGATCCCTCTTACCACTGGAAGATGAGCAGGCAAAGTTCCTCCAAACCTACTTCATGGGAGATCTTGAAAAGCAGACTACTATTAGGTGTGGCAATATTCAAGGTGTCAGACATGACATTGTCCTATCTATCCAAGAAATTCTGCATGAGCGCAATACGTATGTACAGTCATTTAAAAATGCTCTGGAAAACATGCCTTCTGACGAGTACAAAGTCAGGATCAAGGCAGGCACGACCCCTAAGGGAGAACATGAAAGAAGATTCAATGCTCCTGTAGTTGATGAAGTAGCCATCCTGATTGTCGGTCAAGAGATTGAGAAACGAGACATCATACTCAAAATGAGAGACGAGTCGCTCACAAGAAGGACATGATGCCACATGTACTGGAAGCTATAATACTGACAGGAAAAGCTAAAGAAGAGGACTTTTTTATACCAAGGATACCTCTCATCACCACTGACCTGCCATTTGAGTTCAAGCGACTTCAGTTCCCGGTTAAAGTGAGCTTTGCCATGACCATCTACAAAAGCCAGGGACAGTCCCTAAAGATGGTTGGCCTAAACCTGGTGTTTCCTTGCTTCTCTCAAGGACAGGCCTATGTTGGATGCTCCAGAGTGGGAACTGGCAAAAATCTGTACATACTTGCTGCTAATGGCAAAACCAAAAATGTGGGCTACCTTAATGCACTACAGTGAGACAATGTGGAGCCTCCCGGAAGGTGGCGTCCTACCGTGGCCTAGCTAAAGAGCCGCCCGGAAGGCGGCGATTCCGCTAGTTGCATATATGAGCAAGCTTCTCCATCATGTTGCCGGGAATTGGGCCAGGATCGTCTTGTTGATATGGCTTTGCCCAGGTGACTTGTTCTTAAACCCTTTTATGACGGCTGGCACATATGCAGGAACTATGCGCTCCGTCAGATAGCTTTCGTCCACCAGTCTAGTGAAGTCAGTCCGTGGGAGCGGCTAGAGCAGGTGCTGATTGTCCTGCAACTGACCTAAAATGTCCTCTTCAAACTCCCTGTCGAAGCCCTCGTTCTCCTGTTCATTAATGGTGAAGATCTTTCACAAATATCGCCGATGTACTTGTTCTTGGTTTTCCTCCTCGAATATTTTCACGTTGTTTTGGTCGAGCAGGTAAGGGACCGTGTTAGAGGTGGAACCCATCAGTCGCTTGGTCCCTTTCCAGAAGGCAGCAGAATCGCTGTAATTATTGGCTGCCTCCCATACCAAGGCGGCCCCTGAAATACCCACGGCCTCTATGTACCCCTGGGCTCTGGAGTACCCCGGTCTATGGTGTACCCCGGCCTCTAATGTACCCCATCCTCTGCTCTACCCCCTCACCTCTGTTCTACCCATTCACCTCTGCTCTACCTCCTGACCTCTACTTTACCCCCTCACCTCTGCTCTGCCTCATGACCTCTACTCTACCCCCTCACCTCTGCTCTACCCCTCACCTCTGCTCTACCCCTCTCCTCTGCTCTATCCCTCAACTCTGCTCTACCCCCTCACCTCTGCTCTACCCCTTCCCCTCTGCTCTATTTCCTCTCCTCTGCTCTACCTCCTGACCTCTACTCTACCCCCTCACCTCTGCTCTACCCCCTCACTTCTGTTCTACCCCTCACCTCTGCTACCTCTCACCTCTCCTACCCCTCACCGCTTCTATCCCTCACCTCTGCTACCCCTCACCTCTGCTCTACTCTCTCACCTCTGTAACAGTGCCATGATTTTAACGTAAATTATATCATGCTTTAGAGAAAAGATACATAAATTCCAGCCAAAAAGACCTGCCCAAGTGTTCCTGCTCAAACTGACCAATGACACTGTGAGTGCCTATGGCCTGAACCAATAAGGAGAGCCTGTGAGACTTGACGTCATGAGCATGTGGCCTTCCATAAGGCGTCTTTCTTTTAAGTCAGTCAAGATTGGAGTCTGTGTTTGAAAATGTTTTGGTGTAGAGGTGTGTGGTTCGGCAGGTGCAACATGGCGAGATATTTATAAGTACACTTAAGGTTTTATCCATTTCACGAAATGTATTGTGATTCATGTGACCCCCCTTTAACTAGCTAGGAGAAAGTGTAACTGTACATCCTAAATAACGTCGTTAATAAATGAAAAATCGTTTAGAGTAGCTCTCAGTTCCCTTCCCTTGTGCATTGAGTAAAATATTCCTATTAAGTGTCTTTGTGTTATTCAGTGATACAGTGACCCCATGAGTAACAGAATAAAGTTCACATATCTTCCCTAAATTTGTGCATGATATACTTACACCTACAATTATTCTCTTCAACTTCTATTCTTCCTCCCTCTCCTCTCTCCCCCTAGGAGTGAAGGAGGCGGCCTGACCACAAACCGGCCGTCCTTACAGCCTCCCTCGCTCCCGCCTTACCTTCCCCCCTCTCATTGATATAAAGAACCAAGAAAGTAGAAAAGAAAAAGAAAAAATAAGAAAAGAGAATTAAAGAATGAAGAAGAGAAACAGAAGTTAATAAATCTTAAAAGTAAGTGAATAAATAGAAATAAGAAATAAAATAAAGAAAATAATACTCTTTTATTACACCCTCGCCTCTGCTAAACTCAGAGATGGATTGTAACCCTTATCTTGGTGCCTTACCAATATGATATCAGCCACCTTGTGTCCTTACTGTTATTGATTACATCACAAAACGGCTGACGTATTCAGAAATTTAAGAAGTTTCGCATTGTTATTTGTTAGTGCCTCAAACCTCTGAATGTGTGCCACTTTCACTGCTACACACGCACACATACACACACACACACACACACACACACACACACACACACACACACACAAACACACACACACACACACACACACACACACACAACGACGCTCTATCGGACACTCCTTACAGGTGGAAGTACGTGGATGACTGCACTGTGGGGGTTTCAGTGGACAACACCGCACCAGATTACTCACCGCTCCAAGGCACCCTGGACAGGCTACAGGCATGGACTACGGAGAACAAGGTCACCATCAACCACACCAAAACCGTAGTCATGCACATCAATACCGCCACCACTCCAGTGCAAGCCCCAGTAGTCACAGTGGGTGCCCATCCTCTCCAGCTGGTGCAGTCTGCCAAACTCCTGGGTGTAACTATAGACAACAAACTTGACTGGAAGGCCCATGTAAATAACACAGTCAAGGTAGCCTCGTACCGTCTCTACATGCTACGAAGACTTAGGTCACTTGGGACACCCACGCCAGAGCTGAGGACCATCTACAACGCCTTTATTCTCCCCAAATTAACGTATGCATCACCAGCCTGGTCGACTTCTCTCAACTCCACTCAACAACGTCAGCTAGAGAAGGTACAGAAAAGGGCCTGCAGAATCATGCTCAGCGCAGAATACTCCGGCTACACCAACGCTCTCTCCACCCTGGAAATGCCATCCCTCAGTGACCTCCACCACCAAGCACTGGAAAGGTTTGGCCGTGGACTACTGCACCACCCTCGCCATCGCCACCTCCTGCCACCTGCAGCCCCCCACCCAACTCACCAGTCCGCCACTACAACAAAATTCAGCCCATAAGAGCCCACACCGATAGGTATAAGAACAGCACCATCCCATCTATTGTGAAAATAATAAACAACTCCTGATTTATGTACTGCACAGCCCTGTAAATGTATTCAATGCATATTATATCATTATGTCTAAATTAAATGTAAGTCTGTATATTTTCAGCCACCAGCTGCAACTCTATTAATAAACCGTTTATTATTATTATTTATTATTATTACACACACACACACACACACACCTACTACTTTGCTGTCACTCGGAATCGACTATGACGATCATCCAGCTATGATACAATGATAAGAGTTATTAAGGATGTCATCTCCCATTGGTGAGCTCTCAGGTGACTATAGAGGCCGCCACGGGACCGGCAGGGTCGTACACAGATGGTGCACGTGTGGAGGGCTACATAGAGTGCGGGAGGGGCGGCAGCCGCATCTTTCCGGCGTTGGCGTTTGTCTGCCTCAGTATGCAGTCAGGCTAACTCGAAAGTATGAAAACCTCCTTGTGTGGTTCTCCTCCAAGCGTTACGGTGTGGAGTAATGGTCTTTCAGGTGAGGGGGGTCGATTTCGCACATTTTCAGGTTTGTCTAAAGACTATCCTTATACCTTTTCAGTTCCCGCCAGCGTTACATTTACTATTCGTTAGGTGACTGTAAAGTAGTGCTTGGGCAGTCTGCTGTCATTCCTATGGGTAACATGGCCAGTTCAACGTTGTTAGTTGTTCATGGATAACGGTAGCCTCGATGCCCCTACAGTTGGTGTCAGTAAGCATATTGGCATTTGTTCTCTTCTCCTCCCAGACAACTCGGAGGATGGAATGTAGACTACGTTGGTGAAAGTTTTCAAGTGTCTGCAAAAGGCTTGTGATGCATATCTGATCCGATGTTGAATATCTTCATCGATGTCCGCGGTGGTTGACAGGTGGGAGCCGAGATACTAAAAGTGGGTAACATTAGAGAGGGTAGCACCATTAAGCTGGATGGATGGCAGAGGTGTGGCTGAACCAGGGGCAGGCTGAAAGAGAATCTCCAGGCCGAAGTGTGCATATGCATCTGCTTACGTGTTCAGGATCCCCTGTAGGTCACGTTCACTGTGAGTGACAAGGGTGAGGTCGTCTTCATGCTGAAGTTCGGTAATGGAAGATGCCGACACCTTTGTTCCTGCCTGGAGTCGTCTTATGTTGACAAAACCCTTCATCTGGTACTGGATATCTACCCCGCTGGCTAAATTGGCGCTGGCACGAATAAGTAAGGCAGCCAAGAAAATCGAAGAAAGAGTTGGTTCCAGTACACATCTTTGTTTTACCCCCATTTGGATGGGGAAGACCTCAGACAGGGTGTCATTGTGCAGGACACTGCCGTTCATGCCTTCGTGTAGTAGCCTCACAACAGAGATAAACTTTGGTCGGCAGCCAAAACGGCTGAGGGTCCGCCAGAGGGCTTGCCTGTTGATCGAGTTGAAGGCCTTGGTTATTCGATGAAGGACATGTACAGGTCTTGACGCTGTTCTCTGCACTTTTCCTGTATCTGGCGGGCAGCAAAGATCATGTCAGTGGTGCCAGGTGATGCTCTAAAGCTACATTGTGATTTTGGGAGAAAGTTTTCCGCCTCAAGAAGAAGCCTGCTTTGGAAGTCTTGGGCGATAATCTTGCCAGCTACAGACGACAGCCAGAACCCACGGTAGTTGCCACAGACTAAATGGTTTCCCTTGTTCTTATAAATATATATTCAACAGGAGAGAGTAGAGACAGCTAGTACGCAGAGGTCGTCCTGCTTTATACATCTCGGCTGGGATTCCATCACGCCCTGAGGCAGTATTATTTTTCATCTGTTTGATGGCAGTAGCTATCTCATCCAGGGATGGAAGATAGCTGATAGGGGTCAGTTCTGGATGCTGAGGGACCTGCTGAGTAGTCAGGACATCCACAAAGATGTTTTGGTTGAGCAGCTAGTGGTAGAGGTTTTTCCAATGCTGAAGGATGCCTTCCTCTTTTTAATTAGGGAACTATCGTCGGATGAGCAGAGGGGTGATGCACCATGAGTGATTGGCCTATAAAATGTTTCAGTGGAATTAAAAAATTCGTACATCTTGTGTTGATCTGCAAGTTTTTGAGTCTCACATGTATTATTTTTAAACCAGTCATTCTTTAGATTGCGAAGTTCGTGCTGGGCCACGGCTTTTGTCTTGCGGAAGGTATCAGCTTTTGTCTGAGACTGAGGGTTGTTCTGCCAGCCATTTAAAACAGCACGTTTATCATCGACGAGTACATTGTTTTCAGAGTTATTTTAATCAAAACAGTCCTGGTGTATTCTTTCGATCTGGCCTGGGGTCTCTCTGCACGTTTTTGCCAGGACAGTGTCATGAATACCCCATTCGGCACTTGGATTTGGGTTGTTTGTTGTAGGGTTGTTTATCAGCCCATGTCCGAGCTACTCTCTGAAAGCATGTGCTACCGCTGGATCCTCCAGAGGCTTAGTGTTAAAACCTCTTCTAGAGGCTTGTTGCCTTCCCCACATTTGGGGCAGCCTGGAGTGATAGCTTGGCTCTGACGAGCCAATGATCAGTGTTTCAGTGGTGAACTCTTTCTCAGATAAAGATGTAGTCAATGAGATGCCAATGTTTGGATCGAGGGAGTTGTCACGAACCCTTGAACTTGTCGGCCTGCCTAAACAAGGTATTGGTAATAGTGAGGTTGTGTGCAGCACACATGCTGAGGAGGAGTTGGACATTGGGATTACACTTGCCTAGTTCATTTCTCCCTATGGTTCCCTGCCAGATGTCAACATCTCTGACAACTCTGGCATTGAAATCACCTAGGAGCACAGCTTTATCTTCTCTACGTATAGAGGTTAACACTCTGTCAAGGTCAGTGTAAAAGGCCTCCTTGATATCATCCTCTGCATCTAGTGTTGGGGCATATGTACTGATGAAGAAGATATGACGTGAGTGATTCAGTGGGACTCGGAGCTTCATGAGACGCTCGTTGATCCCAACAGGCATATCAGTTAGCCTATGTAGGAAGCATTGGCAGATGGCAAATCCAACTCCATAGGTACAGTTTCTCTCCACAGCCGGCTTACCCTTCCACAAGATGATATAGCCATACTCCCGTTCTGTGAATCGACATTCCTCTGGGAGCCGGGACCCACTAATGGTTGCTATATCGATGCTATACCTAGCCAGCTCTTTTTCCACAAGAGCAGTTCTTCTTTTAGGATGCTCATTTGTGCCAATATCTAGAAGGGTCCTGACATTCCATGCAGCGACCATAAAAGGTTGTATAGTTTGTTTTCGCTTTGATCTGTGATTATGATTGAGTTTTAGAACGCATAAGGATGACCTTATTGGGTGCGGTTGCCCAGTCAGATTGCTTTTTTAGGCAGGCTATGTTTAGGGCCCCCTTTTCTAGCCCCCTCTCAGTGTGGGGTGAGCAGAGTGTCTCCTGGAAAGGGCTGCTCAGTCAGACAGACAGGACCGTATTACACTGCTGCCTAGATCCCAGTGCATCTTATCTACGCCGCCCTTGTGCAGAGTTGTGACTAGAGACTCTCGGCAGTCATCTCTACCTGTCCCTGTCGCCACTCGTCCTGATCCAGTGTTGCAAGTTTTGCAACGACTGGGGAGAGGGATAGTTGCAACGGACTTCCGATAGCTCAGTTTGTTGGGTTTCGCCTTAGTAGCCTGTCCATTATGCATTGCCTTCGTCCGCAGGTGTAGTCGTTGGGTTCCCCTCACACACACACACACACACACACACGCACCATCCCATCTACTGTTAAATTAATAAACAATTTATGTACTGTACAGCCCTGTAAATGTATTGAACGTATATCATTATGTCTAAATCACTTGTAAGTTTGTATATTTTCAGCCACCGGCTGCAATTCTATTAATAAACCGTTTATTATTATTATTATTATTATTATTATTATTATTATTATTATTATTATTATTATTATTAAACAAACACACACACACACATACACACACACTCTCTCAAAACGAAGGTTCAACAGGACAAGTAATACATCACCACAGTTACCTGGCTTTTAGCCCTGGGCCTTATTATTATTATTATTATTATTATTATTTTTTTTTTTTTTTTTTTTTTTTTTTTTTTTTTTTTTAACCACTTGATTAACAAAAATTCTATTCCAACTTTTTTCAGACGTGCTTAGGGAATATTATTTGTAAATATACAGAACTCATGGTTAATGAGAAGTCTTTTTCACTATCCTCGTTAAACTCTATTTTTCCTAAAGCGTTAATTACACAGGACAACAAATTTTTTATAATTCCCAGTTGCATGAGATTTCTTTACTGTTTCTTACCATTTTTGATCTGCTGATTTCATATTTGAAACCAGTTTTGTTCTGCATGCTCCAGTTTTCATGCATTTTGAGGTTTTACATTCTAGCCGTTTGCGGTCAAATTAATTAATTACACGATTATGGTATCAATAGGGAGATATAATTTTGTCTGATTTTTCTTTCAGATTTGGTCATGGCTACAAAGAGAAATCAATGTGTGAACAAACCTGATGCCTTCTGTTATATTTGTGGATACTTCACGCTTATTCGTCAGAGGCGCAATATAACATCGTTTGTGAGGCGCGGCTATAAAGCGAACTTCGGACTTACTCTTGGCGACCAAGACAAAGAATGGGCTCCACATGCTGTGTGTCATAACTGCGAAGAAATGCTGCGTGACTGGACAAAAGGAAAACGTAAGGGCTTACCGTTCGGAATTCCCATGACCTGGCGAGAACCGAAGGACCACACAACTGACTGCTATTTTTGTCTGATCAATACGAAGGGTGTTGGCAAGAAAAACAGACATAAAATATCGTATCCTAGTATCCCTTCAGCAATTCGACCTACTTTGCACTCTGATGAGCTACCAGTTCCAGTTTTTAATGGGTTGTCTCCAGCTGAAGAGGAGGGAAGCGACAAAGACCAAGAGAGTGAACATGAAACTCAAGAAATACTTGCAGATTCCGACGATTCTTCTGATGGTACACCAGAGTCATCAACCCCTCAGAAGTTTAGTCAGCCAGAGCTGAATGACCTTGTGCGTGATTTGGGTCTCTCCAAAAATGCAGCAGAAGTTCTAGCTTCTAGGTTGCAAGAAAAGGCTCTACTGAACCAGACCACAAAAGTTTCAGACTTCAGAAAGCGGGAACAGGATTTTGTGTCATTCTTTACAGAGGAGAATAAGTTTGTTTACTGTCATAATATCCCGGGTCTTCTCCAGGAATTAGGGATTCCATTGTATAGTCCAAATGACTGGCGATTATTTCTAGATAGTTGTAAGCGTAGCCTGAAGTGTGTGCTACTACATAATGGTAATGTCTATGCAGCTGTTCCAGTGGGTCATTCTGTGTGCTTACGAGAGGAGTATAATGACATTAAAACTGTGATTCACCTGCTAAAATACCATGAGCACAACTGGACAATTTGTGTTGACCTCAAAATGGTGAACTTCCTTCTTGGCCAACAAAGAGGATTTACAAAGTATCCCTGCTTTCTTTGCATGTGGGACAGCCGAGCTAGAGACAGGCATTGGAACCTGAAGGAGTGGCCCTTACGTGAGACTCTGGAAGCTGGTATGCCAAACATTGTCAATGATCCAATCGTCAGTCGAGAAAAGATCATATTTCCTCCTCTCCATATCAAGCTGGGCCTGATGAAACAGTTTGTCAGAGCATTAAATACTGATGGTGAATGCTTCCAACACATAGTCTCTGCTCACCCTGCTTTGTCATTTGAGAAGATAAAGGCAGGTGTGTTTGATGGACCACAAATTCGTGCACTTGTACGTGATCAAGACTTTGTCAGAAAGATGGACGACAAGGAAAGGGGTGCATGGCTTTCATTTGTGGCGGTAATGGAAAACTTTCTTGGTAATAAAAAGGCTGACAACCATGAAACCCTTGTAGCAACCATGTTGTCAGCCTTTCATGACCTTGGATGCAATATGAGTGTCAAACTCCATTTCCTATATAGTCATCTTGATAGATTCCCTGAGAACCTAGGGGCAGTAAGTGACGAGCAAGGCGAGCGGTTTCATCAGGATCTCAAGACCATGGAAGACCGCTACCAAGGGAGATGGGACAAACATATGATGGCAGACTACTGCTGGAGCATTAAACGAGAGTGCCCTGAGACATTTCACAAACGCAAGAGCTTCAAGCGCAAATTCCTACCTGGCTAAAATGTGATTGGGCTTTGTCTCCTCATAGTAACAAATTTCTTACCTAACAATGAGTTTTATACAAATTTCAACCTTTGTTTTAGATGGAACATGTTTCAAATTGTGTTGTTGAATAAATTTAGAATATGTAATATTTTATTGTTTATTACCCAGCTAATTTAATGACAGTTTAATGACATATTTTTCAAGATAGACGACGAGGTCAATAAGACGAAGACGAAATTTTGAAATTTCAAAATACCTTGATTGAAAAAACAACTAGAGCTTACAGAAAGAAACTAACTTCAGATATGAGATCAGCACACCCAAATTAGGTAGAATCAAGTGTTTATAGCAATGCAACAAAAACTTTGTTGACCAGTGTTATTATTAATATGTTTCAACTACAAAACTTCGCAGGTTTCAACATTAAAGTAGAACTAAAGCGCTTATTTATTATGTGAGGATTATATATAATTTTCACTTATTTCATCGAGACCCCTTCACAAAGAAATTTCCTTTTCACTGCTCTCTCTCTCTCTCTCTCTCTCTCTTCCAGGAAATTGAATACTATAGTTTCCGCTCTGCCTTCTCCTGCTAGACCTTGGCCTCCCTCCCTCCTCCTCACCCTCCGTACGTCCCTCATACACCATTATTTCATCCATCCCTCCTTCACATTTACTCCATTGCATTTTCCTCCATCTTTACTCTATCCATTCCTCATTTAACCATCCTTATTCCATCCCTCCTTCCTTTCTCCTTCCCCCATTCCTTCATCTAAACTACAGTACACCCTTCATTCCTCCAGCATTCAAACTCCCTCCCTCCCTCCTTTCGCCGTCTCTCTCCACCCTCACAACATCACTCCTTCCCCCACCTACATTACTTCCGTCCCTTTTTCCTCCATCCTCTCTACCTCCCTCCTTCTCCACCCTCACTACATCCCTCCTTCCCCCACTCCCAGTAATTCCTCCCCTCCTTTGCTCCCTACCCCTTTCCCTCCCTTCCTACCCCCCTACCCCTCTCCCTCCCTTTCTACCCCCCCCCCCCCCTCGTCCCTCATCAATAGATCAAGTACTAGACTATATTATGCAGAACAAACACCAAAACAGCGGACAAAGAGAGGGCTGTGTATAACCCCGCCGCTAGTGTTCTTATCTTAGCTCGTAAATAATGTTATTATCCCGTATTTAGGGAATAATATAACCGCTTTCCTTCTGCTTCCTTGAATAGAGAATATAAGGGGCTACGAAAATTACCAGCAATAAACAACAAACAGTAAGGATTGCCACAAACAACCAACAGTAAGAGGTGTCACAAATTGTTAATAGAAAAGGGTGTCACAAACTACCAACAGTCAGGAGTATCACAAATTGTCAACAGGAAGGGGTGTCACAAACTTCCAACAGTAAGGGGTGTCACAAGCTAAAAACAGTAAGGGGTGTCACAAGCTATAAACAGTAAGGGGTGTCACAAATTACTGTTAAAAGTAGTTCAATGGTTACCTATGTTCGTGTTGATATACTGTACGTACTCGATTTGGTTGTTGGGTGTATATTGGCATTTCTAAATGTTTTTGAATGTAAAGTGTACTGATGTAAGATGAATATGTATTTGATGCTGTTGCTATATTATGTTATTATTTAATATTGTTGTCATAGGATGATCTGTGTAATGTGATGTATTAAGACAAATGTGTTAAAAATAGTTGAGACTTGTGTAGAGAACACACCAGGGCTGACAGTGAAAGAGTCAGACGTGGCCGGGAGTCGGGACTTGGGGAGCACTTACTCAGGTTTTTGTATATCAGTACTGTACTGCTCCAGTGATTTATATTAGGTGACCTTTGGTTGTGTAGTTTTATTATATATGTGTGTGTTGAGAGTTTAAGGATTAGATTGTTGTGACTGAAGTTATGTTTGAGGAGATGAACCAGGAACTTTGAATGTTCGATGTCCAACTCATTGGTCTACCGTACTGTACACGAGTTTAGTTTATATTAATTGATCATTTGTAAAGCAAGTGCCACACTGACAATATAATTCACAGTAAATTACCTTAATTCATAATGTTTAATGTAAAATCTTGAAATGTCAACCCTAGCCCTCCTGAAACAATCAACGAACCTGCTCCATTTGTTGCTTACCTAGACTCCCAGAAACTTAAAAGTACTGTTATATTAAGTTAACCAATCACATGTCCATATTCCATATTGTAATATACATTTTAGCCATTAAACTATTAAAATACTATGTGATTTCACAAGACCCTAACCAAAGCTGCACTTAATTAATGAGAGCTTTATCTAATTTCAACTGAACCCATAAGCATTTTAGTAGCTCGGTGTGCCATTTGGCCTTCCTGTGCAACATTGCAATACATGTCATAACACTACCAATAGTAAGGGTGTCACAAGCAACCAACACTAGGGTTGTCACAAACTATGAACAATAAGTAGTGTCAAAACTAATAACAATAAAGGGTGTCACAAACTACCAACAGTAAGGAATGTCACAAACTTCAGACATTAGGGGTGACAAAGACTACCAGCAGTAAGGGGTGTCACAAACTACCAATAGTAATGGGTGTCACAAACCACCAACAGTAAGAGGTGTCACAAACTACCAAAAGTAAGGGGTGTTACAAACCACCAACAGTAAATAGTGTCACAAACTACCAACAGTATGGATCGTCACAAACTACCAACAGTGAAGAGCATCACAAAGTACCAACAAGCTACCAACAGTAAGGGGTGTCACAAACAGTCAACAGTAAGAAGTGTCACAAACTATGAAAAACAAGTTAATGTCACAAATTACCAACAGTAAAGGGTGTCACAAAGCACCAACAGTAAAGGATGTCACAAACTACCAGCAGTAAAGGGTGTCACAAACTACCAACAGTAAATGGTGTCACAAACTACCAACAGCAAGTGGTGTCACAAATTACCAACAGTAAAGGGTGTCACAAACTACCAATAGTAAATGGTGTCACAAACTACCAACAGCAAGTGGTGTCACAAACTAGCAACAGTAAAGTGTCACAAACTACCAAGAGCAAGGAGTGTCACAAACTACCAACAGCAAGGAGAGTCACAAAAGTAAAGGGGTGTCACAAACTACCAACAGTAAAGTGTCACAAACTACCAACAGCAAGGAGAGTCACAAACGTAATGGGGTGTCACAAACTACCAACAGTAAAGTGTCACAAACTACCAACAGCAAGGAGAGTCACAAACTACCAAAAGTAAGGAATGTCACAAACTACCAACAGTAAAGAGTGTCACAAACAATCAACAGTAAGGCGTGTCACAATGTGTATATCTAGTTAAGACTGACCCTGCCACAACACACGGCCAGCATGTTATGCAGTAGTTGATAATGTTCCTTTGGACAGAGAAAGCCAACAACAACAAACACAAAAGCAACACCAAACTAAAACAAACAAACAAACACATCTATGAGCTTACTAAAATAATGGTAATAAAAACAATTATAACAAACAGAAACGTAACAAGCCACAATAACAATCACTGCTTCATCAATCATTACAAAAATAACAACAGATACATCGTCAATAACAACAGAAAATGTGACCTCAGTAAAAAAAATATTATCTTATGAGTCCGTTCAAAAGCGCCATCCTTACGTCTGAGGGCGGTGACCACGGCCCTCGACTCCAAACGTCTTCATCGCTCCTCCCTTCCCCTGCTTTACCTTTACTCCACTAACATATCTACCATTACTCTTTTATTCCTATGTATACTGTATAGGTAAACTTTCTCATTTTCTCTTTTGTTGTTCTAACCAATCTTATTACTTTTTTCAATTTTTTCCCTATCACTATAACATATCTTTAACATTTTCCTGTAGCATCAAATGTCGAAGGCCCTTATTGTCCTCCTTCTGTCTGCTGAAAGTGTCCAGCTTCTGACTCCAACAACAGTACTGAACATGTACAGTGCTGCGTTGCATTTTAGTAGCTTTTTTCCCCAGGCTATAATTTACACCCATCTTCAACAAATGTCTATGATTTTTAAATGCTGGCTTTGCTTGAGCCATTCGTGTTTCAATTTTTCTTGAACATTTACCTTAATGATACTTTCAAATTGGTTAATTTTGTTCACCAGTTTAAGACTTTCTTTTGCCCATCATAATTTATATTTTAGGATTTATTTCTAATTTGGAACAACCATTACTTCCGTCTTTACATCGACAACTCTAAGCCCTTATTCGCTTTTCTCAGGTTATCTATTTGCCTCATTCTGTAATATTTTTATGTCTCACTATCTGTAATAAGAGTATTACCATCTGTATACCAATTATTTCGTATTACTTCCACCTTTAATTTTTATCCTATATCTGTACTTGCAACTTTTAATTAAAAATTCTAAATATCTATTTTATAATGCTGAGGACATTACACAACCTTGCTTAACTCTAAACCAATTAGTGAGTTCATTATTTACAAACACTGAAGATTAATGCATAATTTTTCATGGACTTCTAAAATGTTTTGAGTTTTACTCTAGTTTTTCAAATTTCACAAAACAGATCTCCAAATTTCTCTGAACAACTGAATTTCCTCCACTTAAGTTTCTCAAACTAAAGACACCCTCTTTAGTTCCTGCTTCACATTCAGATACACCAGTGTCTATTTTAAGTTTTCTTCTATTTTAAATTATGTTTAAATTATATTTTGCATGTGTGACTTATTAATCTAATTGTCCTAAACTGGATGCACGCTAAGGATCCTGGTTATTCCCGAGATAAGACATTTTTTTTTTCAATTACAGTAAAGATCTTTATATTGAGTTACCGAATTTAATAAGACATTTGATCCCCTTCCTACCCATTTGCGTAAAAAATTTTGTTGGAAGCTGGTTAACGCCACAAGCTTTATCACTTTTTACTGCTGCACTAACTTTTGTTTCCAGAGTTGATAGCTTGATCTTTATTTCAATTTAGTTTCTTACCTCCAATTTATCATTATCATTGTGAAGCTGTTCTATAAACTCTACCCATCTCTCTTTTACTTCTTCTGCCTCAAGCAGGATCTTATTATCGTTACTTTTTATTGTCATACCCTATTTATGTCTTGATTTACCTCAATCATCTCGCTATACATTTCCCTCCAATCATGTTTCTTTTCACCACCATCTACAGTATCTCCTTGTATTTGTATCTTAGCAAATCTTCTCACATTGCACATATATCGTCTTCAAGTTCTTTATAAGCCTCATTTCATCTAACCAACTTTCTACTCCTGTCTAATTTTCTTTTCAATTATGAGAGTCAGTTTTGACCATATCATTCTTGTTCTATATAATAAGATATTTCCACCTACGATATTATTTCTCTGAATTCATTCCATTCCTGTCAAGTCTTCCGTTCAAAATATAATGGAAAAAAGTCTTAGTCTAATTTTCCTTATATTCCATCTAATTTCACTTACCTTTTTTTTTCTTAATTTCTTACTTTTTAGCTTCACTTTCGTCACTACTGGGACACATTCTGCCCCCTAAATAGGTTATTAGCTTGGATTTATTTATTCTTGAGTCTTTCTCGGAGTAATCGGTAAAATATTTAATTCCCAATAATGTTAGATAAATTAATTTCTAGTTTTTATCATATTTTCGTTATGATTATAAAATACTCATTATCTTATTTCTTCTTTCTATCAGCCAATTAATGTGGTCCTACGTCTGGTGCTCTCTTATTCTTCACTAAATTTGCATCAAAATCACTAATTTGAATTGAATATTCATTAAACTTCACAACTTCCTTTACCTTCTTTAAATCTTCATTAAGCCTTTATTTTCTATTTATTGGTGCTTAAACCTGAATTATTACCAAATCATGGGTTTTGCTTTAAACTTGACTAGCAGAACTTTGTCTCACACTGCAACTTCTGTTATACAAAAACATGTTTTTCATAATCTTAATATATAACGTTTAACAGCGGATCTCTCCCACTGGCCGACAGAAACTCAGGTATACAACAGCCAACTTTATTATTGTGGTAATGGCGTAAACACCTATGACGAGTACACAAAAAACTCACACATAGTCCACAATTATGCCCATGTTATTTGTTATGTATAGGGACATAACAAGCGTGGCCTAGCAGAGATGGAATTAGTTACATATATGATATTCATGAAGCAGGAACATGCGGTCGGCAAATGACGACTTAACTACAAGGCCTACTGGAGAGAGACGTAATTCTGACATGCGTATTAAGACAGCGACTCCGTGGCAATATTATCACAATAATATTTCACACACTTATGACGTTTGGCGAAGCGATTGGGTGTATATAGTCAATGAAATAATGCCAGTGCTCCTGTATATCGCTTATGACCCAACGTAGATATCACTATGTACGCCAGGCCAAGATTATCACTCCCGCCTCGGCCTTGCTACTCAGCGTGGCGACACCCGCGGTGCCCAGCACCCGTGCCAAGGGGTTGGGAGTAGATTTAGAATTTTCTCATCATTTAATCAATGCTACCCCCAGACTCTAATGCGCTCTAAAGGTGGGTCACGGGCATTGGACTAGGTCAAAGTCTGTCGAGGTGAGGAGCCGACGTAGGTGGCATTGTCAGGCATTGCACCCCAATCATTGCAACCAACCCCAAGACAAACTAATACATAGCACCTGTTAGCCACTCGAAGGTGTGACTGCTGGGCCTTACTGGCAGCGCATACGGCGGTAACATAAAGTGACAAAGTATTTTCTTCATTAATGCTATTTGCAACCGTTTCACTGCAACCTCCTCACATTCTAAGATTCTATTTCAAGTGTATGCTCCCCCTATCATTGAGCATTTCAGATTGTTTTTAATGTCAAGAGCTTTGTTTTCCTCAGACAGTTTTGTTGACTCCCCACCAGGAACGCTCCAAAATTGTCTACATCTCCTGTCCACTACTGATCTATAGCTAGAATTGAAATTCCTTAGGGAAGAAAACTGAATACCTCTTATCACCAGAAGATTACAAAGGAGTACTTGAGGAAGGACCAGCCGACTAAACTTAAACAACAACATCAGTAACTACAATAACACGGACAAAACATTGATAAAAATAAGACAAAAAACAACATCTATAACAACCACACGCAAACTCGAAATGGTACCATCACCATCAACACCACCAATGTCATCCATCACCACGACTGTTGCTACCAACACCACCCCCACACCACTACCGCTGCCATCATCCACCACCCACTACCACCATCTTCACCACCATCACCACTGAAACAACTACCACTATTACTACCATCACTACCATCACAACCACCACAACGACTACTATTACCACTACCTTCAGCATCACCACCATTACTATCGCTACCGCCACCATCACCATCATAACCCCTGATACAACTACAACCACCATCGGTATTAAAGCCACCACCACTATCACAACAACTACCACCATTATTATCACCCCTACAAAAACAACTACCAAGATCATCATATCTACAACAACCAGCCATTAGTTCTACAATCACCGTTACAACCACCATTACAACTATCACCACCACCCGTAAAAACACCATCATAATCACCACCAATCACAACCACCACCAATACCTCCGCCACCATCCCCATGCCCACCACCACCCCAACATCAATGAACCCACTACTATCCCCAATACCATCACTAACACCACCACCACATTCACTGCCACCACCACAACAACAACAACAAAATAATCCACAACAAAGAAAAACAAAAACTAGCCCCACAATGAACGCTAATAATAACCTTCACCAATCTTCCAATAAAAAGCTTTTTAGTCCTGACATTAATCTTTGTGTTGTCGGGGTAAGTGCGCTATTTGTTGAGGGGGGCAATGGAGGGAAAGGGAGCGGCAGGGGCAAGGCCAGTTAAAGGGCAGGGAAAGCGACTGGGAAGGAGGGGGGGGGGGGCAAAAACAGTGGAAAGGGCAGGGGGAGAGGCAGGAGAGGAGCAGGGACAAGGGCAGTGGAAGGGTAGGGGGAAGGGTAGGGGGAGCGGCAAGGGAGGAGCAGGAACAGGGAGAGCGGCAGGAGAGGAGCAGGAAAAAGGCAGGGGGGGGGGGCGGCAGGGGGAACGACAGGAGGAACAGACGGGGGAACGGCAGGAAAGGAACAGGAATAAGGGTAGTGTAAGGGACAGGGGGAGCGGCAGGAGAGGAGCAGGGGCATGGGTAGTGGAAGAAGGCAGGGGAAGCGGCAGGAGAGGGCCAACAGCACGGGGAGCGGCAAGGGGAAGGGCTGGGGTTGGGAAAAGGTAGGGGGAGCAGCAGAGAGGAGAATGAAAGACAAGGAGAAGGAGGGAGGGGGATTAGGGGAAGGGATAAGAAGGATGGAGGGAATTGGATGCAGAAATACGATAGAAAGGGGAAGAAAAACGAGCGGGGAAAACAGTAGGGCTAGACGGAGCACGATGAAGGGAGGGAATAGGGTGAGGGAGGAAGGAAGAGGGAAGGAAGTAAGGTTGGGTGAAGGGGAAAGGAAAGAAATAGGTTGGGGTGAAAGAGGAAGAGACGGGTGGGATGAAAGAGGAAGGGAGGGGTAGATATAATCGTAAATTATGCTTTACCTTTTCCTTCGGTTTCCCTCTCTCCTTTATTTTCCTAAATCTCCCTGTGTATCTGTCTGTCTGTCTGTCTGTCTCGCTGCACCAGTATGTCGAGGATTCGAGCCCAGGTTGGAGCAGACACACGTGTTGTCCAGTGTGGCCCTCACTACCAAGCATCACAGGTTTCCCGCACTCCGGTTTCCTTCAATAATAACACTAGATAGTCTAACCACCCGAACTGCTAGTGAAGCGGTAAGTGGTGAAAATTAAAAAAGAAAAAGTACTACACCAAGACACACGTGGCACCCTGTACACTGCATCATGTTGCATTGTATGTCCGGGAATCTCTCAGACAATGCTGTATATTTCTAGAAACAAAAGAATGTGTAATTAATATTTTCAGGTAGTAATATTATATAACTAGTTATCTGACACACACACAACACACACAAACACGCATACATATATATATATATATATATATATATATATATATATATATATACTACGAGTGGGATATATAGTATAGTCAGATCAAAGTAAAAAAAAAAAGACATTATATATATATATATATATATACAGTATATAAGCTGATGGAGGTCACCAATGTTACGACCGTGTCGTATTTTTTTTCTATTATTTTTTATAACATGCTTCCATGTTGTTCCATATTATTCCTGTAATGATGTGTTATATTTACTATTATATAATCTAGTTACCTTACCCTGTGCTTTTAAGGTTTTAACTGTTATTATTTGTTCAAGCCCATCTTATTTCTTCATTTAGTATTGTAACAAGAATTCTTTGTTTCTCTGACGACCATCTGACGACCATGTTTCACGGGCTGGTCTCATTGGCTGGAGCGGACCTTATATATAGTACTCCACTAGCAGACCGAGTTCTGTCCAGTCCTCTTGTCATTCAGTTCACGTTCTTTTGAGTGACACCCGTCACCTGTTACTTATACTTTATTTTATTTCTGTGTTGTTCCTGTCGCCACCAATGTGGTATGTCTATGTGAGTACCTATTTATGTCTCTTTTGTATCCATCAGTGCTTGCTTAGTTACATTTAAGTAGTTCAGTGTTGTTTCACGATAGTTAATTTCAGTGTTAGTTATTTTATATGTTTATGCAGTGTTAACGTAACCAGTGCTTTTGATGTTTCGATGTTTTAGTTTCATTTGTGTCTTAAAGGTTTCGAGAGTGAATCAATTTATTGTGACAGCCTACAAGGTTCTTTATTGTTTTAGTATTTTATTTAATTAAATTCTTAAAGGTTTACTTTATTTATTTTTATTCCCTTTTTATTTACTTCACTTTTCTTTTTGTTTGGTTACGCCTAGAACCTGGAAAATAAAGTAAATTAAGAGACGGCGTAACACCAGCCAGGTACTAGAAATTAACAGCCAGGTAATAGAAACTACTAGCCAGGTAATAGAAACCACAAGCCAGGTACTAGATGTAATGAGGGGGATTTTAGGTAGAAATGATAGTAAGAAGTTATTAGTTGTAGGAGTATAAAGTGAGGAAGTTTGGTAGCGCGCCGGTTAGTTATTTAACTGTATATTATATTCGTAGAGGGAATCTTTCTAAACGCAACTTTCAATACAACTATTTATTAATTAACTGAATGGCATGGACACATTAATAGATCAATGTATCGAAGTTACTAGCCACTGACTCTCGGACACAAACATGAAATGGATACACTTCCCACAGCAAGTAACTCACCCTTGGATCGCTCTGACAAAGACTCACGTGTGACCTAAGGGAGGCCCAGCAGGTGCTGCTGGACTATGTCTCCTGTGGGATACTCTGCTAGCTGGGGTTCGGTGCTGAGGAGGGAAGTCTCCCTCTGGGGAGGAGCTGTCAGCCCCTTCTCTATTACAATGATGATCCGAATGCTAATGTTCTTGACTTGACTTGACTTGATGTCTGTAGATAAGGTAGAGGGGTATTGCTTGTACTGTTGTGTGGGAGGACAGTGATTAAGATTGGAAGTACTTTGGTAGCAATTTGGGGGAGGGAGGGAACTGGTTTAGGGTCAAGGTAAAAGAGGCCACCAGCCAGGTACTAGAAACCACCAACCAGGTACTAGAGGTCACCAGCCAGTTCCTAGAGGCCACCAGCCAGGTACTAGAGGCCACCAGCCAGGTACTAGAGGCCACCAGCCAGGTACTAGAACCCACCAGCCAGGTACTAGAAATCACCAGCCAGCTATTGAAGGCCACCAGCCAGGTAATAGAGGCCTCTAGCCAGTTAGTGAATGCCACCAGCCAAGTCGTGGAGGCCACCAGCCAGCTAGTGGAGGTAACCAGCCAAGTACTTAGACTTTAGCAAAGCATTTGACAGAGTACCGCATCAGAGGCTTCTGAGAAAAATTAAGGCTCATGGTATCGAGGGGAAAGTTTTAAATTGGATAATATCATGGCTCACCGATAGAACGCAGAGGGTCAGCGTAGATGGTGTTAAATCTGAGTGGGGCCGTGTAACCAGTGGGGTTCCCCAGGGGTCAGTACTAGGCCCACTCTTGTTCATAATCTACATAAACGATCTAGATACTGGGATCAGCAGTGACATAAGCAAGTTTGCAGATGACACCAAAATAGGGCGGCAAATTAATTCAGGGCGGGATGCAAATGCATTACAGGAGGATCTAAATAAACTGCAGGGGTGGTCTGAAAAATGGCAAATGAAATTCAACACCAGCAAGTGCAGCGTACTTAATATTGGAAGAACAAATACTTATAATGTATACAGCCTTAACAACATCAACCTAGAGAAGTCAACTTGTGAAAGAGACCTAGGGGTACTTGTAAGCCCGGACCTACGGCCTAGAAAACAGTGCGTTAATGTTCGAAATAAGACAAACAGAGTATTGGGTTTGATATCTAGAAGTGTAAGTAACAAGAGTGCAGAGGTCTTATTGCAACTATATCTTGCGCTAGTCAGGCCGCACCTCGATTATGCGGTTCAGTTCTGGTGCCCCTGTTATTGAATGGATATAAATTCACTGGAGTCGGTGCAGCGAAGAATGACAAAAATGATTCCGGGACTTAGAAACCTTCCCTATCAGAATAGGTTAAAGAAACTGAACTTGCATTCCCTAGAAAGACGAAGAGTGCGGGGAGATATGATAGAAGTATTTAAGTGGGTGAAAGGAATCAATAAAGGGGATATAGATAAAGTTCTTATAATATCCGAGCAGGATAGGACTCGGAGCAACGGATTCAAGTTGGATAAGTTTAGGTTTAGGAGGGATATAGGAAGAAACTGGTTCACAAATAGGGTGGTGGAGGAGTGGAACAAGCTTAGCAGCTTTGTAGTAAGTGCGGGAACTCTGGAAAGTTTCAAAAGGAGGCTAGATAGATTCATGGATGATAGAGAGTGGTAGTAACTCTCGACAGGAGCTGCCATGCACAGACCAACCGGCCTGTTGCAGACTCCTTATATTCTTATGTTCTTATGTTCTTATGTACTAGAGGCCACCAGCTAGCTAGTGGAGTCCACCAGCCAGGTACTAGAAGCTCCCAGCCAGCTAGTGGAGGCAACCAGCCAGGTACTAGAGGCCACCAGCAAGATAGTAAAGGTCACCAGTCAGGTAGTAAAAGGCACCAGCCAGCCAGTGGAGGCCACCAGCCAGGTAGTAAAACCACCAGCCAACCAGTGGAGGCCACCAGCCAGGTAGTAAAGGCCACCAGCCAGGTAGTGGAGGCCACCAGCCAGGTAGTGGAGGCCACCAGCCTGGTACTAGCGTGCTACCAGCCAGGTAGTGAAAGCCAAAACCCAAGTAGTAGAGGCCCCCAGCCAGCTAGTGAATGTCACAAGCCAGGTGCTAGAGGCTACCAGTCAGGTAATGGAGGCCACAAGCCACTTTGTGAATGCCACAAGCCAGGTACTAGAGGCCACCAGCCAGGTACTAGAGGACACCAGCCAGGAACTAGAGGCCACCAGCCAGGTACTAGAAACACCAGCCAGGTACTAGAGGCCACAAGCCAGGTACTAGAACCCACCAGCCAGGTACTAGAAACCACCAGCCAGGTACTAGATGCCACCAACCAGGTACTAGATCCCGACCAGCCAGGTACTAGAGGCCACCAGCCAGCTAATGGAGGCCACCAGCCAGGTAGTGGAGGCCACCAGCCAGGTAATAGAGGCTACTAGCCAGGTAGTGGTAGGCCACCTGCCAGGTAGTAAAGGCCACCAGCCAGGTAGTAAAGGCCACCAGCCAGGTACTATAGGCCACCAGCCAGCTAGTGAAAGCCACCAGCGAGGTACTAGAGGCCACCAGCCAGGTAATAAAAGCCACATGCCAGGTTGTAAAGGGCACCAGCCAGGTAGTGGAGGCCACCAGCCAGGAAGTGGAGGCCACCAGCCAGGTACTGGAGTCCACCAGGCAGGTAGTAGAGGCTACTAGCCAGGTAGTAGAGGACATCAGCCATCTAGTGGAGGTCACCAGTCAGATACTAGAGGCTACCAGCCACCAAGTGAATGCCACCGGCTAGGTAGTGGAGGCCATCAGCCTGGTACTAGAGGCCATCAGCCAGCTATTGGAAGCCACCAGCCAGGTAGTAAAGGCCACCAGCCAGGTAGTATAGGCCACCAGCCAGGTACTAGAGGCTACCAGCCAGTTAGTGAATACCACCAGCCAGCTAGTGGAGGCCACCAGCCAGGTACTAGAGGCTACCAACCAGGTAGTAGAGGCCACTAGCCAGCTAGTGAGTTCCACCAGCCAGGTAGTGGAGGCCACCAGCCAGTTGTGAAAGCCACCAGCCAGGTAGTAAAAGCCACATGCCAGGTAGTGGCGGGCACCAGCCAGGTAGTAAAGGGCACCAGCCAGGTAGTGGAGGCCACCAGCCAGGTAGTGGAGGCCACCAGCCAGGTAGTAAAGGGCACCTGCCAGGTAGTGGAGGCCACCAGCCAGGTAGTAAAGGGCTCCAGCCAGGTAGTGGGGGCCACCAGCCAGGTAATAAAGGGCACCAGCCAGGCAGTGGTAGGCCACCAGCCAGGTAGTGGAGGCTACCAGCCAGGTAGTAAAGGGCACCAGCCTGGTAGTGGGGGCCACCAGCCAGGTAGTAAAGGGCACCAGCCTGGTAGTGGGGGCCACCAGCCAGCTCGTGGAGGCCACCAGCCAGGTAGTAAAGGCCACCGGCCAGGTAATGGAGGCCACCAGCTAGGTAGTGTATGCCACCAGTCAGGTAGTGGAGGCCACCAGTCAGGTACTCTGGGCCCAGAGGTCACCAGCCATAAACCAATACATCTATTGGGTTTACTTGCTGATGGTGAAGCACTACTAAGTGTATAGTCGGTTATTTTTAACTTACGGTAATAAACTAAGAAGCTCGCCCCCCTTGCAGTTCCTTGCAGCTCATTGGCTCACACATACATTCAATTAATATTGATATACTTAAAATAAATCCATATGCAACTGTTAAGGATACCCAGTTCTGGCTCACTTAAATGCTGAATTTAACGTATGTAAAGATACAACTTTTTGAAAACATTAAATTTCAATATATGATTGGAAAAAATGTTTGAAATAGAGAATTTTTACCGTCGAAATTACAAACAAATTCAAGCTTTCGGAGAACGTATTCACCACTACCTCTCTTTTCCCCTGATCATTATGTATATCAAGAAAAATGACACCAAACTTATAAGGCAACGGAAAATAATGACTATTTTATAAAGAGTAGAATCAAGTGTAAACGCCACATATTCACGTAAAGGTGTCGTTTAAGACAATCGTTACAGACAGGAAGTGGGCTTTTTGTCCGGATTATTGTGAACCATCGGGGTTCTACGATAAGCTGGTGTTGATGTGGGTAACTAACAGCACACGTCAGTGACATTACAGTATATTATTATTACTAAGCATCAACAACTCAATATTTATGCGTGTAACCAGGTCAGTAATTACACTATTCAAGTGGGTCACACTGTGCCACACGGTGCATTGTTACGGTAGATGTAAACCTGGGCCAGCAGGACTGGCAGGTCAGTACTGTACTAACATCAGTACGCCGTCGTCGATGTAAAGTTCAGCGACCCGTCGCGTTCCTCCAAACCTTTTCTCTCTTTAATGTATGTACAGGTAAAGGTCAAAGGAGGTAAACCACCAATAGCCACGCTTATGTTGTGCTGCAATATACGAGTGTGAAGGTAATGTGGTGTGTGTGTGTGTGTAAACGAACATGTTTCCCCACTTGGAATACTGTATATCGTTATGCGTTTATTTGCTGCGGCGCGGTATCTCCACACCCCATACCCACTCACCAGTGCCCCACCGCGCAGCTCACTACGCTGGCACACACAGGGAGGACATGGTGGCGTGTTGTAGTCTCAGTAACACTGTAAAGGCCTGGGACTTAGGGATAGAAATCCCTTACCAGGTTAATCAGGATCTTAATAAAGGAAAGTCAAGGACCATGGTTTTCTGAGGAATAACAAACAACCGTTCGATATTGGCATCTCTTTACTATAAAAAATATAACACAAAACTCTGACACCACTCAACAAACCTCAAATAATTACGGGAGTCAAACAAATAAGGCAGTCAACAGTTAATGGAGTCAAACAATTAAAGGAAGCAAACAATTAAAGGAATCAAACAAATAATGGAAGTCAGCAATTAATGGATTCAAACAATTAAATGGAATCAACAATTGATAGAATCGAACAACACAGGGGAGTCAGCAATTAATGGAATCAAACAATCATAGAATCAAACAATGAACAAATATTTCCTCCAGCAGTGGCCCTGGGGGAAGGTTCTAGAACACGGTGATGCACACTCAGGGTAGGGAAGCGTCCATTCAACTCCACACTCGGGCGACGTCTTGAAATGGCAGAACACTTGGGCACAGACGGAATGAGATGAACTGACGGTCGTGGTATGCGGTAGTGGTAGAT
Organism: Homarus gammarus; assembly: GCA_958450375.1. Lineage (NCBI taxonomy): Eukaryota > Metazoa > Arthropoda > Malacostraca > Decapoda > Nephropidae > Homarus > Homarus gammarus. The sequence continues at coordinate 219,185 of CAUDMG010001095.1, read as the reverse complement.
GACCAGAGAGTTGGCAGTTGATAGGTGAAGGCCTGGGAACACAGCCCACGAGTCCAGGACCTATGATGGGATCACAGCCAGAATTTGACGGACAGCTGGGTAGCTAGATAGTGACTGTATGGCGGCTGGGTTGAATCTGCCGGTGACGCAGATAGTGGCTGCCGTTCTCACGTCTGACCAACCACCCCAAGTGTCGTCTGCACCAGCAAACGAGCGAGTTGGCAGCGGTAACCAGCAGGACGATCGTTTCCGCCCTTACAAACACTAATATATACTTCTGCTGTTAATGTAACATGACTATTATCCTACATACCAGCCGTCTTTGGGTGACTTATTATGTGGTCAGGCGAATGATTAGAGCAGTGCCACATCTGCTGCACGACACTCCCTACCAGTTCTGAATAATATAATCTTCCGATCTTATCCTGATATGGTATGGTGTCTGTACGCTAACAAGAATTTGCCATTTTTATAATATCCACGAAAACTCTGTTTCAAAGGGTTCGTTAGCCTCAGCTTGAAAAACATGTTGAATACGATGAGCCCGTTAGATTGCCTGGCTTGGCGCGGTGTATGTGTGCGTGTGTGTAAGGATATGCAACCAAGATTCCTCTGCAGATTGAATTTCACGTTTCACTGTTTATTGCTCAAGGTTAAGGGGGTTGCGTTTTGATCTCGGAATATGACCAGCTTCCTTACTATTCACTGAAGCCTCCGACACATCCTAGAGCTACACCACACCTAATGCACCCTGGCTAAACAAGACCCTTTGCCAATTTTTGCTCCAGCGATGATGTGCAGAGTTACTGTATGAAGTATTTAAGGGTGGTATATTCCCTTCAGGTTTTACACATGAAGTCTGCCAGATAATAATGTTATTGAACACGTCCTTCAGTGCCACAACTTGATACAACTCAAAATACACGTAACACTCACACCACGCCACACCGCACCACACCGCAACACCGCACCACACCAGACCACACCACAGTACACTATACCACATCACACCACACCACCAAACCACACCACACCAAACATCACCCTACCATCTCACCACACCACCACGCCACACCTCATCACACTACCATCTCACCACACCACACTACACCACACCACACTATCACCACACCACACTACACCACACCACACTACACCTTACCACACCAAACCACACACCACACCACATCACCCTACCCTACCCTACTCTACCCTACCACCACATCATACCACCTTACCACCACACCACACTATACTACCCTACCACCACACCACACTACACCACACCACACTACAATCACACCATACCACATTTCACCATACCACACCACACCACCAAGCCATACCATACCATACCACACCATACCACACCACACTACACCACACCACACCACCTCACCACGCCTCATCACCCTACCATCTCACCGCACCACACCACTAAACCACACCACACCTCATCACCCTACCATCTCACCACACCACACCATCAAACCATCACCACACCACCAATTTTCGCTGTATAACATCTATGTTTGATGTAATGAGTTGCGACCGGACGTGTTACCAAAGCCATCAGGAAACAATGCTATGATATTTATGGGTAACTTTAATTCTCGTCACACTCTCCTTGGCGATGTCCAGTGTAACTCTAATAATCACTGTATACGACACAGACAAAGTGACGCATTTGATGGGAGGCAGACTTGAATATGTGACTAGGTATAACCTAGTAGACAATAATATCAAGGCTAAGGTCATCTCAGACCACCTAGTCAGTGATCATTATGCAATACTTACTGAATACACTGTTGTAGATGTCAAGTGTGAACACCATCCTAAGCTCAGAATTAACATCCCAGATAATCTTAAATTGCACTTCAAGGCCTACATCCACAGATGGTATGCTGCCAATTTCAGGGGTCGAAGTGCAAATTTAAGAATTTTTCTGACTGCGGGTCATCAAATGATGCATTTTTATGTTAGATTTCAGAAATAACCTTGCTTTTGAGATTGGAGGTGTCTTACCTACATCAATTTTATTTTAAATTTGAGGTTTTAGACCCAAAATTATCAATTTTCCTGTTGCTATCTATCACCATTGTACTGTAATGAGACACTGGAAAATCGTATTTGCAGTTTTATTTAGTAATGTTTGACAATAGGTATCGAGGTTTTTTACTTTCCTCCCTGTAGTAATGATCGCGAGCAAGAACACAAGCCAAACACGGAACCTCTTTGTTACAACGACTGACTCTACTGTTGCAAACGCGATATACAAAAGCGGCCACACAATGCAAGCACTATGTGCAGACACGTACACACACACACATACATGTGCTCACATGCTATACTCTTCACCTCTTGAACTTGGTGAGAGAGGCCAGGTCCTGCTTTCTCCTGTTCCTAGAGATCAGAAGTCTGCTCACCAATTGGGACTTGATCATCTCATCCCTTATCTCGTGACTGTAGACATGGGCAGCTGCCTCTGTGACCAGTTTGACACACCTCTCCACACTCTGAGTATGTGAAGGCCAGTCTGGCACCTCTATAGGCCTGTGCACAAACTGCTTGACTTGAGCTGTGGTGAGGGAACAGGTGAGGGGAGGTTCAGTGACCCCAGTGGTCCAGTCTACCAACTTGGTGGCATCTGGGTTTATGTCAGGTCTTCTCCTGGGCCTGACAGAGTTGTCACCAATCTGTGTCTCCTCATCTCCCACCCCCCCTCAATTCCAGTATTCTGTCCACTGCCTCTCTCCTCTCATCCTCCACCTCACTGCACAGCATGGCCTGCAATACTGCCTCTGGGTGTGCATACCAGGCTGACCTCCTCACAGTGGGCATCACTGTGTCCAGCACCTTCTTCTTCTGACTTCTCATCAGCTCCAGCTGGTACAAAATGTGCCTGGGCCTCTCCACCCAGCTGTGGTTGACTTTGATGTTGTACTAGTTAGGCAAGTACACCCCCACTTTGAACTCCACTATTAGCTTGAGATTCTTCTTGTGCTTCCCTTTCAGTCCATGCTTAGACACCCACAGTCTGCACATCCTCAGTGCAGTTGTCAGCCACCTGCTATGATAACCTGGTCCAGTTTCCAGCAAGGTCAAGTTGTGGGGCAGCTCTCCAGTCCTGGTGGCCTGAGCAATCCTGTAGCCATTTGACTGGATCAGGGGAGGACCCACACAGATCTTGGCAAACTTGGGATCTATCTCCAGCTCTGTAGCAGTGTCCAGCATCTCGCCAATCTTGAGACTCCACCAGTTGTTGCTGAGTGTGGGGCCATCCAAGCTGATGATGAGGTGTCTCAGGCTCAACTCTCCAGTATGAAGGTCACATACTAGCCACACTCGCCTCCTGCCCAGCTTGACCTCAACATAGTGCATTAATTACTTTAACATCCATACTGTATCGATAAAGCAATCACACTACATGTAAACGGGTGACTGTGTATTGTGCAAACTTGCACAATATGCACACATACAATTATGCAAGATCAGAGCGATCTCTGTTGCTTGACAAACGTACAAATGCTGCAGAAATGATCGATCTACCAAAACACATACTACGGTTCATCACTGCAAAAACTTCAAAGCCAAATAGATGCAGCTAAATGATGTATATTCTTAAAATTAAAGGCACTTCTGAGCTTCTTACACATAAATCTACAGAATTATCACCTGCCGTTTTCACACAAAGCAATTTCTGAAAATTGACACACCCTGGATATACACCTAGGTCAGTGGGTGAATTTTGTTGTGATCTTGTAAATGTCATTACCACATAATATACCACCTGAGTTAAGTCAAGGAGGAAGGGAGGCGGCACTAAACCACCTCTGTGGATACATGACCCTATCCTCTTCAAAGAAGGAGAAAAAATAGAACAGTTTGCCAACACTTATAAGCAAAACAAAACCAGTTATAACCTCCTGGCATTCATCAAAGCTAACAGAGCATTTCGTGAACTCAAAGGTCAGGTGAGAAATACATGCTCTGAAGACGCTCCGGGTTTTGGCAGCCAAGCCGAGTCTGTTTGGCCATGCCCCCCCCCCCCCTGCCCCTGTTCTATCCCTCTAACCCAACGCCCTTCCAGCCTTACTACACCGGGATTTATTCAACAAAACATTCAAGTGATCAGTGCAATGATTGATTACCAAACAGAGTTCCGATAGTGCATCCCAAGGAAAAGCACAAAAACACAGCAGTGTAATACCAGACAGTGGGCACTTTGTCCGTCACCTTCAAATTGCCAGTGACAAGGACCACCGTGGTGTTTACATATATCGTGGACACTGTGTCGGCGACCCTAAGCGCCAGAGACAAAGACTCACAGTGTTTACGACTGACAAATATTAACAGATGTCTACCATTGTCAGTGAACCTCAAAGTGCCGCCAGTGAGTTTATGGCCACCGGGGACATACACTTCCGTCCGCCCACAACAACAGATGTCAACAGATGGCCACCAATCACTTACTCCCGACGTTCTCTGTACTTTCTAAAGCGTGGGAACGGTTATCCTGATGACAGTGTTATCACGCAACTCAAGTCACTGAACATATTCCACGCGCGCAGCCAAAGACAGGGCCTCATAAACATAAGCCCATTAGGACCGTAACCTCCACTAGGAAACCAGAGAAACCCACCCCTGACAGACCGTACCATTACACAGAAGTTCCACGGATATGGTATGATCTCCAGTCTTTACTGCTCTCTAGCTAACAAGTTTGACGAGCTGGCAACCACAGTCAGGTCAGCCGCTGCTAGCATCGTTGCCATATGTGAGGCTTCGAAAATTGTGCCTGAAACGTGTCATATTGAGGGATATCAACTCTTTCATCACCTTCGTTCACATTGAAGCGGAGAGGGGGTTGCCCTCTTCTGCCAAGATGACCTACGGCCGTCACGCCTGGATGTTCAAGTCCCAGCAAATGTGGAAGCATTATGGATACGTGTTGTGCCACGGGCCCACCCGCGCCACACAGCTTCCATCATAATCTGTGTCATACCATCCGCCTCGCTCACCCACTAGAGACACTCTTATCAATCGTCTCATTACCACCTCAGACCACCTAAGAGTTTGGTACCCATATGCCAAGTTAGTACTATGCGGAGATTATAATGAAATTGACACCACTGATATGCAGGACCAGCTGTCACTGTCACAAGCTATGAACTTCCCTATACACGGTCAAAATACCCTTGACCTTATCTTAACCGACAGAGCGGACCAGTACCAACCACCTCGACCAATGCCTCCTATCCGGTGTAGCACGCACCTATCAGTGCTCTGGTCCCCAGCTGCCACTCCCACTCAAGTACAGATTACAGGCCGATTACTGACTCTGCAGTGCGTCTCTTCGGGCAGTAGATAGTTCACCATCCCTGGACTGAAGTACTTAGTGTGGATGACATGGAAACCAAATGGATAAATTATACGAACACCACCACGGAAGCTCAACCACCACTTCTTCCCCGAGAAGTACGTCAGATCTCACCCAGCTGATTTGTCCTGGATCACACTTCGGATCAAAAGACTTATGCAACAGAGAGACAGAGCTTTCTTATCTCAATGACCAAAATCGCTACAGGTCCCTTCGCAAACCGAGTCATTCGCGAAATACGCACTGCAAAGAAGTCTCACTACCCAACCAAATTGCAACACCTGAAGCAGACCAACATCAGTCAGTGGTATGGTAAGATTATAGAACTCTGTGGACTAAACAATAAGACACACCCCCTCCCCTTCCTTAGCCATATCACTAATGTTGACGCAGCTGAGCAATCAAATAACCATTTCGCTACTATATGCCAGACGCTCCCTCGGCTTGACACAACCAATCTTCCTTTTCCACTGACTTGGTAGAAGAATTTCAAGTAGCAAAACGTCTGGACAAACTAAAGTTAAAACGCTCCACCACCCCCATTGACATACCAATGAAACTCTTCAAGGAGTTCTCCCCGGAGCTTGCTAAACCCCTCTGCTCCATCATCAATGCTTCTCTCAGTCAAGCCAGATGCTCAGCTGACTGGAAGACTTCTTATGCGTCATCAGTGCCCAAGTCAACTAGACCATAATCCTTAAATCAGCTACTACCCATTGCAATCACCCCAATACCCAACTTAATCTGTGAAAGTTTTGTGTTCAACTGGGCTTATGCTGATATTGCAGGAGCCGTAGATTCGCAGCAATTTGGTAATATGAAAACTTCCTCCACCACTCACTGTCTTGTCAGCTTTCTCGACTACATATACCGCCATCTGGAGAAACGAAAAACTTCTGTAGCGGTCGCCTTCATTGACTTCACTAAGGAATTCGACCTAGTCGACCACAAGTTAATCATCAACAAAGCTATCAACCTCTGGTTTCGAAGAAGTCTTATACCATGGCTTACAGACTTCCTCCTCAGTAACCGACGCCAAGCTGTATGCTTCTGAGGGGCTGTCTCCACCTTTCAGTCACTCACCTGTGCCGTCCCCCAAGGCACCAAGATGGGACCGCTATGCTTCCTTATGCTTATCAATGATGCCCTAAGAGAAACCCCTGCTCGGTGGAAACATGTCGACGACTCCACTATTGGGATCAGCGTCAGCAATTCCGCTCCCGACTATACCTCCCTTCAGGATTTATTGAACAGTCTCCAAAACTAGGCCACCTACAATCACGTCACCATCAACCATACCAAGAACATGGTTATGCACATCAGCCTCTCCTCTGACGTTGTCCCACCCCCTTCCATTACTTTATGTCCCAACACACTCCAGGTTGTAGATTCCACTAAACTCCTCGGCGTCACCATAGACAACAAACTAAATTTGAAACCACACGTCAATGAAGTTGTCAAATCCTCCAGTTTCCGTCTCCACCTCCTCCGCCGACTCAAGTCCCTCGGAGTTCCTGCACCCGAGCTCCTCAGTGCTTGCTCAACATTCATACTTCCCCTACCTGGTCTTCCTCCCTAAATGCCACACAACGTACACACCTAGAAAAAGTGCAAAAGAGGGCATGCAAGATTATTCTCTCCCCTTCTTACTCCACATACGGAGAAGCGCTCAACACACTGACCCTCTCGGCTCTCACTGACAGTCACCACGACCTCATCTGCAAATTTGGTGAGAAGCTTCTGCGCCATCCTCGACACCAGCTCCTACTACCACCTGAGATCCTTCGCCCGAGAATTACTGTTCGACACCACAACTGCATCCAATACATACGAGCACGAACTGATCGTTACACTGTAAGTACAGCCCAGTCCCAACCATTGTAAAAAATATCAATAACTTGTAATCAACCAGCGTATTCACTCCCAGCCAATCTTACTTTTTTGCACTGCCTATTGTTAAAATTCCCTGTACATAATAACATAAGAAAATAAGGAGTCTGCAATAGGCCGGTTGGCCTGTGTATGGCAGATCCTGTCGAGAGTTACTACCACTCTCTATCATCCATGAATCTATCTTGCCTCCTTGTGAAACTTTCCAGAGTTCCAGCAATTACTACAGAGTTGCTAAGCTTGTTCCACTCGTCCACCACCCTACTTGTGAACCAGTTTCTTCCTATCTCCCTCCTAAACCTAAACTTATCCAACTTAAATCCGTTGCTCCGAGTCCAATCCTGCTCGAATATTATAAGAACTTTATCTATATCCCCTTAATTGATTCCTTTCACCCATTTAAATACTTCGATCATATCTCCCCGCACTCTTCGTCTTTCTAGGGAATGCAAGTTAAGTTTCTTTTACCTATCCTGATATGGAAGTTTCTAAGTCCCGGAATCATTTTTGTCATTCTTCGCTGCACCGACTCTAGTGAATTGATATCCATTCTATAATAAAGGCACCAGAACTGAACCGCATAATTCAGGTGCGGCCTGACTAGCGCAAGATATAGTTGCAATAAGACCTCTGCACTCTTGTTACTTACACTTCTAGATATAAAACCCAACACTCTGTTTGCCTTATTTCGAACATTATCGCACTGTTTTCTAGGCCGTAGGTCCGGGCTTACAAGTACCCCTAGGTCTCTTTCACAAGTCGACTTCTCTAGGTTGATGTTGTTAAAGCTGTATACATTATAAATATTGATAGTTATCAGTATTTGTTCTTCCAATATTAAGTACGCTGCACTTGCTGGTGTTGAATTTCATTTACCATTTTTCAGACCACCCCTGCAGTTTATTTAGATCCTCCTGTAATGCATTTGCATCCTGCCCTGAATTAATCTGCCGCCCTATTTTGGTGTCATCCGCAAACTTGCTTATGTCACTGCTGATCCCAGTATCTAGATCGTTTATGTAGATTATGAACAAGAGTGGGCCTAGTACTGACCCCTGGGGAACCCCACTGGTTACACGGCCCCACTCAGATTTAACACCATCTACGCTGACCCTCTGCGTTCAATCGGTGAGCCATGATTTTATCCAATATAAAACTTCCCCTCGATACCATGAGCCTTAATTTTTCTCAGAAGCCTCTGAGGCAGTACTCTGTCAAATGCTTTGCTAAAGTTTAAGTAAATAACATCGTAATTTTCGTCATTATCTACTACCTCGAAGACTTTCGTAAAAAAGTCAGCAGATTTGTTAGACAAAATTTTCCCTTTGTAAACCCATGTTGAGACTCATAGATTAATTTGCTTTTCTCTAGATGCAATCGGATGCTATCTGCTATAATTGATTCAAGAAATTTCCCTACTACTGATGTCAAACGATCGGCCGGTAATTTGATGCTGATGCTCTGTCTCCCTTTTTGAATATGGGTACTACATTTGCCTGTTTCCACAAGTCTGGCACAACTCCGGTGTCTAATGATTTTGTAAATAAATTTACGAGGGTGTCCGCTAATCTGTTCCCTACACTCTTTCAAGACTCGAGGGAAAATTTCGTCCGGCCCTAGGGATTTTGTCTTCTTTAGTTTATATATCCTCTTAAGAACATCTTCTTTTCTGATAGTGATATTCTTTAATTTCTCTTCTTCCTTTCCCCTAAATATCAGTTCCACCTCAGGAGTTTCCTCGCGAATTTCTTCTGTGAAAACTGATATGAAAGTAGTTGTTCAATGCTTTGCTAATTTTTTCACTGCCATTTATCACTTCTCACCTCCCAGACTTTAAGGGCCAAACTTTGTCCTTGACTTTTGGTCTATATACCTGGAAAAATCCCTTGGGATTTGCCTTGGATTCACTTGCTATTTTGATTTCATAGTCTCTCTTTGCTTTCCTCACATTTTTCTTAACATTCCTAGATAGTTCATCATACCTATTTCTGAGCTGCTCCTCCCCTCCCTTAATTTCTTATAAATTCCTTTCTTTATTCCTATTTCATGTTTAAGTTTTCTGGTCATCCACCTTGGCTCATTCTTATTTGACCTAATTTTTTTGTATGGCATATTTTGTTCTTGTGCTTTATGTAGTATACTAGTGAATATATTATAGTCATGATCAATTGTTGTGTCATCTATGACCTCACCCCTTCCTACTGGGGACTGACGTGACTGTTCCCAGGTGACCTCACCTAGGTACCTTCTTAACCCCTGATAATCCACCAACCGAAAGTTTGGGACTCTGACCATACTGTCATTGTTTTTTGTTTCCCAATTTAGGGTGAACTTGATTTCTCTGTGATCACTGTTACCTAGTTCTTCCCCTACTGTGATATCTCTGATAATATTTTCTTTATTTATTAATACTAGGTCTAATATATTGTCACCTCTAGTAGGTTCTGTAATTAGTTGTTTCAAGAAATTGTCCTGTACTGCATCTAGGAAGTCTTCAAATTCATAGTCACCTACAATGTTGTCACAGTCAATATTTCTGAAGTTGAAATCCCCCATAATGCACAGGTTGTTATATTTTGCTGCCGTACTCATTTCCTGCCATATAGGCTGAGCTGCTTCTTTCCCAAGACTTGGGGGCCTGTAAATCACTCCCATTATTAGTTTTTCTCTTCCTTCCGTGATTTCTACCCATACAGACTCGGTTCCAATTTCACCCTTTATTGAATTATTAATACAACATTTCAATGTATCCTTGACAAAGACTGCGACTCCTCCCCCCTTCCTACCTTTCCTGTCCTTGTGAAAAAGGTTGTACCCTTCTATGTGGTACTCTGATAAAAAAAATTTGCTCGCCAGATTCATCCAAGTTTCGGTGATTGCTATGACGTCTACATTCTCGGTACATACAACCGCTCTCAGCAAGTCTATTTTATTTCTAACGCTCCTACTGTTTGTATAGTATACATTTAAACCTACCCTTCCCTGGTCTTGTTTTACCCCTTGTCCTGAGTAACTAATTTTACTTCCCAGGACCTGCTTGTTTTTTTGACTCCCACTTTCCCCGACCTCTCTCTACTGGCGAAACCTCCCCTTTGGAGTGACAATTTCACGCTCTAGTGATGCAGACAACGTCTTTACCCCTGCACGAGACAAGTGTACTCCGTCATGACTGTACAGGTAATCGTTGCCAGCTATCAATGAATGCCCAACCATTGCTTGCACAATGTTTTTCCAGTCGGCAATTTATAGCAATTGCCCTGGACAGCCATTCACGACCATCCCCTCTTCTAGGCAAGATCCCACATACTATCAGGATCCCTCCCCTATCTCTAATCCTCCCCAGCGCCCCCCTATACATCTTGAAAAGTTCCTCACTCCTAACCTTTCATATGTCGTTTCCTCCCACACTAAGACACACTACTTGTACAAGAAGTCCTATCTAAAAACCTCACCTGGCTGTCCCCAACTACCACGACCTTACCTCTGGGCAGGGTTTCTACCTGCACCACACTTTCCTGCCTCTTCTCTTCCTCGCCAGCTTCCTCCAGCACCTGTTAGGGGTTCCTATATTCCACACCCTGGTCAGCTTTCCTGAGCCTGACCCTAGTCCCCTTGGAGGCAACCACTCTCCACGCCTGCTCTTCCTGAGGGCTTCATTTTCCCCCTTTAGAGTGTCAACCTCACTCCTCAACTGCCCCAGCTGCCTTAGCAGAGTGACCAGGAGGTCGTCTTTTCCCACACTACTCTCCTCTTCCCACAAGACACAACGATCCAAGGCGGCCATTTTCCTTGGTCACTACGGAAGAACTTGGGGGCACGTCCTTCTCCAAGCTGGGTCAGGTAGCAACTGAGCTGGGTCAGGTAGCAACTGTAGTTTGACCTCCTCCCCCACCTAGTTATTATATTTCATATTTGTATCACTTATGTTACTTGTATATTATTTGTAAATCAAGAGACCCATTCCCCAATTATGTAACTGTATATTTTCAGCCTTCCGGCTGCCATGCTCTTTCAATAAACCGTTAATTATTATTATTATTATTTGGAACAATTCTTATAGAGTATTAATAGAAGAACCACTCCTGCAGAAGTGTGGAACAAAATTACACAATTACCTAGTCACCCATCCCAGTCCAACTTCACCACAGCCCAGCAGAATATGCTAACATGTTATTAGACCAATGGTATAGTGTATCACAAATCACTTGCCTGCCTCCTGACAATCAGCAATATCTTAATAGGGGTTTGAGTATTGAAATAGCTTGTTCCTCACCAGACTTTACTGACCACTTTCCTATAACTCACCACGAATTAACATCAATACTAATAAAAGGTGAATCATCCTCCACTGGTGAGAATGGGTAACACCACAAGATTGTTGAATGAGATCCCTAGCCACCCACTGCTTGACCTATATCAAATGAGCCTCACACAAGGTATTCTCCCAAAGATATAGACTGAATTATACATAGTACTAACCCTAAAGCTAACTCACCAAACTTCAGGCCCATTTCACTCACATCCTGTATGTGTAAAGTCCTTCAAAGAGTTGTTCGCAACCATCTCATGTCTCAAGTCAAAGATAAACTGGCCCCTAATCTGTATGGGTTTATGCCCGGGCATAACACATAGGCATGCTTTACAGAATATTTTGTTCACTCAAAAGATAAAACACAAACAGCCTTCATATACCTTAAATCAGCCTTTTATGTAACTAATAGAGACATCATACTTGAGCAACTAGCTAATTTTGGCAACCAAGGTAACCTCCTGACATGGATAATCACTATGTGTCCAACAAGTATGCAAGTGTTCTGTTTAGGGGAGTCAAAAGTACCAGAATGAGAGCTTTTAAGCTTGGCACGCCCAAGGAGGAATGTTAAGTCATATGCTGTTTAATATACTGACGCAAAAGCTTATTTTTGACATTCCAGTTCAGCCGAACGAGGCTGTAATGTGTTATGCTGATGATGTCTGCATAATGACACAGACCAAGCCCAGGCTACAATCCTTACTGGATGTATTTGCTCGGAGGACTGTGAATGTAGTCTCATAATATCTCAGGACAAGACGAGGGTCCTCAATCCTTGTCCTACTCCCCCTCTGCCTCTTCACTTTAATATTATCAGCTCTTATCTTGGAATTAATGTAAATGATGCAAACTTCGTCTGCAACCTTCGAGCGAAACTATTGCAGCACATTAAACCTCTCAGAACACTTGTTGGTAAGAGCTATGCTCGTACTTTCTATATTCACTTCATTCAATCTGTAGTTGATTATCAAGCTCCCCATCTTGTAATTATTCCCTTTAAACAACTAAACAGCCTGGAGGTAGTAGAAAATGAAGCCATGCACATTATCATATGATGCCCAAAATCTACCAGAATTGTAAACATGAGAGAATAGGTCTACTTAATGCAGTACCATGTTTTGTGTCAAACATTTGAAGTACAATAGTCCCCAAGCTACAGCTCAAACTGAGTTGATGTTTTAAGTAATCCTAACTAGCTCACTAATCTTCCACAAAAGACTCACTATGGGGCATGGCTTCATAGAAGTGTTGCAGATCTCTTGAAACTGAATGTCCCAATCGTCCCACACGAAGCCTTTAATGCTATTCCTCCTTGGTTGGATACATCAGTTCCTATTAATCACACTCCTATCAGAAGTAAGCAAATGTTAAACACCAATGTGGTGAGAAGTATTACACTAGAAATTATTAACAGTCACAAAGAGTGTGTGATATGCCTTTACTGGTGCCTTTACTGATGCTTCTGTACAGACAAAAACAAGTAGAAGAGGTTGTGCATGTGTACTATATAAAAGAATGAGTTGATACTGTAGTGTCAAACATGCAAAGACTGAACAACTGGGCCAGCACAACACAAACTGATCTAATGAGAATCTACTTAGCTACAGACTTCCTTAAAGATAATGGGGGTGGGGTGATATTCTGTGAGTAGCAAAGCGCTTTGAAATCAATGAACTGACCGCCAGACTCTATGTCTAAAGTTGTCTGTGACATTAAAAAAAAAGGTGATAACTGCTCAGGAGATCAACTTTCGAATTGAATTTGTGTGGATTCCGTAACATGTTGGAATTAGAAATCATAACAGTTGATAGACTGGCAAATGAGGCTCGTAAGAAGGGAAATGTGGACCGGGACCTTGGCCTGTCTAATGCTTTTCTTAAAAACATACAAGTCAAAATCATAAACTCTGATCTAGAAGAGCTGAGAAATTCAGAGAGACTTGGCAGTTGTAGCATTAGTAAATATGACAAATTTTGTGACAAGAGGTACCGGTATGGCCAACACAAGGACAGAACCAGACAGTGTGATGTAGTCGTGGCCAGAATTAGGCTAGGATACAGACACATCTGGCAAGTTAGTGGCGCTGTACCCATACAAGAACACTGAGCATGTAAACTTTGTGATAATCCTTTAAAGCATACACTTGAACATTATGGTATTAAATGTGACTCTGTCCAAGACTTCGGGCCACTTGGCCTATTGAATCATGATTGGTTAAGGACATTCTTGCTGTATATCCAAAATTTGTTAGCCTATACTGATTAGTTCTCAAGTCCTTTAAATAGAATATGACTTCTACTGCATATGAATCACTGTCCTGTATGGCAGTGAACAGTGTTATTATCCACATGAATTTGACCTATGTATATACCCTTAATGAATATGATATAATTCTTTGTGTATGAACCTCTGTCCTGCGTGGCAGTGAGAAGTGATAGCACCCTCAGTGTCAAGACCTAACTGAATTACTCAGAATAAGCAAACAGTACTCCAAGCTTTACCAATAAATATGTTAACCGTTAAATAACATCTCATCTTTCATTTGTCCCTCTCAGGCTCTCACCCTATCTTTACCTTCTTCTTTCTCTTCTCACTCTCTTTCATCTCTTATCACTCACTTCCCTCTCTCTTCTCTCTTCTCTACCTCACCACCTACCAGCCACCCTCTTGTTCCCCTCCTCTTTCCTAATTATCTCTTTCCCACTTTCTCATTCATCAACTCCTATCTCTCTCCCTTACTCCTCTCATCACCTCCCACCTGTCTCCATCACTTCTATCTCTCACCCCTCTCTCCCTCCTCTCCCTTGCCCACCCCCTCATCCCTTCTTATCACTCTCCATCACTTCTATTGCTTATCCCTTTCTCTCTCCCTCATCACCCACAATCTCTTTTCCTCGCCTCTCTCCCACACTCTCCCTTTCCTATCACCCCTTCATCTTCCCACTCTCTCCCTTAGCTTTCTCTCCCTCCTCTCCCGCGCCCTCTCTCTCAAAGCTCTCTCCCTCCTCTCCCACATCAACTCCCTCACCTCCATTTCCTTACATCCTTTCCCTCATCTCCCTCTCTCTCAACTCTTTCCCTCCTCTCAACATTTCCCCTCGTCATCTCCCTCTCTCCTCTTTTCCACAGTCTTCATCTCCCCACTCTCTCCCTTACCTTTCTCTTTCTCTTCTCCCACGCCCTCTCTCTCAACTATCTCTCTCTCCTCTACCACATTATCTCCCTCACCTTCCTATCCCTACATCCTCTTCCTCACCTCATTCTTTCTTTTCTCTCCCACATCCTCTCCGCCACCTCCCTCTCCCTACACTCTCTTCCTCCCCTCTCTCCCTACACTCTCTTCCTCCCCTCTCTCCCTCCTCTCTATCACTCTCCCTCGTCACCTCCCTCTTTCCTCTCTTCCACACTCTCCCACACCCATCAGTCGACATCTCCACACCCTCTCCCTCACCTCTCTTCCTCCTTTCTTTCTTACATCCTCTCCCTCACCTCCATCTCCCTACACCGCCCCCCTCACCTATCTCTCCCTACTATCCCAACCCTTTCCCTCACCTCTCTCTCCCTCCTCTCCGACATCCAAACCTTCATCTCCCTCTCCTCCCTCCCTCACAACCTCTCCCCACCTCTTATCTTTCTAAATCACCCCCTCTCCCACATTCTCTCCCTTCACCCATTCCTTCACCTCTCTCTCCCTGCTCCCCCACACAACACTCTCCCATAAACACTGCTGACACATGAGAGTGTCGCTTCGCGTCCTACCAAGCAATAAATACCTAATGATCGGTGGCTGAGCTGCTGGGGTGGGGTGGGGTGTTAGAGGAGAGGGGAGGTTAGAAGGTGGGAGGAGAGAGGATCACAGGACGTAGGGAGATGGGAGAGTGTTGAGGGAGAAAGGGAGAAAGATATGTGGGAGTGAATGAGAGAGAGAGTGAGGGAGTTTCGAGGTCGTGGAAAGGGGAAGGAAGAGGGATTGAGAAGGCGAAAAAAGGAAGTGAAAAGGGAGGGAGGGAAGGTGGGGAAAGAAAAAGGAAGTGGGACAGAGAGAGGAGTGAGGGAGGGAGAAGGAGATGTATAGAAATTAGTAAGACACGTGAAGGGAGAAAGGAGGAAGAGAGAGAAATAAAGAGATGTGGGAGGGTGGGGGGAGGAAGAAAATGAGAGATAGGAGTGTAGATGAAAGGGAAGGAGGGAGAGAGAAGGGTGAGAAGGAAGGGAGAGGAAGAGAGGAAGCTGTAGAAGAAAATAAGAGAGAGAGAAGGAAGATGGGGAAAGAGGGGATGTGGCAGAGAGAAATGAAGAGAGTGAGAGAGAGCAAAAGGAAGAAAAAACAGGGAGCGAGAAAGCGGAAAGGAAAGAGGGAGGAAGAGCGGCAGCACTAAACCACCTCTGTGGACACATGACCCCATCCTCACCAAAGAAGGAGAAAAGGTAGAACAGCTTGCCAACACTTATAAGCAAAATAAAACTAGTGATAACCTCCTGCCATTCCTCAAAGCTAACAGAGCATTTCATGAACTCAAAGGTCAGGTGAGAAACACCTATTGGGAACAATTCTTACAGGGGATTAATAGAACAACCACTCTAGCAGAAGTGTGGAACAAAATTAGAGCCATTGCCAAGTCACCCACCCCAATCCAACTTCATCAGAGCCCTGCAGAATATGCTGACATGCTATTAGACCAATGGTCTACTGTGTCACAAATCACTTTCCTGCCTCCTGACATACAGCAATATCTTAAAACCACACACATTAATAGGGTTTCAATATTGAAATAGCCTGCTCCTCACCAGAACTTGCCGACCAGTTTCCTATAACGCACCACGAACTAACAACAGCACTAATAAAAGGTGAATCATCCTCCCCTGGTGAGGATGGCATAACCTACAACACCCTGAGATTGTTAAATGAGGTTCCTAACCATCCACTGCTTGACCCGTATCAAATGAGCCTCACACAGGGTATTCTGCCTAAGACATAGACTCATGGAAACATAGTACCAATCCCTAAAGCTAACTCTCCAAACTTCAGGCCCATTTCACTCACATCCTGTATGTGTAAAGTTCTTGAAAGAGTTGTTTTCAACCGTCTTATGCTTCAGGTCAAAGACAAACTGGGCCCTAATTTGTATGGGTTCATGCCTGGGCGCAGCACACAGACATTCTTTGCAGTATATCTTGTTCAATCAAAAGATACGACACAAACAGCCTTCATAGACCTTAAATCAGCCTTTGATGTAGCTAATAGAGACATTATACTTGAGCAACTAGCTAATTTTGGCATCCAAGGTAGCCTCCTGACATGGATAAAGGGTTATCTGTCCAACAGGTATGCCAGTGTTCTGTTTAGGGGAGTTAAAAGTGCCAGAATGAGATCATTTGAGCTTGGCACGCCTCAGGGAAGAGTGCAAGGTCCTATACTCTGTAATATACTGATGCACAAGCTTATTGCTGACATTCCAGTTCAGCCAAACGAGGCCATAATATACTATGCTGATGATATCTGCATTATGACACAGACCAAACTCAGGCTCCAAGCCTTGCTGGATGCATTTGCTCGGAGGACTGTGGAATGTTGTCTCAAAATATCTGTTGACAAGACGAGGGTCCTCAATCCTCGTCCTGCTTACCCTCTGCCTCTTGACTTTAACATTAACAGCATGCCCTTGGAACTATGTAGCTCCTATAAATATCTTGGAATTTGTGTGAATGATGCAAACTTTGTCGGCAACCTTCGTGCCAAACTAATGCAGCGCATTAAACCCCTCAGAGCCCTTGTTGGCAAGGGCTATGGAATTAACATCACCTTTGCTCATACTTTCTATCTTCACTTCATTCGTTCTGTAGTTGACTATTATGCTCTCCATCTTGTGACTATTCTGCCTTAGCAACTCAGCAGCCTTGAGGTAGTGCAAAATGAAGCCATGTGCAGAATCATGTGATATCTTCAGATTTGAAAAGTTTTCATTTTTTGCTAGGTAAATTTTAACTTGAAATCTTATGAAAATTCAGTATTCCCACCCTTTTACCATCACCACTAAATAACTTATTTAAAGTAAAGTAAATGTATCAGGTTAATTTATTAGGATGAAAATGATCCAGAATAGTGAAACGAATGATCTTGACACATTTATTAAATTTAATATTCCTTTAGAAAACAAAATCATCAAATACAAAAACCGGTTTTACTACTACGACCCGGTGTTGCTGCACACCATAGAGAACATGTCTTTCTTGCTTCTGTTTCTACTCATCACCTCCCTGCTGACCACCTGAGCTCGGATGTAGCCTTCCCTCCTCTCCTGGCTGTACACGTGACTGCTGGCCTCGCTCACTTGCTGTACACAACGCTCTATACTCTGGGTGTGCGAGGGCCAGGCAGGGACATGCATGGGGTTGTCCAGGAAAGCTCTGACTTAAACATTGGCGAGGCTGCAGGTAAGAGGGGGCTCACTGCCAGCCTGGATGTTATCCAGATCTATGAGATCAGTGAGGGTCTTGGCACCTAGATTGACTTCAGGAGTCTTCCTGACCCTGAAGGAATCGTCACCAACTGATTCGTCATGCCCAGATCCTCTCATAAGTCTCATATCCAAGATCTTTTTGACTGCCACTCTTCTCTCCTCCTCATCCTTACTGCAGAGCATTGTCTGCAGAACTGCCTCGGGATGAGCATACCAGGAAGATCTCCTCACAGTCTGCTCCACAATCTGAACAACCTTCCTTGGCTGACTCCTCAGGAGCTCAAGCTGGAAGAGAACATGCCTCGGACCTTCGGAGAACGATGACTTGACCTTGGTGTTGAACCAATTTGGCAAGTAGACACTCACGATGAATTGGACAATAAGTCTCAGGTTGTGAAGCTGGTTCCCTTTCAGTTTATGATGAGCGACCCAAATTCTGCAGAACCTGAGAGCCGTTGTGAGCCACCTAGAATGTGAGACTGGACCTATCTGCAGGTAAGCAAGTCTATCAGGCATGACCCCAGTTTTGATGGCACTGCAAATCATGTAACCATAGTACTGGTCAGTACTCAGGTCGTCAATGACAGTATGTGCAAGCTCAACGAGTGGAGGGCCAACTGTGATTTTTTCAAAGCTCGGATTTATTTCTAACTCAGTGGCAAAGTCCAGCATCTTGCCAAGAGGACCAGACCATCTGTTGTTTGAAAGAGTCTTGCCATCCAGCTCCTGGATCAGATGTCTGAGTGGCAACTCGTTGGTGTGGAGGTCACAAACAATCCAGACCAGCTTCCTCCCAATCTTCCGCTCTATCCACTGTATGACCCCCCCTTGCCACCCTGTGTTCGTGTTGGTGCTGTCCCCTCCAATGGCCTGCAGGGTCTGGTCTACGTTCCTCTCTCTGAGCCAGTTCACAATGTTATCTGCCACTATCTCAGCTGGTTTCCTGATGTCATCTTTCTCTGGAGTGAAATGCCACAAATACTTCCCTCCTGGTTCACTGCAGCAGGAGTAGTGTTTCTCCTTCACCATGGCAGGGAACAACTTGTCAGAATCTCCAACTTTCATGAACACTTTAGTATCATCCCTTCTCCCATCAAAGAACAAACAATTGATTCCATTTTCTCTTATCCCCTTATCAAACTCCTCTTCTAGGTTACTGACAAGTTTCTCCTGAGCTCTCCTTACTTTGTTATGATCTATCACCAGGTGAACATCATCAGGTGTTATCAAACCACCGTCAATCCAGGCAGCTGTTGCTATCTCTGCAGTTTCTCTGAGACCAGTGTGGTGTCGCATGCTGGCCAGAGCTATGCTCGGGATATCTTTCCTATTTCGAATGTTATGCCTGGAAGGTTTGGGATCATTATTTTCTGGGTTAGGGACAAAGTCACCATTCTCCTGGTCAGCACTCGGATCAGCCATGGGGAAGTCATTAAACTCTGAATCAGCTTGACTCCAATCATCGGCCTTTTTTACCTCACCCTGGGCCTTCTCAAGTCTCTTTTCCTCGGCAACTCTTCTCCTCTTCTGTCTCTCTGTGGCAGCCTCCTGTCTCTTGGACTCCGGAATATCTTGGCTAGAACTCATGAGAGCCCCTATACTGCCAGTCTTCTCTCTCTGTGCTTTGACAAATGCCAGTTCGATCACAGGAATCTTCAGTTCACGCTTGCAAATACAGGAGATGTGGGCCTCGGATTTACAGTCACGATCGCATCCAAACTCAGGACAGAGAACAATTGGGCACTTGCAAGTAATTATGTCAAATAACTGGTCCAGTTGCTTGGCAAAGCTGTCCTTAACTGCAAGTTTTCCTCTCCCAAGAGAGATATCTCTTGCCTTTTCCCAACTGGCTAGCAGTCTCTCACTAATCTTCTTCTGACTTGTTATGACTGGAGGCTTGAACTGAGCGTTAGCCAGAGCGTACTGTGTCAAGACAGCTTTGGTCATATCACTGGCAATGTCTTTGTTTGTGTAAGTTCTTTGGTTCTTTTCACTGATTTGCCTGATTAAAACACCGTATCTCAAAGCATCTCTCAATGTAGGCAACTCCGACTTCAGGAGCTCTCTCCCAGACCCAAGATAGTGACTGAGATGGCTGGATTTTTGGTTCCTCGTCCTGACACAAGCAGCCATCGCAAATATTTTCAACTTATAAATGCATCAGAATCTGAAACAGAAAAAAATATTGTTAGTTGGGTTGTTAAAGAATGAAGTCAGAAAGCAATGTTCACTATTTAATTGTAATGCACTAATGCAGCTGTACGTTAGTTTGTCGATAAATTTCACGCTAAAATTTACCTAGCAAAAGGTTGCAAAATATTGAAACTGAAATTATTTTCTGTTTATATACACTAAAATCTACCAAAAAAGTGATGGGCCATTAGTTTTAGCTGATCTTCCCTCCTATGACACACCCTAATGTGCATCATTCTAGGTTGCCCAAAATCAACCAGAATTATAAACATGAGGAAAGAGCTCGGACTACCCTCCATATCTGAGAGGATAGCTGTACTTAATACCATGTTTTATGTCAAAGTTTTGAAGAACAATGGTTCCCAAACTACAGCTCAAACTGAGTTGATGTTCTATCTAAGTAATCCCGACTATCACGCTAACCTTCAACAAAAGACTCTCTTTGGGGCGTGGCTTCATAAAAGTGTTGCAAATCTCTTGAAACTTAATGTCCCAATCACCCCAGATGAACCTATTAATGCCATTCCTCCTTGGCTGGATATATCAGTTCCTATTAATTACACTCCTGTTGGTAGTAAGCAAATGTTAAACACCGATGCGGTGAGATGTGTCACACTAGAAGCTATTAACAGACACATAGAGAGTATTAAATCAAGTGAATGTTATGCTTTTACTGATGGTTCTGTGCAGACAAACACAGGTAGAACAGGCTGTGCAATTGTAATATATAAAGAAAAAGAGATGATAGTGTCAAACAAGAAAAGGCTGAACAACTGGACCAGCACAACACAAACTAAACTAACTGGAATCTACATAGCCACAGACTACCTTAAAGAAAATGGAGAGTCATATTCTATGACTCTCAAAGTGCTTTGAAATCAATGAACAGCCCGTCAGGCTCTATGTCTAAAGTTGTATGTGATATTAAAAGGAATGTGATAACTGCCAATGAGATCAACTTTCGTATCAAATTTGTGTGGATCCCGTCCCATGTTGGAATTAGGTATCATGACCGTGCTGATAGACTGGCCAATGAGGCATGAAAGAAAGAAAATGTTGACCGTGACCTTGGCCTGTCCAATGCTGTAATTAAAAAAATTCAAGTCTAAATCATGAACTCTGATCTAGAAGAAGTGAGAAATGCAGAGAGACCTGGCAGTTGTAGCATTAGTAAATATGACAAATTTTGTGACAAGAGGTACCGGTATGGCCAGCATAAGGACAGAACCAGACAATGTGACGTAGTCGTGGCCAGAATTAGGCTAGGATACAGACACAGCTGGCAAGTTAGTATTCGCTGTACTCATACCGGAACACTCAGCATGTAAACTTTGTGATAAACCTTTAAAGCATACACTTAAACACTATATTATTGAATGTGACACTGTCAAAGACTTCAGGCCACCTGACTTATTGTATCTTGAACTTTGTAATTACTACGTTGAATCGGGGGTACTTGAGGACCATGCTGCTGGTTATCCCAAATTTGCTAGCCCACACTAATTAGTCTTCAATTTAGAATATGACTCCAATGTATGTGAGCCACTGACCTAAATATACTGCTAATGAATATGATGTATTTCTTTCTTTCTTTGTGTACGAACTTCTGTCCTGCATGGCAGTGAACAGTGACATTACCCACATGAATCTGACCTATATATAGTGTCAATGAATATGATGCATTTCTTTGTGTACGAACCTCTGTCCTGTATGGCAGTGAAGAGTGACATTACCCACATAAATCTGACCTATATATACATATACTGTCAATGAATAGGATGCATTTCTTTGTGTACGAACCTCTGTCCTGCATGGCAATGAACAGTGACGTTACCCATATGAATCTGACCTCTATACATATATAACTGTTAATGAATATGATGTATTTCTTTGTGTATGAACCTCTGTCCTGCGTGGCAGTGAGAAGTGATACCACCCTCATTGTCAAGACCTGACTGAATTACTCAGAATAGGCAAACTGTACTCCAAGTTTTGTCAATAAATTTGTTAAACTAAAAAGCGGGGTTGGATAGGAGAAATGGGGGTGTCGGAAAGAGAGAGAGAGAGAAAATGGGAAGCAAGGACAGGGGGGGAGGGACTGAGAGAGATGTATGAGAGTTGGAAATAAGGGAGAAAAGAAAAGAGGGGTTATAAAGGAGGAATGTAGTGAGAGAGAGAGATATAGAAGGCAAGATGCGAGAGAGAAAAAGAAAAGAAGAGAAAGGTTGCAGGAGCTTAGAGTGGGCGAGAGGAGGTTAGAGTGGGCTTTTTTAACGGTTAACAACTTTATTGGCAGATCTTGGAATACTGTACAGTTTGCATTTCTAAGGAATTCAGTCCAGTCTTGACACTGAGGGTGCTATCATTTCTCACTGCCACGCAGGACAGAGGTTCATACACAAAAGGTATAACAGGATAGATCACATTCATTAATAGTATATGGCATATAAATGAGGGTGCTATTGCTGTTCACTGCCACACAGGATAGAGGTTCAAGCACAAAGAGGATAATAGTATAGGTCATATTCATTTATAGAATAGGTCATATTCATGAGGGTGATACCACTCTCCAATGCCACGCAGGACAGTGGTTCATATACAGTATAAGCCATATTTTATTTCAGGACTAATCAGCGTGTATTAGCAAATTTAGGACAGACAGCAAGAATGTCCTCAAGCACTCCTAATTCAAAATAGTAATTACATAGTTCATGATAAATTAAGCCAAGTGGTCTGAAGTCTTTGACAGTGTCGCATCTATATATATATAAAACAAAGAAGTATGTCTATGTGTTTGTGTTTCCGCACGAGAATCTCGGAAACTACTTTGCCGATCTGTAGTGATGATGGATGGTGTTATATGTAGTGATGCTGGATGGTGTTATATGTAGTGATGATGGATGCTGTTATATGTAGTGATGATGGATGTTGTTATATGTAGTGATGATGGATGGTGTTATATGTAGTGTTGATGGATGGTGTTATATGTAGTGATGATGGATGATGTTATATGTAGTGAAGATGGGCGGTGTTATATGTGGTGATGATCTATCTATCTATCTATATAAAACAAAGAAGTATGTCTGTTTGTTTGTTTGTGTGTGTTTGTTTGTGTGTCCGCACGAGTATCTCGGAAACTACTTTACCGATCTGTAGTGATGATGGATAGTGTTATATGTAGTGATGATGGATGATGTTATATGTAGTGATGATGTATGTTGTTATATGTAGTGATGATGAGTGGTGTTATATGTAGTGATGATGGATGGTGTTATATGTAGTGATGATGGATGGTGTTATATGTATTGGTGGTGGTGACGGTGGTAGTGACAGTGGTAGTGGTGGTGATGGTGAGAGCGGCTTGTTTGTGGTTATAGTGGTGGTGGTAGAGACTGGTTTATAGTAGTGGTAATGATAATGGTGGTAGTAGCTGTGGTAGTGATGGTGGTGCTATATGTAGTGATGATGGATGGTGTTATATGTAGTGATGATGGATGGTGTTATATGTAGTGATGATGGATGTTGTTATATGTAGTGATGATGGGTGGTGTTATATGTAGTGATGATGGATGGTGTTATATGTAGTGATGATGGATGGTGTTATATGTAGCGATGATGGATGATGTTATATGTAGTGATGATGGGTGGTGTTATATGTAGTGATGATTAGACAATAAAATAATAACAGTTTAATGCTAAAAAAATATACTTTGCTGTACCTTTGTAGTGAAAACATGGTGGAACTAACATACACCGTTAATGAACAATTGATGGAAGAAATTTTGGGGACTGAACATTGAGACAATGTGAAGCCTCCCGGATGGTGACGTCCTACCGTGGCCTAGCGGATGAGCCGGGCGGCGATTCTGCTAGTTTATTAATATATTGTTCAAGTGTATGCTTTAAAGGTTTATAAAAGCTTGCATGCTGAGTGTTCCGGTATGGGTACAGCACCACTACAGGGGTAACTTGCGAGATGTGCCTGTATCCTAGCCTAATTCTGGCCATGACTACATCACATTGTCTGGTTCTGTCCTTGTGTTGGCCATACCAGTACCTATTGTCATAAAATTTGTCATATTTATTAATGCTACAACTACCAGGTCTCTCTGCATTTCTCACTTCTTCTAGATCAGAGTTTATGATTTTGACTTGTATGTTTTTTAGTACAGCATTGTGCAAGCCAAGGTCCAAGTCTACATTTTTTTTCTTACATAACTTCATTGGCCAGTCTATTACCACAGTTATAATTCCTAATTCCATCTTGAGAAAAATCCAAGCAAATTTAATATGAAAGTTTTCTCCTGAGCTGTTATCCTTTTCTTTTAATATCACAGACAACTTTAGACATAGAGTCTGGCGGTCTGTTCATTGATTTCAAAGCACTTTGAGAGTCACAAAATATCACCCCACCTAAATTTCCTTTAAGGTAGTCTGTGGCTAAGTAGATTTACATTAGTTCAGTTTGTGTTGTGCTGGCCGAGTTGCTCAGTCTTTGCTTGTTTGACATTATCATCGCATTTTCTTTATATATTACACATGCACATCCTGTTCTACCTGTGTTTGTCTGCACAGAAACATCAGTAAAAGAATAACATTCATTAGATTTAATGCTCTCTAAGTGAATGTTAATAGTTTCTAATGAAACACATCTCATTACATTAGTGTTTAACATTTGCTTATCTCTAACAAGGGTGTAATTAATTGAAACTGATATATCCAGCCAAGGAGAAATGGCATTCAAGGCTTCGTCTGGGGTTCTTGGGACATTCAGTTTCAGATCTGCAACATTTTTACAAAGCCATGCCCCATGAAGAGTTTTTTGTGATAAGTTGTTGGGACAGTCAGGATTACCTAGAAAGAACATCAACTCAGTTTGAGTTGTGGTTTGGGAACCATTGTTCTTTAAACTTTGATACAAAACATTGTATTAAATAGAGCTATCCTCTCAGATAGAGAGGGTAGCCGGAGCACTTTCCTCATGTTTACAATTCTGGCAGATTTTGGGCATCATATGATGATAGGCATGGCTACATTTTGTACGACCTCCAGGCTGTTTAGTTCTTTAAAGGGAATAGTTAAGAGATGGAGAGCTTGATAATTATCAAGCTCTCCATCTCTTAACTATCTGTAGTTGATTATAATCAACTACAGATCGAATGCAGTGGAGATGGAAAGTATGAGCATAGGTGATGTTAATTCCATAGCTCTTACCAACAAGTGTTCTGAGAAGTTTAATGTGCTGCAATTGTTTGGCACGAAGGTGACAGATGAAGTTTGCATCATTTACATTAATTCCAAGATATTCATATGAGCTACATAGTTCCAAGGGTATGCTGTTAATGTTAAAATTAATTGGCAGAGGGTGAGGAGGACAAGGAATGAGGACCCTCGTCTTGTCAACAGATATTATGAGACTGCATTCCACAGTGCTCCGAGCAAATCATCCAGTAAGGCTTGGAGCCTCGGCTTGGTTTGTGTCATAATGAAGATATCATCAGTATAACATATTACAGCCTCGTTTGGATGAGCTGGAATGTCACTAGTAAGCTTGTGCATCAGAACATTAAAGAGCATAGGACTTAACACTCCTCCTTGAGACGTTCCAACCTCAAAGCTCTCATTCTATTACTTTTGACTCCCCTAAACAGAACACTGGCATATTTGTTGGACAGATAACCTTGTATCCATGTCAGGAGGTTACCTTAGACGCTAGTTTCTTAAGTATAATGTCTCCATTACCTACATCAAAGGCTGATTTAAGGTCTATGGAGGCTGTCTGTACCTTATATTTTGAGTGAACAAGATATTCTGCAATGCATATCTGTGTGTTACGCTCGGGTATAAACCCATACAGATTAGGGGCCGGTTTGTCTTTGACTTGAAATATAAAACGGTTGAGGAGAACTCGGGGGGGGGGGGGGAGATTAGAGAGGTCGGCAGGAATGGTGATGACACTATGGAAGCTGACGAGGGAGAAAGAGAAAGGTAAATAGAGAGGAAGAAAGAGACAGGTGGTTGTAATCCAATGCCCCTTCTGTATTTCCCCCTCCACCCATCCTTCCCTCCTCCTCCCATATTTCCCTTCATCACCCATCCTTCCCTCCCCCACCCATCCTTCCCTCCCCCACCCATCGTTTGCTCTTCCACCTATCCTTCCCTCCTCTACCCATTCTTCCCTACTCCACCCACACTTCCCTCCTCCACCCATACTTCCCTCCGCCACCCATCCTTCCTTGCTCACTCCACCCTTTCCTCCTCCACCCATCATTCCTTACTCCACCCATCCTTCCATCCTTCACCCTCCCATCCTTCCTCGACCCATACTTACCTCCTCCGCCCATCTTTCCTTACTCCACCCATCCTTCCCTTCTCCATCCATATTTCCCTCTGCCACCCATACGTACCTCCTCCACCCATCCTTCCTTACTCCACCCATCAGGGCTCCCACAAAGCAAAACCTTGAATTCATCCAACTAACGTGAAAATTTCCCGAGAATTAATAATATTCCCCCCCCCCCCAAAAAAAAAAAAATTATATATTAATTAAATTATTATTATGCATTATATTAGTTTTTATGAACCTTTATGCATAAAAACTCTCTCTCTCTCTCTCTCTCTCTCTCTCTCTCTCTCTCTCTCTCTCTGATACACGCAGTAGCAGGCAGTAAATTAATAAATTACTTGTAATGGAGAACTGTACTGTTTTAGAAAAAATGACTCAAATGAGGTCTTAAACCTTTATTATACAAAAATACATTCCTTTGTAATACGTATATAATTCACTAACCAATGTTAAACTTAATAGAATTGTAGTCGTTGGAATAATAAGTATAGGTACTTTCATCACTGTTAACCCAGTTTCTCCGTGAAAAAAAATTAAAATAAATCCCCCATTGACACTTTCCGTCGAATTCAACATATTTCTTTCCATAATAATCATATTTCCCGCAATTTCCCCAAAAATTTTAATTTCCCTAGATTTTTCCCTAAATCCACTCAAATTTCCCGATCTAGGAACTTTGTCCCAAAAAGTGGGAACCCTGCCACCCATCCTTCCCTCCTCCACTCATCCTTCCTTACTGCAACCATTCTTCCCTCTGTCACCCATCCTTCACTCCTACAGCCATCCTTCCCTCCTCCACCCATCCTTTGCTCTTCTACCCATCCTTCCCTCCTCCACCCATACTTACCTCCTCCACCCATACGTACCTCCTCCACCCATACTTCCTGAAGGTTCCAAGTGTTCCCTGAAGAATGCAGTGATGGGTAGGGAAACACCGGGTAATACTAAAGTCCGTTTATTTGGATAGGAGAAATACAGGTGGTGACTAGCGTGTGCCATGCACGCTTGCACGGCTCACACAGTCAGACTGAGACTGCCTTGCCATATGGCAGCTTCGGGGCAATGTTGCCACATAACACGTGCAGTGTTGCCACGTAATTATATAGATAGATGCTACTCGGCACAGCAGCTTATTTACAAGGTTGCTACTTGGCACAGTAGCATAGATACATAACCTACATCTCCCTCCCCCCCTCACGCTCATAGTCTTTGTCTTGAGCGGACTTCTTAGTCCTAAGTCGCTCCGAGCGTCGAGGTGCACTGTGGGGCCGATCCTCGTGAGGTGTAGGGGACTCGTCCTCGGTCAGGGGGCCAGCAGTAGGGGGTGGGACTGGCCGGAGGAAGCGGCGGTTCCTCCACCAGACACGGCCGCTCAGCATCCTGACCTTGTAGTCCCGCGACCGGCCGACGCCCATCACTATGCCCACCTTGTCCCAACGTGTCGTCGTCGGGTCCTGGACGCGGACAAGGGCACCAATCTCACAGGCTGAAGAGGGCGGGCACGGTCGTCATACCAAGCCTTGGCGTCCTGGGCACGTGAAGCGGAGCGGTGGTCGCAGCTCTCGGCTTTGGTCTGCCAGTCCTTCGCAAAGGCCTTGGCGTGTGTAGGAACGCATGAGCGGAGAGGGTGACCATACAGGATCTGGGCAGGGTTGCGTCCTGTGTGGGTTGGAGTAGACGCGGGTTCTGGGCAGCTCTGTGCGGCAGTGCCAGGCGCGTCGCTCGTTGATTCATGCACCCTGCTGGCGGTGTACCGAGCAGCTGGGACGGGAAAGTCTCTGGGCACCACGCCTAACTCCTTGCTGTGCTCCCACGACAACAAGGGTGTAGCGAGAGTAGGCTGCACGTCGATCCATCCATGACACGACCTGTCGCCGTAGGTGATCTCTGCTTGAAAGGAGCCCACAGTGTCCGGCATCTGAGAACCGTCCGCATTGTAGTACTGCAGCTGCGGCAGTGGTCCCAGGTCGCGTTTGGTGGGGCCCAGTTTCTGGAGGTGCTTCAACCCAATCACCGTAGTATCAGCGCCGGTGTCCGGTATCACCTCGATGTGACCCGATACATCACCGTGTTTGAAAGCGACGCGGATGGTAGGGGAAGGGGTAGCCCTGGGGCGTGTGGTCGATTCCACCCTCCTGATGTGACATCAGCTGCTGCTTGGGACTGCGTGGGCCATCTGAGGGGGGTTGCGTGCGAACCACCCCGAGGGAAGTGCGCTGCTTTCCTCCTCGTCTCGGGCTTTTGGGCTTGGGTTGGCAGCAGCACTTGTCGTAGTGTCCATAGCGACCGCAGGCCTGACACTTGCGGCCTCGTGCAGGGCACCTGTCTGTGTTAGACCAGTGGCCCTTACGGTCACATCCACGACACAGTGCATCGGCGGCCGGGCATGTCTTAGGGCCATGCTGCTTTCCACAGCTGCCACAGGAAGCACTAGGCGGAGGCACGGAAGAACGTGCGGCAGCCTTCACGTTGTTGCCCGCCTTCTTATCCTTCTTGTATTGTGAGATAGCTCTCACAGCAGGTGGGGCCTGTAAGGCAGAGGTGGCGGACTTGGTGGCCTCGTACGACCGACATTCAGTCACTACCACCTGGAGTGTGGAGGAAGCGTCCAGGGGGATGAGTCACTGCACCATCTCTTCTTGCCTGACACCTGCCAAGATCCCGTGCTTCATCCAGGTTTCCTCGCATTCCCGGCTGTGCGCCTTGCAGACGTCGATCTCCTCTGACAAACTCTTCAAGCGTACAAAAAAGTCGTCAAAGGATTCGTTCTCCGCCTGCTTGCAGCTGGTGAAGGCGCGGCGACGCAAAGCCTCGTTATTCCGACCTTTAACGTGCTCCTGTAAAAGGTCGATCACATCCGTCACTGAAGATGTAGAATCGGGAGGCATTTGCAACGTGTGCTCCAAAACTCTCTGGGTCTCCAGCGACAAACACATCCGCAGTTGGATGAGCTGTTTGTTTGGAGGCATGCTGTCAAGGTCCACCATCGTGGAGTAATCTGTCCAACGCCGCCTCCACTCACGAAAAAGCTGAAACGTGATGTCTGGTGAGAGGGCGGGTGGGGGTTGAACAGATGCCTTGGGAGCTGTTTGTTTGGAGGCAAGAGTACCTGGAGGACGCTGGTGTGGTGGAGGAGGGAGTGTACTGGCGCCTTGAAGCGCGCTACCTGCGAGTGAGGGAGGGTGGGTTAGCGCCAGGGTCGCCAATAGTGCCTCAAAACACAACTTTTCCTCCTCTCTTCGTGTCTCCTCCATCTGAAGTTCCATCTCTCTGCGTCTCTCGTCCCGGTCGTCCATCCACCTCAGAATTGTGCCAATGTCCGTCACTGGAGGTGGAGGATGAAAGTCTGCGCCCGGTGGAGGGGAAGGTGGTGGGGAGTCGTGTCTCCCAGCTTGACGTTGTCCCTTCTTACCGCCCGTCTTAGTGTGTGCGTGGACTGCACTGTTTAGTATATAAAGTGGCGCCCCAACAGCTCGAACCACATATATATGATACAACGGCGCAGAAATAACGCATAGAGTCCACTGTTCTGTCCGTGAGTGAGTGCGTGCGTGCGTGTGTGTGTGTCTGAGACAGCAGAGCGTCAGTGTCTCCCCGGATGTACACGAGAAGGGTGTACGCCTGCATGCTCCGTGGGTCTGACGTTCGTCTTGAATACCCATAAAATGTTCTATACTACTGAAGGCATACACAAACACTTGTTCTCTTAAAAGTAGGTTCTATTTTCGTATGGGAGATATATATATACAGAGGGACCCAGGAGCTCGCTTCCACACCACAAAGACTCTGTCTTCACTCTCTCTATGTATTACTGTGTGCTGGGATGTACAGATGCCAGCATTCACAAGCTGAATACATAAAGTATAAATATGATAATTTATATACATAATATAGTGCACAATAAATGGGAATATTACATTAGGGTGTGTCATAGGAGGGAAGATCAGCTAAAACTAATGGCCCATCACTTTTTTGGTAGATTTTAGTGTATATAAACAGAAAATAATTTCAGTTTCAATATTTTGCAACCTTTTGCTAGGTAAATTTTAGCGTGAAATTTATCGACAATCTAACGTACAGCTGCATTAGTGCATTACAATTAAACAGTGAACATTGCTTTCTGGCTTCATTCTTTAACAACCCAACTAACAATATTTTTTTCTGTTTCAGATTCTGATGCATTTATAAGTTGATAATATTTGCGATGGCTGCTTGTGTCAGGACGAGGAACCAAAAATCCAGCCATCTCAGTCACTATCTTGGGTCTGGGAGAGAGCTCCTGAAGTCGGAGTTGCCTACATTGAGAGATGCTTTGAGATACGGTGTTTTAATCAGGCAAATCAGTGAAAAGAACCAAAGAACTTACACAAACAAAGACATTGCCAGTGATATGACCAAAGCTGTCTTGGCACAGTACGCTCTGGCTAACGCCCAGTTCAAGCCTCCAGTCATAACAAGTCAGAAGAAGATTAGTGAGAGACTGCTAGCCAGTTGGGAAAAGGCAAGAGATATCTCTCTTGGGAGAGGAAAACTTGCAGTTAAGGACAGCTTTGCCAAGCAACTGGACCAGTTATTTGACATAATTACTTGCAAGTGCCCAATTGTTCTCTGTCCTGAGTTTGGATGCGATCGTGACTGTAAATCCGAGGCCCACATCTCCTGTATTTGCAAGCGTGAACTGAAGATTCCTGTGATCGAACTGGCATTTGTCAAAGCGCAGAGAGAGAAAACTGGCAGTAAAGGGGCTCTCATGATTTCTAGCCAAGATATTCCGGAGTCCAAGAGACAGGAGGCTGCCACAGAGAGACAGAAGAGGAGAAGAGTTGCCGAGGAAAAGAGACTTGAGAAGGCCCAGGGTGAGGTAAAAAAGGCCGATGATTGGAGTCAAGCTGATTCAGAGTTTAATGACTTCCCCATGGCTGATCCGAGTGCTGACCAGGAGAATGGTGACTTTGTCCCTAACCCAGAAAATAATGATCCCAAACTTTCCAGGCATAACATTCGAAATAGGAAAGATATCCCGAGCATAGCTCTGGCCAGCATGCGACACCACACTGGTCTCAGAGAAACTGCAGAGATAGCAACAGCTGCCTGGATTGACGGTGGTTTGATAACACCTGATGATGTTCACCTGGTGATAGATCATAACAAAGTAAGGAGAGCTCAGGAGAAACTTGTCAGTAACCTAGAAGAGGAGTTTGATAAGGGGATAAGAGAAAATGGAATCAATTGTTTGTTCTTTGATGGGAGAAGGGATGACACTAAAGTGTTCATGAAAGTTGGAGATTCTGACAAGTTGTTCCCTGCCATGGTGAAGGAGGAA
Organism: Homarus gammarus; assembly: GCA_958450375.1. Lineage (NCBI taxonomy): Eukaryota > Metazoa > Arthropoda > Malacostraca > Decapoda > Nephropidae > Homarus > Homarus gammarus. The sequence goes on along the minus strand of CAUDMG010001095.1, from coordinate 187,280 downwards.
CACTACTCCTGCTGCAGTGAACCAGGAGGGAAGTATTTGTGGCATTTCACTCCAGAGAAAGATGACATCAGGAAACCAGCTGAGATAGTGGCAGATAACATTGTGAACTGGCTCAGAGAGAGGAACGAAGACCAGACCCTGCAGGCCATTGGAGGGGACAGCACCAACACGAACACAGGGTGGCAAGGGGGGGTCATACAGTGGATAGAGCGGAAGATTGGGAGGAAGCTGGTCTGGATTGTTTGTGACCTCCACACCAACGAGTTGCCACTCAGACATCTGATCCAGGAGCTGGGTGGCAAGACTCTTTCAAACAACAGATGGTCTGGTCCTCTTGGCAAGATGCTGGACTCTGCCACTGAGTTAGAAATAAATCCGAGCTTTGAAAAAATCACAGTTGGCCCTCTACTCGTTGAGCTTGCACATACTGTCATTGACGACCTGAGTACTGACCAGTACTATGGTTACATGATTTGCAGTGCCATCAAAACTGGGGTCATGCCTGATAATAGACTTGCTTACCTGCAGATAGGTCCAGTCTCACATTCTAGGTGGCTCACAACGGCTCTCAGGTTCTGCAGAATTTGGGTCGCTCATCATAAACTGAAAGGGAACCAGCTTCACAACCTGAGACTTATTGTCCAATTCATCGTGAGTGTCTACTTGCCAAATTGGTTCAACACCAAGGTCAAGTCATCGTTCTCCGAAGGTCCGAGGCATGTTCTCTTCCAGCTTGAGCTCCTGAGGAGTCAGCCAAGGAAGGTTGTTCAGATTGTGGAGCAGACTGTGAGGAGATCTTCCTGGTATGCTCATCCCGAGGCAGTTCTGCAGACAATGCTCTGCAGTAAGGATGAGGAGGAGAGAAGAGTGGCAGTCAAAAAGATCTTGGATATGAGACTTATGAGAGGATCTGGGCATGACGAATCAGTTGGTGACGATTCCTTCAGGGTCAGGAAGACTCCTGAAGTCAATCTAGGTGCCAAGACCCTTACTGATCTCATAGATCTGGATAACATCCAGGCTGGCAGTGAGCCCCCTCTTACCTGCAGCCTCACCAATGTTCAAGTAAAAGGGTAAAAGGGTGGGAATACTGAATTTTCATAAGATTTCAAGTTACAATTTACCTAGCAAAAAATGAACACTTTTCAAATCTGAAGATATCACATTATTCTGCACATAGAACTACATCATTAATACCATGGGCCGATTTTTCAAACTCAAAAAAAAAAAATTCGCCTCCGTATGACACACCCTAATATTACATAGAATTGATACATGTTCTGTAATACTTTACTATACATAATTAATGGAGTAATATATGAATAATATAATAATACACAGCTGAAGGTACTATTTTGTGTCCATATCATACACCTCCCTCCCCCCTATACGCTCATAGTTTCATTTTGAGCGGACCTTTTGTTTGAGTCGCTCGGACCTGCGGAGTACTGGGGCAGAAACACAAGGTGGGGATGGATTTACTTTAGAGACATCAACATTAGGGGACTCAACTGGGGAAGGGTCAACACTAGGCAGCTCCACGGGTCGGAGGAAACGACGGTTCTTCCACCATACTCTACCACCAGGAAGACGCACTTGGTAGTCCCTGGACCGGCCAATACCCATGACAACCCCAACCTTGTCCCAGCGATGAGATACCGGATCTTGAATCCTGACCTGCTGGCCGATACTCAACCTGGGAAGGGGGCGGGCATGACAGTCACACCGAGCACCGACATCTGCGGCTCGTTCTGCTGCACGGCGGTCACATTCCTCAGTCTTGGCCTGCCATTCTTGAGAAAAAGACTTCGGGTGGGCAGGAACACAAGACCTGAGATGATGTCCGTATAGAACCTGGGCTGGGGAGCGTCCGGTGAAGTTCGGGGTGTTGCGTAACTCCAACAAACCTCGATTGAAGTCCTCGCAGTCGATATTTCCTGAGGGTGACACCTTAAGGATCAGGTGTTTCACAGTCTTGACTGCGGCTTCAACGTGTCCATTCGCCTGGGGGTAGTGGGGCGAGGTCACGACATGACGGACTCCCCAACGGTCCATGAAGTCCCGGAACTCGTGGCTGGTGAACTGGGGTCCTCCATCAGTCCTGAGGCGGAGGGGAACACCAACTTCTCTGAAGTAATGCCTGAAGTTCCGGATGGTAGCAGTAGCCGTTGTATCACTACCACAGGGGACGACAACGGGCCATCCAGACAGTCGGTCGGCAATGACGAGGAAGGACTTCCCTGCTACTGCAAAGAAATCGGCCGACACAGACTCGAAGGGTCTTGAAGGGTTATCGTCGCACATTAAAGGTTCCTGTTGCTGACTGGGTTGCAGAGTCTGGCATGGCTCACAGGCACGGACGGTACTTGCAATGTCCGCGTCGATTCCGGGCCAAAATACAGTCTGCTTCGCCCGTCGCTTGGTAGCCTCCACCCCTCGATGGCTGTCGTGAAGGCGGGTCAAGGTACGGCGGCGTAGGCCAGCAGGAATAACTACTCGTGGACCATACAAGACGAGCTCTCCGTCACAATAGAGGTCCTCGCGTATTTTCCAGTACGGGAGTAGCGATTCATGAAGGTCGTATCCGTTAGATGGAAATCCCTGAGACACACAGTCGACGAGCAGGATGTAGGAAGGGTCGGCCCGGGCTGCGGTGCGGAGATCTTCAAGGGTCTTGTCTGCATCCGGTGCTGTAGACTCTTCTGATGTGAAGACGGCCTTCAATGAAACTACTGACTTGAGGGATGCAGCAGCTGTAGAACACAACATCTCGTCCTCTGGGGTGGGGCGACTGACAGGGGCGCGGGACAGGGCATCCGGGATGCACAACAGCTTACCTGCACGCCACACAGCCGTGAAGAGATAAGGCGAGAGCTTCTCTTTCAGACGTTGAAGGCGAGGATTCTCTACTGCATCCAAAGAGTAGTGATTGATTATAGGTATAAGAGGGCGATGGTCCGTGAAGAGGGTGAAGTGCTGAAGTCCTATCAGGTAGAAGTGGCACTTCGCCATCGCCCAGACAACAGCCAACATCCCCAGCTCAATCGTGGCATATCCAGTCTCAGCGTCGGTCAGGAACCGGGATCCACACTGAATTAAGCGGAGTTGTCCACCGCCATGGTCCTGCAGAAGGGCGTAACCAACGCCGTAGAGTCTGGAGGCGTCAGTCTGGAGGACGGTGGGTAGGGCTGGGTCGTAACAGGCGAGGACAGGTGGACTTACGAGGGCCTGCTTGACTCGCTGGAAGGCCTCTTGATGATCTGGGGTCCACAGGAATGTCCTCCTGGGGCTCAGTAGGGGGCGTAACGGCTGGGCGGGGGCGGTGATGTCCAGTGTAAATTCAGCCAGCTGATTGACCAGACCCAAAAAAGAACGGAGGTCTGTCAGGTTGGCAGGGACTGGAAAATCCCTGATTCCACTTACTTTCTCCGGGTCAGCTGCGATGCCTGATGCTGAAAGAGTGTACCCGTACTTTCGACATCTGGTGAGTACTTCTTATATCCGGGAGAGGTGGGCACAGTAGTCTTCGTCGTGGAGTAAGATATCATCAACCACCTTGACACAATTCGTGACTCCTTGAAGGGCCGCGTCACCATGTTGACAGAATGCATCACCCGTAGCGGCAAATCCCATGGGGCCTCTGCAATACTGGTATCTTCCATATGGTGTGATGAATATGGTCAAATGTTGGTCTTCTTCGGCCAACTCGATATGCCAATAACCACATAAGGCGTCCATCGTTGTAAAAAACTTCGCCTTCGGGTCCACATTTCGAACAGCTGAAAAAGGGTGTGGGTGAAGGGTGGGCTGGACGGGAAACTTGCTGGTTAAGTTTTGACAGATCTGTGGTGATCCGTACTCCACCACGAGGTTTGGCGACGGGGACGAGAGGGTGGCACCAAGGTGAAGGTTCGTCTCCGGCCGGCTTGATGATTCCCTGAGCAACCATGGAGTCAAACTCTTGTCTAACTAGCTGCTTGTAGGCGTGAGGAATCAAACGAGGGGTGTGGATGGCAAAAGGTGTAGCACCATCCTTAAGATGAATCTTCATAGGTGGACCCACCATCGGCTTGAGTGGTGTGGATCCTAAAGATTTCTTATTAACCAACACGTCAGCAAACTCCTTGAGAAGGTAAGCTCTTGCGTCAGAAGGGGACGTGTTAGTAGAGATAGGGAATTCCTTCAACCTGTTGACATGGGTGACCTTTATGATAGGTTTAGGGAATTCCTTGGAAATAATGGCCAACTCTTGACAATGGCCATATGATAAAAGCGGAGTCGGGATACCATCATGAACATCAATCCGGGCTGAGCAAGACTGCTTACCAAAGGTAAGAGTAGCCCAGAAAGATCCCAAAGCTGGAGCCATTTTGGAACCATCAGCTGTCAGTTTCGTTGTTTGAGGAGGGGGCTGTAGGTTGCTCCTGGGTATTCCCAAACTTGCTAAGTGTTGTGGACCAATTACTGAGACGTCAGCCCCTGTGTCAGGTAACATCTGAAGACTGGATGACGAGTTACCGTAAGAAATGACGACATTGATGTGCTGGGGGGTCGTGTCTGTGGAACTATGTACACGACGACAGGAACGACTGGACACAGCGTCTTGATGCTTGCCAGAAGGAGGGGGCGCGCCAGCACTACCTGAGGATGACTTCTTGGATCCTAGGTGGTGTCCTTTATGTGTCTTCTTACGACAACATTTGTCATAATGGCCCACACGACCACAAAGTCTGCACTGAACTTTGCTAGCAGGGCACTTGACTGTGTAACCCCAGTGACCCTGGCGGTCGCAACTTCTGCACACGCTTTGAACAGCTGGGCACTGGGAGGCATTATGCTGTCTCTCACAGCTGTTACACAAAGCTGCTGCTGAAGGTGTAGCTGGAGGGTGAGGGGTGGGGTTACCTTGCTGCTTCTTACCCTTTCTGTAGGAAGACACTACCCTCACCTGGTCAGGTTGTGAGCGTAAAGCTGAAGTCGCACACCTGGCGGCCTCGTACGCTCGACATTTTGTAACAACGTCTTGAAGGGAGGAAGTGGGGTCGAGGGAAATGAGACGCTGAACTAGCTCTTCATCTCGGACACCCGTTAAAATGATTGTCTTGAGTTGTGTCTCTTCACAGACTTGAGAATGTCCAGGACAAACATCAACTTCCTCTGAACACCTTTTGAGCCTTACAAAAAATGCGTCAAAAGATTCTCCATCAAGCTGCTTACATTGGAGTAGTTCTCTTCTTCTGAGTGCTTCGTTGCGCTGTCCCTTGAAGTGTTCCTGCAACTTGTCGAGCACGGCCTCTACCGTCAGAGTTGTCATAGGAGGCACTTGAAGTGTGTGCTCGAGAGTACGTTGTGTCTCTAAGGACAAGCACATACGAAGCTGTATCATTTGTTTCGGCTGTGATAAACTTGACAAGTCAACCATTGTTGCATAGTCTTGCCAACGTCGACGCCATTCCCGAAACATCTGATAAGAAGCGTCAGACATCAGAGAGGGAGGCGTCTGTACTACAGCCTTTTGAGGTGTTGTTGATCCGACTCTGGGAAATGAGGTACCAGTACCTCTAGTCGCATCAACGTCACTAGTAGCAGACGAATCTTGTACGGTAGATCATTGTGGGGAGGCTAACAGAGAAATCAAGACTTCAAATCTGGCTTGATCTTCCCTTCTTCTCAGGTCATCCTCACTTCTATTTATGTCTTCGAGTTCTCTGCGTCGTTGTTCCTCTTCATGGCGCCGTTTTTCAGACTTCCTGTACCGAATTTCTTCCTCTTCTCTCCTTGCGATATCGTCCTGGCGTCGAGAAGTTTCCATCCACTTAATCAGTTGAAGGAAATCTGAGGACGCATGCATCGCAGGAACGCTGGCTCGCGACGGGCGAGGAGATTCCGTGGGTGACTGGGCGTTGTCAGTGTGGGGAGCGTGGGGCCTAAGTGTGGGTGAGGAGAGGTCTCCCACACTAAAACTCGTAACCCCATCGTCCAGGGTATCATTTTGATCCCTGTGAGACATGCCGATTGCTTCTGTACTCTATCTGTGCAAAAGACCGGGTCAGCCCCTCGTAATCTATGCACAGAATTACAGAAGTCTACAGTAAGTCACAAGAATTTAATATACGGTGAATGCGTGTGTGTGTGTGTGTCTTGCGGGTTGCTGGGAGAGACTTGGCGCCCTGCCAGACATAGGAGCAACTGGGCAGCGTCGAGCGCTGGTCGGTTAGTTACCCTCAAACCAGAGACGGGAGAGCACGTACTGTCGGGCAGCTCCCTTAGTCATCTGACCGCAACTTGCACAGACAATTATGATTAAAATACACAACACAGCACTTCACAAAACACTTCACTTCACAGCACAGCACTGTACACAGCATAGCACTTCACAACACTAAGTCTAGAGGCTTGTAATAGTCTTCCTGTTGATCGTGAAGCTGAAGACGAGACGCCATTAACAGAGTCTGGGCGGGAAGGCTTGGTCCACTGTATCTCACTGAGAAATAATCACTGCGCCATCTGACATTCGTCTTGAATACCCACAAAATGTTCTATACTACTGAAGGTATACACAAACACTTGTTCTCTTAAAAGTAGGTTCTATTTTCGTACAGGAGATATATATATACAGAGGGACCCAGGAGCTCGCTTCCACACCACAAAGACTCTGTCTTCACTCTCTCTATGTATTAATGTGCACTGGGATGTACAGATGCCAGCATTCACAAGCTGAATACATAAAGTATAAATATGATAATTTATATACATAATATGGTGCACAATAAATGGGAATATTACATAGAATTAATACATGTTCTGTAATACTTTACTATACATAATTAATGGAGTAATATAAGAGTAATATAATAATACACAGCTGAAGGTACTACTTTGTGTCCATATCATACAGTGGGTACCACAAAAAAAGAGGCCAATGCTCAATTCTCAGCTCTAGACACGCTAATACACTGACACTAACACTGCCACCGTCACTAAAAGCACTGTGACGGCCCAACATTGCACATCTCAGCGAAACACAGCGCAACACAACACAACACACTATGAGTCGACGCACATATCGCCGGCAGATGTAACCGCCGGCATTGTTCACACACTTGTAAGTCCACAGATCCTATTCACTGTGCCATGAAGGTTCCAAGTGTTCCCTGAAGAATGCAGTGATGGGTAGGGAAACACCGGGTAACACTGAAGTCCGTTTATTCGGATAGGAGAAATACAGGTGGTGACTAGCGTGTGCCATGCACGGCTCACACAGTCAGACTGAGACTGCCTTGCCATATGGCAGCCTCGGGGCAATGTTGCCACATAACACGTGCAGTGTTGCCACGTAATTATATACATAGATGCTACTCGGCACAGTAGCTTATTTACAAGGTTGCTACTTGGCACAGTAGCATAGATACATAACCTACACTTCCCACCTCCACCCAGGTCAGAGAAAGAAGTGGGACACGTGTGTGGTGAGCTCCAAGTTTTTCGTTGAAAAACAGGGTCATTCCAGGAGTACCCAGACTGACTTTTAGAAAAACCGATTCGTGAGTGACGAGTGCGTGACGTGACCAGTACAATATCTACCTGTGATCCCCCTAAGTAGATATATTTGTCAATTTACTGGTGAATCTGTGACTACTACACGATGAATGGTAGGCCCACCTCCCTCCAGGTCCACCGCTTGTAATCCGAGACCTTGTTCACCCCACAATCCCCCTCCCCGACCGTCCCACCAGGCTGGACACCCCAGCTGATTGCACAGCCTGACCAACTCTCTACTACCAGCTTGCACAACTACCATGCATAGAATTCTCGCAAGGGGAAATAAGTGACTTAAAAGCAAAATTGATATAAAGGCTAAGGAGAACAGAACACTCAGGACCGGAGTTCAACACATGAGTAAGGAGAACTCCAAGATGAAGACGGAACTGTCGACAACAGTGGATCGGGTGGATTATGTGGACGACATAGGGGGAAGAAACAACCTCGGGTTTGTCAGAGTCTCCGAAGATTCCCACGAGAACTGGGAGTCACCCCAGCAAAAAACTTCATACCTGCTGAATAAGCATTTTAAACTTACTGAAGAAAAGTTTGACTGTGTTCAAGGCGTCGGGAATTCCCCCCCCCCCCCCCCAAGACATCATAACAAAGTTCTCCTCCCCTTCTGCCCGTGACAAAGTCTTCCACCAGCGCAGTAAGCCACAAAACACTGCTATCTTCGTCAACGAGGACCTATACCCAGGTACGAATAAACCCGCCAACTGCAAAGGGACAAGTTTAAAGAAGCCAGGAAACAAGGGAAATACGTGACGTTCAGTCATAAAACACTTGTTGTGAGGGACTCTCAGGCAAATGGATTACCCCCCACTCACCCACTTGCTGTACCAGCCCCCATCCTCCCAAGGCCCCCAATAATCCCCTACCCATTGCAAGGGAACCACCCACTGCCCTCAACCTGGTTATCACTTGTAGAGTTCCCCCCTTCCCGGCCAACTCGGGTACTACACGTCCACCCTCTGCGATGGGAATCGGGCACCTCCCACACAAACTGGGAATCACGCTCAACAGCACCAGTCATCTTAACAGCATCTTAACGCTCAACAGCATCAGTAGCGCTTGCTGGACGTTGGCCCCACTATTATAACTTTCTTTTTTCCTTTTTCATACCTTAGTGACCCTGAGTTTTTGCTGTTCCTTGATTAGTATCATTATTCCTACACTGACGATACTAGTGACGTTCCCTTTGATGTACTGGACCGTATGTGTTACACCCCCTTCACCCATGGTGTCGACACAATACTCCCTCATATTGACTCTGATGCCTTTCTACAAAACTCACTGGGTTACACTAACCCCAATTGCAACTATTACTTTCCTGACTCTCCCGAGTTTAGCTCTAATCTTCTACTATCTCATTCCTTCTCCTTAATTGGCCATAACATCAGCAGTATCCCCCTTCACTCAGATACCTTTTTAGATCAGTATATATCTTCTATTGCCCACAAATTTGATGTACTTGGGTTCTGTGAGACCAAACTCACTAACGATATTGAACATTTGTATAACATCCCTAATTATACTAGACACTGCGTCAATACGTCACGACACAGTGGTGGAGCCACGATATACCCTGTATGTTGAGATTAAGTATAACGCTTCTGTAAGAGATGATTTAAAGGTTCAGGAGTTTATGGAGTGTGTTTTCACTGAATTTCGTAACGATTCACGAAATATCCAAGAAGGAGTAATCTACAGAAGACTCCACACAAATGTAAGAAACTTTCTTGATAAATTATCGGACCTTGTCTATATCATAAGTTCAGAGAGGAAACTTTGCTATGTTACAGGAGATTTGTACCTTGATCTACTAAAATCAGAGATGGACAGCTCAGTAACAGACCTTCTTGCTACCTGTTACTCTAAGCTCTTCTTCAACACAATAATCAAACCCACCAGCGTAACTGCCACCTCTGCCATTGTGATAGATCATATTTAGATTTACAACACTCCATTACAATCTTGCAAGTGGAATTATTTATAACAATATCGAAGATCACTTCCAAGTTTTTGCCATGTATAAAACTGCCACAAGATTTGAAACGTCTAGTAAAGTCACAATAAAATAAAAGAGACTACTGCGCCGACAATATGCTCCTGTTTGAAAACAACTTAATGAATGCTAAGTGGAATCTTATATATGTCTCCAACAACCCTAACGTAATCTGCTGCAACTTCTCTTTTATCTTCAATGCTTGCTTTGATAAATGCTTCCCGCTACAGACCAAATTATTAAAAATTATATCTAACTCCAAACCCTATATTACATGCGAACTCAAGGCAATGATAAAAGAAAAACACAAACTCCAAAGAAAATTTGCAAAAAGACCCATAACTTTCGATGATGCTTACCGAAGTATCATAAATAGAATAACTCAAACATTTAGAAGTGCCAAACGTAGTTATTATACAAATAAACTCCAGTCAACATCGGGCAATAGTAAGAAAACCTGGAGTATCATCAATTCTGTTCAGAACAGGAACACTCAACCTACGGCCCCCATCTCAGCTTTTATGATAAATGATACAGTTGTAATGGAACCCTCCCTCATTAACACCCACTTCAATGATTATTTTATCAATGTTGGCAAAAATCTTACAGGGAGCATCCCTAATAACCATGAGAAATTTAGAACCTACCTGCAAAACTGACTGCAAAATGAGCTGTTCTTATCCCCTGTCAGTAGTAGGCGACGACGATATTCCAATGAGCACTCTTAAGAAAGTAACTCACCTATTACTACCTGTTCTGTTACACATTTATCACTCCTCCTTCACTAGTGGTGTCCTTCCGGATAAACTGAAAATTGTTGAAGTTCACCGAGAATAAAAAAAAATATGGGGATAAATGTCTTTTCAAGAGTTACCACCCCATATCAGTTCTCCCAGCCTTAAAAAAGATACTGAAGAAGCTTGAATGAAGTCGACTAAATTCCTTCTGCAGTGTCAACAACATCCTTACAGACTCTCAGTTTGGATTTAGAGCTAGAAGATCAACTGAGAGTGCTCTGCTATCCTTTACTAATGACATCTTAAACTCCTTTGATGAGTCAGTTCACAGTTGGAATATTCCTGGACCTCTCTAAAGCCTTTGATGCTGTCGACTAGGGAGTGACAGTTTTGCAAAAGTTTTCAAAATCTAATTGCTTGGGTTGGATTATTTGTCTATCGGCCACGCTAATTCCGAATATGTTTGAGTTTTTTACATCATTGCATTAGAAGGTTTGTGGATACTTTTGGATTTGGCATGAAAAACGCGAAAAAACTGTAAATAATAAAGGGACTGGCAATGTGGCACAACCTGTTAAAATCAAGTTATTGAATTGGATTATTCGTCTACTGTGTACACTGGTTCATAATATGCTATTGTTTTACAACTCAATGCGCTACAAATTATGCCGATATTTTTGCTGCACGTCACCACATACGTATATTTCGAAAACCAGGGCCCAATATTACCAACGGCGTGGATAGATTCCGTGGAATGAATTCAGGACATTCCCGCTCATGGAACATTACCAAACTCCGTATATGTGCCAATGGCAGGCCAATGGCAATATTTACAGAGTTTGTTGAGGCTCCCTGGACGGGAATGCCCTGAATTTATTCCACGGAATCTATTCACGCCGTTGGTAATATTCGTCCCAGGACTGATCAACGAATTCAGCCCAAGTAGCTTGACTTGGACAGTTAAGGACAAAATCTCAGTCCGTACTTTTGAATAAAATATTGTTCAATAGGTGGTGATATTGAAGTGCTGAAAGTTGTTTTTTCTGTGTTGTTTTGCAGTTAGTTCAAAGGGCCGCCACCAAGATGGGTCGTCCTAAGATTAGCAACACTCAGCTGCGCCAGGGTAACGATAAGGTGTTCGGGGTTCGGATGCCTCTGCCATCTAACAAGTTACCTCTGAACAAGGAAGTTGGAAGTGCCCTGGCTTATGAAGCAGAAAACGAGAGGTTAAGGAGAAGAACAAATGCTTTTGATTATATGGATGCCACCAACAAGGTGACTGAGAAGGTACTGGATGTGTATAGGAAGGCCACTGTCCCCACTTTCTCTGAAATCAGGGTGAAAATGAGAGTCCACGACCTGTGGAGGATGCGGAGGGAGACGATGATGATGAAGGGAAATGGACAGAAACAGAAAAGGAAGAAAACGAAGAACGGGAAGCTGAAGATGAGGTTCGAGGATATAGCTGAGAAGTTGTTTGATGTGGCAGACGACAGCAAAGTGCACGAACGAGAGAAAAGCTTCCTGGCAGCCCAGAGGAAACCGGGAAGGGAGGGCTGCATTGATGGCGTTGACAAAATTGTGACTGCCAAGCTGAAAGAAGAGAGGGAGAAGGAAGCGAAGAGGGCAAAGAAAAGGGCTGAGGAAGAGAGGAAAACTGAGAAGATGAGGTCAAAGAGTAAGGAGGAGATGGAGAGGATGTCGTGTAAAGTGTTGGCAGTGGATGACAGTGCTCAGGAAGAAGATAGTGGTTATAAGGATGTCAATGACAATGAGTTCAAGGCTATGGTCGACAGGAGAGCAAGATCAGAGAAAAGGAAAAGGGAGAAAGAAGCCGAGGACAGGATCGGAGAAACTGCTGACAGGTTCAAGGTATCCAATGATGCAGTGGCTCACATCGCAAACACCATCAGAGCTGCAGACAACATCATAACTGAAGGGGACAAGTCTAAAGTGACTAACTGGAAGAAAGTGGAGAGAGTCAGGAAGAGGTCACGAGAACAGAAAAAAGAAAAGTTCAGGGGATTCAAGGTCAGAGGTCTCATGGTAGATGAGAGGATCAATGAGAACAAGATAGTGAATAGATTCCGTGGAATAAATTCAGGGCATTCCCGTCCAGGGAGCCTCAACAAACTCTGTAAATATTGCCATTGGCCTGCCATTGGCACATATACGGAGTTTGGTAATGTTCCATGAGCGGGAATGTCCTGAATTCATTCCACGGAATCTATCCACGCCGTTGGTAATATTGGGCCCTGGTTTTCGAAATATACGTATGTGGTGGCTTGCAGCAAAAATATCGGCATAATTTGTAGCGCATAGAGTTGTAAAACAATAGCATATTATGAACCAGTGTACACAGTAGTCGAATAATCCAATTCAATAACTTGATTTTAACAGGTTGTGCCACATTGCCAGTCCCTTTATTATTTACAGTTTTTTCGCGTTTTTCATGCCAAACCCAAAAGTATCCACAAACCTTCTAATGCAATGATGTAAAAAACTCAAACATATTCGGAATTAGCGTGGCTGATAGACAAATAATCCAACCCAAGCAATTAGATTTTGAAAACTTTTGCAAAACTGTCACTCCCTACTGTCGACCATACCATCCTCCTGGTTAAGCTTGAACATTATGGCGTTAGGGGCTTATCCCACAATTGGCCTCATATCTGGCTAACAAGAAGCAGTATGTCTTCTATAATAATCATTAATCTGACTCCTCACCAATTTTGTTTGGCGTCCCTTAAGGTTCCATTCTCGGTCCTGTACTGTTCCTGTTGTACATAAACAATATATTCCACTCCAGCACACTCGTCATATACAACTTATTTACAGACGATATTAATGTCTATGCCAGCAACTCAGATCTCCATTCCTTGATGAGAACTATGAACACTGAATTGACTAAAGTCAGGGCATGGGTAATATGCAATAAACTGACCTTAAACCTCGAAAAAACCCACGACATAATCTTTCACAGAAGGAGAAACTTACCCCCAGACTTGGACCCTCTGTACTTTGGTAATACAGTCCTCAAATGTGTACTAAATACTAAATTCCTTGGGGTCATTGTTGATGAGAAACTAAGCTGGAGAAACAAAATACAAGGCATTCACAATAAAGTCAATAAACAGTGCGCTATCCTGTATTACACTCGTCAGTTACTTACTCGCAGCAATGAAGGAAATCTTTTATGATCTTGTTTACCAGCACCTGATACACTGTCACACACTATGGGGGGCCTCTGGCTCTACAAAAACACAACCCCTGATTACTACGCAGAAGAGAGTTGAGTGGACAATGACCTACTTGAAAAAAATTATTACACTAACGAACAATTTGCTAAATTGAAAATTTAACAATTCTGGGATATTAACGCTTACCGCTGTGCCCTATTTGTGTAAAAATCTGTCAATCACTTGATTGACAATAATTATTTCCAGTTCCGGAATAATCAGATATACAGTACAACTTAAGACACCCAGAGCTACTAAGACCCCCATGCACTCCACTCAGTCCCAGACCTCCATAAAATGTCACGGTGTGAAGGGGTGGAACAACTTACCCCTACCCATCCTACTTTTACCGTACCACCAAAACCATTATATCATAAATTGTCATGTAGATAGACATAAATTACCATTGCTATAATTATATATTTGCCGTCAAAATATGATACTAACAGTAATGCTTCCCTCCCTTATCATATTAATGTGTGTCAACTTCTCTGTAAAATATGTAAATACTTACAATATAAATGTAAAAAATAAATAAAATCAACAAATAACGAAGTGATAACCGTGGTAACATCTTGATATGTTCTTACTACCACCATGTTACGTGTACTATTTCAGATGATACTAAATGATACATAATACTTCCTTGACATAAATATACAGTATATATCAGGTGCCTACAAGAGAGCTCAGGTTCTCAACTGGCTCAGCCATGTTAATATTGTTATTATTATCCACTCTGTATCTGTGTTTTTCTGGCTAAATAAACTGTTTCAATTCAATTCAATTCAATGAGCTGAAGTCTTCGACCCATTGCGAGAAGAAGGTAAATCAAGCAAATAAATTATTAAGTCTTATAAGAAGGTCGTTCAGATATCTAGACGGAGTGAAGCGCTTCCCTGTCTGGAGTACTGTCACCCCGTCTGGTCCCCGAGATATGCTAGGGACTGTCAGTTGATTGAAAATGTCCAAAGGAGGGCCACCAGACTGGTGCCTGCACTGTGTCACCTCAGCTACCCTGAGGGATTAGAGCACCTGAAATGGCCTAGCTTATACTACAGACGGGCAAGGGGAGATCTAATTGAGGTGTACAAGCATTTCAAAGGGCATTACTCAGTCGAGTGCCCTTACCTGGAGTTGGCGGACGCTCGCGGACACAGCTGAAGGTTGAAGAGACCGCAAGCCCAGAAAACTGTGAGAGGTAACTTTTTCTGAGTGAGAGATTGTGAACTCTTGGAACAATCTGCCAGAGAGTGCTGTGACGGCACCGAGTGTGAGCTCTTTCAAGACCAGACTGGATGAGCACTGGAGCAGGTTCAGTTACATTCAGGAGCCAGTGCATGCCCAGTATTTGCCAACAGTGGGTAACAGAGGCGTAACCGATTACCCAAGCAGTCGTCACGGAAGCGTTGTGTGTTGGGACATCTTTGATAAATGCTCACTGCTTTATGCTCTTACCAATTCTCCTCTGTCAAAAATTTACTTTATTTAGCATCGTGAGATAAGACGCACTAAGAGTAAGATCGAAGACGAACACAAGATGGGAGAGGAAAGCATTTCGTGAATTTTTTTCATTTTATTTTGTTTAAGATTTTACATTTTGCGACTTGCTCTCGTTTTCTGCAACATTCATCTACCTGTCTCTCCATTACCTCTTCCGTAAGTGTCATGGGCAAAGTCATAACAAGAGTTTTATAATAACAGTACAAACTAAGAAATCAAGAAATATGTCCACATGACACTAATTTGTGAGATTGATTTTCTAAGGCGCTTCGTCTATCTAGTTAATTAAGCTCAGGTGAAGTGTTGATCTTGTGAGACGAGGGTCAAAGACTGCTGCCTCTGTATTTCATATCATTTCATAAGGATTATTTTGAGTGGCATTATTTCTGTGTCTGCCCCGTGTTTCTTCAGTCGTCTCACCAAGTACTGAAACGAGCTACTGAACAGAGTAGAATGGGGGTTCCTTTCTTGTAAGACTTGAGGCCTATCCACCATCAAATATATCTTTGTGACAAATGAAATTACAACTAAATGAAGAAATTTCCGACCGTATGAATGTCTTACTTCCTGAGGAAAAAAAATATTACTTTTGAATAAACACTTAATTACCTGAAGTTCGATCTTATGATGAATCTCATTAGCAGAGTGATGACGACCCCTGTGTCTAATCATGTGCCATGAGAGAGGCAAGGAAGGAGGGGGAGAGAAATGGGGTAGAAATAGAGAGAGGGATAGGAATGGGTGGAGGGGAGACGAGGACGATAAGAAATGGAAGAAAGTAAATCAAGAAAAAGAGAGAGAGAGAGAGAGAGAGAGAGAGAGAGAGAGGGGGGGGGGGTGACCAAACGTGTGGGTGTTTATGTATGTTGGGAGATGTGCGTATTTGTCTGTGTGGGGAGGTGCTTTGCGTGGGGGTGTCAGTGTAAGAGGTCTGCCTATGTGAGGGGTGTTTGTGTGCAGCGGGAGGTGTTTGTGAGTCTGGGAAGTGTCTGTGTGTGGGGGAATGTGCTTAAGTGTGTGGGTGATGTTTTTGTGTGCTTTGGGCTGATGGTTTTTAAATGGGGAGGCGTTTGTGTGTGAGGGTGTTTTTATGTATGGGGTGTTGTGTGTATTGGGTTTGTTTGTGTGTGGGGAGGTGTTTGTTTGTGTGGAGGGGAGTGTTTGTATCTGAGAGGAATACTTACATGTGGAAGGGTGTTAAGGTGAATGCAAATACAGTGTGATCAAGAATATTCATATTAGTGTATGACGGAGTAATGTAAATTGTCCTGTCCTGAGTGATTAATACTGTCCTACTTATTACTACAGCTCAGTGTTGCGTAAACCAGAGAATACAAATACATTGGTGAGGTAATATATTTCGTATTATAACCTTCCCAGATATTTTCTTCTCAACCAGAAATCAGATTATCAAGAAAATTCTTATTTGAGAATTTAATATGCTCAGTGTTCCTGAATTATTGTTGCCTCCATCAGATCGCATTGTAAGGAGATCACCTGAAGATTAAATATCCCAACTCATTTCATTTGATAATTAATCACCCGAACCCTACCCTGGGGGCTAGGTTAGGTTAGGTTAGGTTAGGTTAGGTTAGGTTAAGTTGGGTTAGGTTAGGTTAGTAAATCATCAGGTGAGCCCTACAAGCTAATATTACCTGTAATTTTAAGTACTTTATATATCACTTAATTTTAGGGAAGTGATCAAGAGAGCTGCAGCTGTCGATGACCTCAGCCGGGTACAACTGATGGTTTTGTCGTAGAAACTTTATATTTTAATTTTAGATCAATAAACGGTTTTAGGTGCAGTCAACACTCAAAATCATAAGTTATCACTTAAAACTAACTGTTATCATTCATAATCATAAGGCACCACTTACTGTACCGGTCATTATTCATATTCACCATCACCAATTACATTCACCATTACCACCAGTCTTTTATCAACCAGTCACCATTCGCCCATCATTAATGTCACCACTCACCCACCATTAACCAGTAACCACTCACCCATCGTTAACCAGTCAACTACCATTAACTAGTCACCCACCGTTAACCAGTTACCCATATTGAACTGGACACTCACTGTTAACCAGTCACCCACCGTTAACCACTCACCCACGGGTTAACCACTCACCCACCGTTAACCACTCGCCCACCGTTAACCAATCACCCACCGTTAACCACTCACCCACCGTTAACCACTCACCCACGGTTAACCACTCACCCACCGTTAACCATTCACCCACGGTTAACCACTCACCCACCGTTAACCACTCTCCCACCGTTAACCACTCACCCACCGTTAACCACTCATCCACCGTTAACCACTCTCCCACCGTTAACCACTCACCCACCGTTAACCACTCACCCACCGTTAACCACTCACCCACCGTTAACCATTCACCCATCGTTAACCACTCACCCACCGTTAACCATTCACCCACCGTTAACCATTCACCCATCGTTAACCACTCACCCACCGATAACCACTCACCCATCGTTAACCATTCACCCACCGTTAGCCACTCACCCACCGTTAACCATTCACCAATCGTTAACCATTCACCACTAACGCACGTCTCAACTGGCTCAGCCATGTTAATATTGTTATTATTATCCACTCTGTATCTGTATTTTTCTGGCTAAATAAACTGTTACAATTCAGTATTACTATCACGACCTGTTCCTGACTGTTTCACTTTAACACAACTCATGTTGTATTGCTGCCGCCCACGCACAAGATTACTGTACAATACTGTTTATCAATAGCATATACTTTAAATACATATAAACATGATGACATTCTAATAAGAATTTATTTATACCATGTAAAAATTGGTAATCCAGTTGATATTAAATGCTATATAATAATTCCTTTAGACAAATATACAGTATTTATCAGGTGACACTAAGAGTATTCAGGTTCTCACATGGCTCAACCATGTCAATATTGTTGATTATATTTTCTCTGTATCTGAAACTTTTGGTTTCAATAAACTATTTAAAAAAAATACCAATGCCAGTCATCACTCATCCATCAGTCAAATCTATCAATCACCACAAACGGGAGCAACTAAACACAAATACTAAATATAATGTTACGGTGAGGCAGCCTGGTTGGTGACCATTCACCCTCCTCTGTGCACGAGGCGCTGGGTCAAGATGCTCAATGGCTCGTAAGATAAAATTTATTCCTAAATGGAGATGAGAGAATACAGTTAGTTAGGTTGAGTTTGAGTTAGATGTTAATAATAAATAATAATAATAATTAACGGTTTATTGAAAGAGCTTGGCAGCCAGAAGGCTGAAAATATACAGTTACATATTTGGGGAATGGGTTTCGAATTACAAATAATATACAAGTAACATAAGTGATACAAATAAGATATATAATAACTAGATGGGGGAAAGCTCAAACTACAGTGCATTTCAACATAGTGACAGTGCAAGAAATAGTGTTTACTGGGAGTGAATACACTGGTTTATTACAAGTTATTGATAATTTTTACAATGGTTGGGACTCGGCTGTTCTTATAGCGATCAGTTCGTGCACGTATGGGCTGGATGCGGTTGTGGTGTCGAACAGCAATTCTCGGGCTAGGGATCTCAGGTGGTAGTAGGAGCCGGTGTCGAGGATGGTGTAGAAGCTTCTTACCAAATTTGCAGATGAGGTCGTGGTGATGGTCAGTGAGAGTCGAAAGGGTCAGTGTGTTGAGCGCTTCTTGATATGTGGAGTAGGAAGGGGAGAGAATAATCTTGCATGCCCTCTTTTGGACTCTTTCTAGGTGTTTACGTTGTGTGGCATTTAGGGAGGAAGACCAGGTGGGGGAGGCATAGGTGAGCTTGGGAAGTATGAATGTTGTGTAAACACAGAGGAGCTCGGGTGCAGGAACTCCGAGGGACTTGAGTCGGCGGAGGAGGCGGAGACGGAAACTGGAGGATTTGACAACTTCACTGACGTGTGGTTTCCAATTTAGTTTGTTGTCTATGGTGACGCCGAGGATCTTCGTGGAATCTACAACCTGGAATGTGTTCGGACCTAAAGTAATGGAAGGAGGTGGGACAATGTCGGAGGAGAGGTTGATGTGCATAACCATGGTCTTGGTATGGTTGATGGTGACATGGTTGTTGGTGGCCCAGTTTTGGAGACTGTTCAATAAATCCTGAAGGGCGGTATAGTTGGGAGCAGAATTGTTGACGCTGATCCCAATGGTGGAGTCGTCGACATATTTCCAGCGAGCAGGGGTTTCTCTTAGGGCATCATTGATGAGCATAAGGAAGCAGAGTGGTCTCATCTTGGTGCCTTGGGGGACGCCACAGGTGAGTGACTGAAAGGTGGAGACAGCCCCTCGGAAGCGTACAGCTTGGCGTCGGTCACTGAGGAAGTCTGTAAGCCATGGTATAAGACTTCTCCGAAGCCCGAGGTCAATAGCTTTGTTGATGATTATATTGTGGTCGACTAGGTCGAATGCTTTAGTGAAATAAATGAAGGCGACCGCTACAGACGTTTTTTGTTTCTCGAGATGGCGGTATATGTAATCGAGAAAGCTGACAAGACAGTGAGTGGTGGAGGAAGTTTTCATTCTGCCAAATTGCTGAGGGTCTACACTCCTGCAATATCAGCATAAGCCCAGTCGAACACAAAACTTTCACAGATTAGGCTGGGTATTGGGGTGATTGCAATAGGTCGTAGCTGATTTAAGGATTGTGGGCTGGTTGACTTGGGCACTGGTGATACATAAGAGGTCTTCCAGTCAGCTGGGCATCTGGCTTGACTAAGAGAACCATTGATGATGGAGCATAGGGGTTTAGCTAGCTCCGGGGAGAACTCCTTGTAGAGTTTCATTGGTAAGTCAATGGGGGGTGGTAGAGCGTTTTAATTTTAGTTTGTCCAGGCGTTTTGCTGCTTCAAATTTTTCTACTAAGTCAGTGGGAAGTGGGGCTGGTAGGTAAGCAGGGAGAGTGGTTGTGTCAAGCCGGGGGAGCGTCTGGCATATAGTAGCGAAATGGTTATTTGTTTGCTCAGCTGCGTCAACATTAGTGAGATGGCTAAGGAAGGGGAGGGGGTGTGTCTTATTGTTTAGTCCACAGAGTTCTTTAAGCTTACCATACCATTGACTGATGTTGGTCTGCTTCAGGTGTTGTAATTTGGTTGGGTAGTGGGACTTCTTTGCAGTGCGTATTTCGCGGATGACTCGGTTGCGAAGGGACCTATAGCGGATGTGGTCATTGAGATGAAAGGCTCTGTCTCTCTGTTGCATAAGTCTTTTGATCCGAGGTGTGATCCAGGGCAAGTCAGCTGGGTGAGATCTGACGGACTTCTCGGGGAAGAAGTGGTGGTGAGCTTCCGTGGTGGTGTTGGTATAATTTATCCCTTTGGTTTCCACGTCATCCACGCTAAGTACATCAGTCCAGGGATGGTGAACTATCCACTGCCCGAAGAGGCGCACTGCAGAGTCAGTAATCGGCCTGTAGGTCTTGATGTAGGGTCTCTGTACTTGAGTGGGAGTGGCAGCTGAGGACCAGAGCACTGATAAGTGTGTGCTACACCCGATAGGAGGCATTGGTTGAGGTGGTTGGTACTGGTCCGCTAAGTCAGTTAAGATAAGGTCAAGGATATTTTGACCGTGTGTGGGGGAGGTCACAACTTGTGATAGTGATAGCTGGTCCTGGATATCAGTGGTGTCAATTTCATTATAATCCCCACATAATACTAACTTGGCACATGGGTATCTAACTCTGAGGTGGTCTGAGGTGGTAATGAGATGTTTGATAAGAGTGTCTCTGGTGGGTGAGCGAGGCGGATGGTATGCCACACAGATTATGATGGAAGCAGTGTGGCGCGGGTGGGCTTGTGGCACAACACGTACCCATAATGCTTCCACATCTGCTGGGACTTGAACATCCAGGCGTGAAGGGCGTAGGTCATCTTGACAGAAGAGGGCAACGCCCCCTCCGCGTCTATGTGAACGAAGGTGATGAAAGAGTTGATATCCCTCAATATGACACATTTCAGGCACAATTTGCCAAGCCTCACATATGGCAACGACGCTCGCGGCGGCTGACCTGACTGTACAGTAGTTGCCAGCTCGTCGAACTTGTTAGCTAGGGAAGTGACGTTGGATAGCAGTAGAGACAGGAGATGATACCATATCCGTGGATCTTCAGTGTAGTGGTACGGTCTGTCAGGGGTGGGTTTCTCTGGTTTCCTAGTGGAGGTTATGGTTCTAATGGGCTTATGTGTATGACGTCCTTGTCTACTGCTACGCGCGTGGAATATGTTCAGTGACTTGAGTCGTGCGATAACACTGCCATCAGGATAACCGTTCCTACGCTTTAGATGGTACAGAGTGCGTCGGGAGTAAGTGATTGGTGGCCATCTGTTGATATCTGTTGTGGGCGGACGTAAGTGTTTGTCACTGACGGCACTTTGAGGGCCACTGACACTGGTAGACATCTGTTAATGTTTGTCAGTCGCAAAGACCGTGGGTCTTTGTCCCTGGTGCTTGGGGTCGCCGACACAGTTTTCACGATATATGTAAACACCGCGGTGGTCCTTGTCACTGGCACTTTAAAGGTGACCGATAAAGTGCCCACTGTGTGAGTGTGTGTGTGTGTGTGTCCATCTTCACTTACGAGGAATAATCACCCCATTACACCTTTGAGCATTTGGCCTTGTTTGATTGTTAATATGGGGGAACAGCTTTCATTATTAGACAACTGCTGTTGAGAGTATACTAGTTGGTATCAGACTCAAGAGACATGGCCTCACATATTGAGTACGATGACTAATTAACCTCAGGAGTATGATTTTTTATTCTTGAGTGTGTTGATACTCCCATTGTCTAAGATGACCTAAGTGTGCAAGTACGATAATGTACTCATCGGAAGAAGATAATTTAACTTGCTGAGGGACGACGATATAACTCCAAAAGTATAACACTTTAAATTTATGAGGACATTGATTTAACCCCATGAAGACGATAGCTTAAATGAATGCGATTGATGACTTAGACCCATAAGGATGATGAAAAACTCATGAAGCCGATGATTTAACCCTGTGAGGTCGTACTTAAAGGGGCGACCTATAAGGATTACAATTTAATCCCCTATGATGATAAAGAACGACAAATTCCAATTCAACATCAAACGACCGTAACCCATGAGACTACGACTTTACCTCCCCCCCCCCCTCATGAACCAAACAGATAGACAGACAGAAAGACAACAATAACTGTGCACTGAATTAAAAAGGCAACAGGCTGTGTATCTCCCCCAGAGGCAGCTGCGGCGGCCATGTTAAATCTTTCTGCCTCAACACCCACCAGGGCCTTCCCCAGGCGCTGTTGTCATATTTTGACCATTCCTCTCTCCCGCTCTCTGCCTGTATTTTTTTCTTTCCGATAACTGTTTCTGTCTCCTTTCTTTCATTCTTTCGTTCTTTCTTTCTGCGTGTGAGTGTGTGTGTGTGTGTGTGTGTGTGTACATGTGTCTGTCTTTCTGTTCATTCTTTTTTGCCCTCCGTCTCTTTCATTTTAATAAGTTCTATTTTTCCTTCTTTTATTCTCATTCTCTTTCTATCTTCTCTTCTTATCCCCTCTCTCCTTACATCTCTCTCTTTTCCTTTATCTTAACAGCTTATGTCTCTCGTCTTCATCTTGTTTGCCTTTTTGCTTCTCTCAATGTCTTTTTTTAATGTGTTACTTCCTCATCCGTTCTTTTTTTCTGTCTCTCGCTTGCTTTATTTTCTTCAACTTTGTGTCTTTTCTTCTATTGTATTGTTCTAGTTTGTTTTCCTCTCACTCTTTCTTTATTCGATTAAATTTTCCTCTCGTCATTAAGACAATTTTGCCTTTCTATATTTTGTCTCTCCCTCTCTCTCATTTTCATTTTCTTGTAGTTTCGTTTTCCTTTTTTCTCTCTTTCTTTAATATAATTTTGACTCTCCTGTAGTGCTTTGTCTAAAGTGGTATGTAATGTTAAAAGACATGTGATAACTGTTACGGAGAACGACCTTCGTAATGAATTTGTGTGGAGTCCGTCCCATGTTGGTATTAAGAAACAAAACCGTGTTGATCGATATGCCAATGAGGCAGCAACAAAGAAAATATGGACCAAGACCTTGGCCTGTCCAATGCTGTACTTAAAAACAAACAAGTTAAAATTATGAACTCTGATCTCGAAAAACTGAGAAATGTACAGATACCTGGTAGCTGTAGCATTAGTAAATATGACAAATTTTGTGACAAGAGGTACCAGTATCGCCAATATAAGGACAAAAGAACCAGACAATGTAATGTAGTCGCCGGAATTAGGCGAGGATGCAGGTACTACTGGCAAGTCAGTGACGCAGTACCCATACCGTAACACCTTGCATGTAAACTTTGTGATAGATAAACTTTTAACTCATACACTTGAACATTACCTCATAGAATGTGACGCTGTTAAAGACTTCAGACTACCTGACTTATTGTATGATGTACTATGTAATTATTACATTGAATCAGGAGTCCTTAGCGATATTTTAGTAGTTTATCGCAAGTTTGTTAGTTCACACAGATTAGTTCTTAGTTATAGTAGGGCACTAGTGAATGCGACCTACTCTATTATCTTCATTCGTGTATGAACTTCTGTCCAGCGTGGCAGCGATCAGTGATCACCCTCAGTGTCAAGACCTGACTGAACTACTAAGATAAGCAAAATTGTACCTTAACCTTGCCAAAAAAAGTTCTTATACTGAAATTACTAACGTTTTATTTTGTTCTCTTTCTTGAACCTCAACGTTCTGAGTAATTATATATTGCAGCTCTCTCTCTCTCTCTTTCTGTCTCTTAGTTTCATTTCTCCCTATTATCTCTTCCATTGTCTTACCTTTTCTGTCTTATATGTTCGTTAAATCTCCTTCGTCTTCTTCTTTCCCCTTGGCTATCCTTTCATTCTTTTATCCTATATATCCCTTCTGCTGTTCCCTTATCTCATTCACCCTCTTTTCCTCTACCTTTTTCGCTTCCCATATTCTCCTCCTTTTCCTTTTCACTTTCAGCGTTCTGCCTCATGCTGCTCCTCCCCTTTCATGTCCTCAGCGCCCTGTCTCTCCTTCCTCCTCCCCCTCCTCCTACTTGTGTCTTCAGCCTGTTGTCCTCCTTGATGTTATCAGCTTCTATCTGGTGTCCTAAGCTCCCCCTGGTGTCTTCAGCTTCCCCTGGTGTCCATAGCTCCCCTTGGTTCCCACAGCTCCTCCTGGTGTCCTCAGCTTCCCTGGTGTCCTACGCTCTCCCTGGTGTCCTCAGCTCCCCCTAGTGTCCTCAGCTCTGCCTAGTGTCTTCAGCTCCCCCTCGTGTCCTCAGGTCACCCTGGTGTCCTCAGCTCTCCCCTGGTGTCCTTAACTACTCCCTTATGTCCTCAAATCTCCCCTGGTGTCCACACCTCGCCCAGGTGTCCTCAGCTTCCCCTGGTGTCCTCAGCTTACCCTGGGCTCCTCAGCTCCCTTTTGGGGTCCTCAGCTCCCCCTGGTGTCTTCGGCTTCCTCCTGGTGTTCTCATCTTTCTCCTGGTGTCCTTGGCTGCCTCTGTTGTCTCCATCGTCCTCCTGGCGTCCTCTGCTCCCTCATGGTGTCCTCAGCGTCCTCCTGGTGTCCCCAGCGTCCTCCTAGTGTCCTCAGCTCCCGTCTGGTGTTCCCAGCGTCCTCCTGGTGTCCTTAGCTCCCTCCTGGTATCATCATCTCCCCCTGATTTCCTCAGCACCCGCTACTGGTATCCTCAGCTCCAGCTGATGTTCTCAGCTCCCCCATGATGTCCTCCGCTCCCCCCCCGTTGTGTCCTCAGAGTCCTCAGGTTCTCCTGGTGTCCTCAGCGTCCTGCCAGGTCTAATTACCGTCTTGTTGACACTGTTCTGGCTCCTCTCATTGATTTTCTCTCTTCTTTGATCAAAATTAATAACACTGACTGCAACTTTTATACCCACTATTTTTTCATAAGATTTTGGTATAATTCCTTAATAGGATTACCATTATTTTACTTGTCTCTACCGTCATGTCACATTTTTTTTCTGGACATTAACGAAATAAGGTCATTTCTAATATGTTTTATTACTGTAATGTGATATTTTCCTTAAATTTTTTATTTCATTTCAGTTTTTAAACAATTTTCCTCAAAGTTTCGTGTTTCGCTGTCAGAGTCTTATATTTCTGGGTTGTTTTTTAACTTGAGGATTTAAATTAATGTTTTTAATTTGCATGTTCAGCTTTCACGTCTGTGTTAAATTAGTTCTCCTTGATTTTGGTAGCGTGTGGTATAGACTTACAGCATATATATATATATATATACTTCATTTTTAGTCCATATAACAAGCGGACTTTGAACATATAATCAACGACCTCACCAGCAAGGAATCGAACCCTCGACCTACTGGGTGTGACTAGGGAACGCTTACCGGCTAGGCCACAAGGACACTAAAAGCAGTTCTAGACTCTGTTATATTTCACACAAAGCCTGTTCATCGAGCTGATGGCGCCGTGAACCTCAATGGGAAACTGCCCGTGCCTCTTATGTACCTCGCGTTTCATACCAGCTGGATTCGGTAAAATGCTACTGACACCACATAAGAGGCACGGGCAGTTTCCCATTGAGGTTCACGGCGCCATCAGCTCGATGAACAGGCTTTGTGTGAAATATAACAGAGTCTAGAACTGCTTTTAGTGTCCTTGTGGCCTAGCCGGTAAGCGTTCCCTAGTCACACCCAGTAGGTCGAGGGTTCGATTCCTTGCTGGTGAGGTCGTTGATTATATGTTCAAAGTCCGCATGTTATATGGACTAAAAATGAAGTATATATATGTACCTCGCGTTTCATACCAGCTGGATTCGGTAAAATGCTACTGACACCACATAAGAGGCACTGGCAGTTTCCCATTGAGGTTCACGGCGCCATCAGCTCGATGAACAGGCTTTGTGTGAAATATAACAGAGTCTAGAACTGCTTTTAGTGTCCTTGTGGCCTAGCCGGTAAGCGTTCCCTAGTCACACCCAGTAGGTCGAGGGTTCGATTCCTTGCTGGTGAGGTCGTTGATTATATGTTCAAAGTCCGCGTGTTATATGGACTAAAAATGAAGTATATATATGTACCTCGCGTTTCATACCAGCTGGATTCGGTAAAATGCTACTGACACCACATAAGAGGCACGGGCAGTTTCCCATTGAGGTTCACGGCGCCATCAGCTCGATGAACAGGCTTTGTGTGAAATATAACGGAGTCTAGAACTGCTTTTAGTGTCCTTGTGGCCTAGCCGGTAAGCGTTCCCTAGTCACACCCAGTAGGTCGAGGGTTCGATTCCTTGCTGGTGAGGTCGTTATATATATATATATATATATATATATATATATATATATATATATATATATATATATATGCAAGTAAATCACTGTAGGTGCGCATGATCCAGGTATATGCTGATAACCACAAGGAAACAAGAAAACACGAAGTTCCAAAGCGCTTTCGTGTAATTCACATCTTCAGGGGTGAGTACAGACTAAGGAGAAATACATAACAAGGCATATATATACAGTAGAGGAGAGTGAGATCAAGTCCCTAGGGGACAGTGAGTGTCCACAACTGTTCGGTCACTAGGCAGTGACCCTACTAATCTTCATAAGCACAGCAGCAGTCCGTAGTCAGGTCAGAGGGTAAGATGACTCAACCTTCTCACCTGGTTACAAATCTTCTTAATTACGAAATTATCCAGTTTGTACATACCATTACTCAAATTCATGTTGATGGATTAGGTATGTTTAATGAGACTGGATTCTATAATTGAATGACAAGGTAATATTGAGGAGGCATTATCCCAGTCGATGCAATGCTTATTATCCCTCAAATGAACAAACAGAGCATTGGATTCCTAGCCTGTCGTAACACTATATTTATGTTGTTTACGTCTAGTTACAAGATCTTTACCTGCCTGGCCTAAGTAAAACATATTAAATTCCTTGCAAGGAACCTTGTAAATGCAACCACCTGTGTTGTTGGGGGAGTTCTTGATTAACATTTGTTTTACAGTGCATGAGTTTTTAAATGCCATATTGACGTTCCAGGTTTTAGTTGTAAAGGAATTTGAGAGAATTTTTTGTGAAATGGTAATACTAAGAGATTCTTTTGGTCATGGGTGGACTTTGGATCGGTTCTATAAAAAGATTTCTTAGTAATATTAAGGCATTTCTCTATAAAAGATCTAGGGTACTTAAGGTTCAAGCCAAGATTATAGATACAGTGTCCTTGTGGCATGGTTGTTAGCGTTCCCTGGTCACACGGTCGAGGGTTTGAGTCCTGGCTGGTGAGTTCGTTGATTATACGTTCAAGTCCGTGCGTTATATGGATTAATATATATATATATATATATATATATATATATATATATATATATATATATATATATATATATACGTATATATATATATATATATATATATATATATATATATATATATATATATATATATATATATATATATATATATATATATATATATATATATATATATATATATGCTGATAACCACCAGGAAAGAAGAAAACACGAAGTTCCCAAGCGCTTTCGTGTAATTCACATCTTCAGGGGTGAGTACAGACTCACCCCTGAAGATGTGAATTACACGAAAGCGCTTGGGAACTTCGTGTTTTCTTCTTTCCTGGTGGTTATCAGCATATACCTAGATCACGCGCACCTACAGTGATTTACTTGCATATATATATATATATATATATATATATATATATATATATATATATATATATATATATATATATATATATATATATGCAAGTAAATCACTGTGGGTGCACGTGATCCAAGTATATGCTGATAACCACAAGGAAACAAGAAAACACGAAGTTCCCAAGTGCTTTCGTGTATATATATATATAATAATAATAATAATAATAATAATAATAATAACAATAAAGTGCTTTGTGTTTTGGTGTATTGAATTGCATTATAAAAAGTGAAAGTGGGCTTCCATGTGCCTGACGGCCGATTAGAGGCAATGTGGATACAGTCACTGAAGACTAAACTTACAGTACACAGTGTGTGTGTGTGTGTGTGTGTGTTCCTTATGGATTTTCAAAGTTTTGAAGATAGAGAGCTAGAATTTAGTCGGGAGATGTGGACAGAATAGAAGATGGACATGTAATGTACGATATCCTGTCCTTCCACAAAGGGCGGATCGGCCTCGCAAGGACGAACCACGAAACCCTCACTCGCACGTCAGCTAATTCTTTAAGAAGATAGAAAGCTGAAATTCTGTTGGTGATGGTCGAACATTATCTCCTGTCATTTCATGAGCCCAACCCCCACTCCCCAACCGTAGGTTAGATGTATTCACACAGTTTTAAATACAGCTGAAATTTGGTAGGGAGGTACGAATGGCCTTGGGGATGTTCGTGCACTACCACTTGTCCCTTCACCTAGGTGAAGCCAGGTAACTGAGCTAGTGCAATATGAATAAATACAATTCAATACAATATAATAAATTGATGGGCGGATCCAGGAATATCAAAAGGGGGATAGCCAAGAAGTTGTGGGAAGGGGAACAAGGCGAGCACAGCGAACCCACACAGCTCGGGGGGGGGGGGGGGGGGGGGCGCTGTAAGCCCCCAGAATTTTGGTTTAAATCTGACCAATATCATGGGCATTTTGACGCCATTTTAAACGCGTGTGCACTTAATATTAAGAGATATTTTGAGGTCAATAGTATTTACTTTTTACTTTGCCAAATCGCCTGAGTAAGTTAATGCAATAAAGAAAAAGTATTGGAATTTTCTGGTGAAAATAGGGGGGGGGGGACCCCCTGGATCAGCACCTGAAATTGAAGTGCAAAACATTGCACTTCAAGACACTAATGCAACTCATCACATTACAACACTGTATGACACAACACATTCCTTTACAACACAATATAACACATTACATTACAACAAAATGCAAAACAATGCATTGCATACCAACAACAAATACCTGTACAACACATTACATTACAGCACGATATTAAAAGAAATATGAGACGTTGCTCTATAGAACAATAAAAAACAATAAAACACAATACAGTTTAGCATAACTCAATAATTTATGAATACAATAAAACCATGAATTTGCTGTCAGCAGAATTATATATATATTTTTTTTGGGTAAATTGTGATATTTTCTAACTTTTACAGTTGTAATAACAAACTTCATTATATTTTTCTGGTTTAAATCAATTATCCTTTAATGGAAATTTCTTCAGAACATACCTGTAGTCTGGCAACACCTCATCCACCAACACTATCCATTGCGTTACCATTTACAAACATATGTTCAGTGAGACACCACTCACATCTACGATCATGGCTGTTGAACTGTACAACGGCCATGGCTAATCTTACGGTGCTCCACTATTGCTCCACTAAGCTTTGCTGCAGTGGCTAGTTTAGTTCATTATAAACGGTAATGCTTGGCCTCCTAACATTTACGCTAATTATATGATAATTTATTCACCAAAACTGATATGTAACATGTTGATTGTATGAGAGTTGCTGACACATGTACTGTATACTAAACGTTTGACTCCATTAGGCTATACATTAATAATAAAATATTTTACACATCTGGACGATATATTACGATATGTTCAGCAAGAGTTATCTGCATGACTGGGAATTGAAATTTACTTGTTATTTGTGTACAGTATAAGAGGAATTATGACACTTCTTAATTGTTCATAAGATATTTAAGGAACTTGATAACATTGCATATAACTGCAGTTACTGACAAGGCTAATTGCCCACGAACACTTAACATTTTAATTATGTTTACTAATTGAATCATTATAGTTAAATACATGACTGCAGGTCATAGAGAACAAGAATGCTAAACAATGGGTATAAATTCGGTTTAGCACCGCCACTCTTAATTAATACTTTTGACGGGAATGTTAATGTTAGTTTTAATGAGGGGAGAGAGGACAGCCAGTGTGAATATTGAACCAAGCGTAAGTTAACCTGACCAACGGATCGTCAGGTTAGGTTGATTCTTGTAGTTTGCGACATAATGAATTGTGAAACTCATTTTTTTAATCTACTTTTGAAAATATCGAGTAGGTAAGCCTAACCGTTCGACATCAGATTACTTATAGTTAAGTTAAGTAAGGTTGATCTGCTTTCGTGTTATCAGCAAAGATTTAGCTCTGCAGTCTCGGGAAAGCCTTGTTGACAGGATAAGAACAATGTCGACGATATTTTCGTTGATCACAATACAATTTTTCTTCCTTCCCCATCTGGTTCACATTGTATTCATTAAAACAAACACATGAACAAAGGTCGAGTAAACAAAAATAAGTGTGCAATATGGTGGCGACCCTCTCCTGAACCTTTATCGCTGTCTTGTGTAAACCATGAGAGCTGTTGCTGGGAGTGATTGTTAAGGTCTACATTAATGTATCACACTTTTGAATGATATATTTAGACGCTGTTATCCACAGTTCATCAGAAACTTCTTTATTATTAATCAGAATACATCTCTCCTTATTTATGTGTACATTATGCGAGAACACAATGTCCTGCCACTCCAGTGCGTCATTAAAGACTGAACCCCAAGTGATAAAGACTGAGAAGTTAACACACAGAAGAAGGCTTGTAAACAGGTATTGTAAGTCGGGCAGATTTTAGATTAACTATAGAATGGAGACCGTGTGTAACTTGAAGCCCATGACAGGTGTAGTAATACAGTGGTTCATTTATTTTTACATGCACACTGTAGTTTTAGACGACCTAAGTGTATATTGCTTATGTGTAAGATATTTGTTATGCATTAGCCAGGTAGTAAAGTTAGAATAAGTTAGAATATAAGACACGTTATTTCAGGTGTGACAGTGTTGGCAAAGATTCAGTTCATTTCAATACTAAGTAACCTTCATATTGTGTATGATATTATTATTAGTCATATTCGTCAATATGTTAACTAAATTAAAATATTAATTAGGCCTACTTATGTTAAAACAATCCTAGTGAACTAATGCAACACATAGCAAATAAAAATTACAATGGGTCCCATAGGCCTGACGGCCCACATGATGCAGTGTTGATCAAAACTTTTATCAGTACACGAGGCTGTGGAGTCGATCTACTTCTCAATCTCCGTTACTTCTTTAGCTATAAGGCTAGGAGCCCATTCACAGACCCTTAGGAAAAGAGTCTAACGCTGTATCCATTCAGCCGCCGGATACTCCACGTCATGTATGAGATCAAATAAATTTCTATGAATCATTCGTCTTTCATATATATCATTTACAACACAGGAATAGGAATAAGGAAAATATCCTTTTCCTTCATATAGTACAAGACGTGGATGATAAGATAACGTCTGGTTATATTAAATACACTATGTAGTAGAGCCTGACGACCACAGCTACTTGTAAACACGTGATGACGTCATAGAGGGGAGCCACACAATTACCTGTCTTGGTTGGTTCAGTATTTGACTGTATACGTGGGATGCTTTTTTGGATCACCTGAAGAATCGTCACCCCAGAGTTTGGCAGGGTGACAATTCTTCAAGTGGCTAAACCTGGGATGTCCATTCTTCAGGTGAGGCCAGGACCCTCCATGGTGGTTAATCATCAGGCCTAGCCTAACCTAACCTAACCTAATGTAACCTACCCATTGTAATATGTATCGTATGTTTTGGAATAGTGAGTAAAGTATTATGCATTTAATAGTGTGTATTTTGCAATATTATCTATATTATGGGGTGGGGTGATGATTCTTCAGGTGGACACTCTGGGGTGAAGATCCTTCAGGTGATCCCTTTTTTCTTCAAATAAGTAATAAATAATTAAGAACAAATGTTAAGAGTAATTTACCTATAATACAAGAGTCAGGAGAAAAATCAAAACACAGACCATGAACAAATAATAGATATAAGAAACAAAAACAATAAGCATTGATATATAAAGTTAAAACACAAAGACTTGAGTAATAGAACAAAGACAAAACAAAATATCTGCAAGTAAAAATAATTCAAAAAATTTAAATCATGAATGAAGACAAAACAGAGAAACATAGGAACAAGAATATGGAATAAAACTAAATTATAAAAATAATACCAATACCGTAGCTTTAAATACCAAAACCGCACAAGAATAAACTCATAAAATAAGAAAACAAAAGAAAAAGAATAACAATACAAATTATCTAATTCACATTTTAAAATTAATAAAAACAAACAGTAATTAACTACACCAAAATATATCTAACAATCACAATTTAATCACAAAAAATATTTAAAACAAAATAATACAATGAAGGAAAATAGACCGAAAGAAAAACATGATGGTAATTAATGTGTTTCACATGAATTTGACTTGTATTTCCGTCAGAAATGAGTAGTTATGGAGATCAGAGCCCCCCCCCCCCGCCCCCCAATTATGAGGTACAAACAAGCAAACAGGACTCTCAACTTAGCCAGAGAAACCAAAAGGACCTGACCTAAACTGACCTTAATTAACAGATGAAGGAAGATCTTGATGATACTCACAGTCTGAATTATACCTTGGACACTTTACTGAACCAAAGAAAACACCATGAAACCTAAAGATGTCAACAGCTGCGGCTTAGAACATAAGAACATAAGAATAGAGAAAACTGTAGCGGGCCTATTGGCCCATACTGGGCAGTGGGCAGTCTCGTTTACACCCAACCCCTATTGCTTCATACTTACACCAATCTCCCAACGAGCAACCTTCACAAAGAGACACCATCTTACAACTACGCAATTCGAATTCCAGAGCTTGCTTATGGTCGCGATTTTTTTTTTTTTTTTGGGGGGGGGGGGGTGATTAGCCCACCCAGGCACAGGTCACGTACCCAAATCAGGGCCTGGGGGGCGAAAATATAATAATAATAATAATAATAATAATAATAATAATAATAATAATAAAGATAATTGATAAAATTAATAAAAATTTTAATAAAAATTAAAACAAAATCATAATAATAATAATAATAATAATAATAATAATAAATAGATAAAAAAATTAAAAAAAATAAATAGTGAGAAACAATATATAGTATCTATGTTGTGTTGCCAAAGTAACAGAAACAATTGAGACCCTGCAATTGTGAGTAAATGAGGCAGAAAATCAGGGGCCGAATACTCAAAAACATTTATGGGACTGTATGTCGCTGTGTACCCCGTAACTGGACTTACAGTCTCAGATTGGCATACTCAAAACACAGATGGTATACTCAAAACAAATATTTCACATCGAACTCCGTAAGTTAAAGCACGTAACTTACACCAGCTCCTGAGGTTGTGTAACACTCTCAACCCGGATGTAGTAGTGACTAATTCCCTATTGTATAAAAAAAAATAATAATATATGTTGTAATAATGTTTGTTAGACTTGTTTTATCATAGAATAATGAAGAAAATGTTTTGTACACCAACATACTGAAATATAATATTTCACTTTGTCTTTTTCGTAACTTTTTTGTTGCAATAATAAGAGGCTTAAGTGTTTGTATTTGTCTCAGTTTGGAAGAGACGCATCTTTTGTCTTCTTACAAATTATACATTATTTTTTACCAAAACAGAAGGTTTGCAATGTTCACACTTAGGGTAAAAATATGTTTTATGACTGAGTAAACATGCAGATAGAACTTATTAATGTTGTACAGCCGTAAATATCCCTCAGTAATGAAATGTCAAATATGAGGTCAAGTGAACATTCCTGCCAAGACTTCATCTTGTTTTTCTAATATTCAACCAATAGCCTTAGCCTATTTTCTTATGTATATGGCTTATGATAACATGAAAGGCTATAAATTTCCATAGGCTAGCCAAAATTAAATGATATTAGGCGTAAAATATGGATTGCAATTAACTTGATTAATAGGGGCCTATATAACTGCCTTTTCAGTCTTAGGCAAATAAATGTTTAAACGTGGGGCCTACTTAATTTAGTTAGAACATAAGGATTATTTAAATAAGAAATTATACCAATAGGTTATTGGTTAGATAGGTTTGGTTTGGTTATGTTATGTTATGTTATGTTAGGTTAGGTTAGAGAATGTGTACATGGTTTTTTGGTGAGTGTCAGGCCGTCAGTGAGACACTTTGTCTAGCAGCTACCTTAGGCCTAGTTCCAGACTTTCCTTGAATATTATCATAGGTAGAGTATTAATTTAAGAAAATTTATGGCTAATCCGATATATTTTCAGGTTTTAAATTGTTGTTTTTTGTATGAACTTGAAGATAATTCAGACCAAATGTCCCTAACATTGAAAGGAAAACACCAGGGTCTAGGCTAAATGAGTAATTTAAGAGAAGTGATTTGTCATTTAGGTTCGGCAAAGCTATGCTATCAATAACCAATTTATTTGAATTTGCCCATAATAGCGTTTACTTCAGCCTCACTGAAATTAGGCCGTCTCTTCTTAGCTGGTGGTCCTTCCATGTTTACAAAATAATATTAGGTGCGTCGCTCTCAGCTGATTTCTCCTTCTCTTGTGATTGGTTGATGATTTTGTTAACTGAGCGCTGATTGGCCAACTAGCTCCTGCACTGACATCTACCTTCCGACAAGGGAACTTAATTTACAGGGTAAACACTAGAGTTATGAAAACTTACGAAAGGCGTACGGAACTCTAATTAAATTTTGAGTATGCAAAATTTACGGTTCTGTAAAGATTCGACAATATATGGTACTGTATCATGCTAAAAGACGTAACTTATGAGGTGTTTTGAGTATCCGGCCCCTAATCAGCAACTTAGGACTTGGTCACAATTTTTGTGATGCCATATGCCATTAGACAGCACATTATGCTTCTAATATCTACCCCGGCGGTAGTACCTCCTGTTTGATAGCTGTCTACTACCAACTACCTAGCATCCAATATGCCATTTTTGTTAATACAGTATATGTTTAACTTTTAGCAAGCATTTTTCGTATTATTATACCTTTTTTGTTGGATCCTATTGCTTAATTATAAAATGTTATAAAGTATCAGATTATAATTCATCAAAACACCAACCATACAGCTTTGTGGCCCCGAGTACTGCTAGACATTACGTTTGGCCTTCTTGTGAGTGAAAAGGTTGAGCACCACTGACTATAAAGTATTTTTTTGTGCATGACAACTAACGAATATTAATCTACAGATTTAAAGCAAAAAACGTTAATGAAATGTGAATATAGAAAACACCTGTTGATCAAACGTACAAAGCTTGTTGAAAATCGGCAAATTCGTTCTCTAGTTATTTGGGGACCGACAGACAATATCCGGCCTTGCAGTTGTGGTCAGGGTAATTAAAAAAACATAAGACAAGAACAACATGAACACAAAAGTAAAAAAAAAAATGGAATAAAATCAAAAGCGTGAATCAAAACTGAAAAAATGCAATATTAAGGATTTTTATAAAATTCAACAAAAATCAAGCTGTACCAACATGATACTTTCCTTGCAATAAAAGTTTAACAGATTGTTTTGAACGCAATTACGACTCGGTGGGAGGAAGTTGTGGGTAAGGCAAAGCCATTGGTATTTTTGGTATGCAAATTAGGCTCAGAGAGAAAATGGTGTTCCTTGTAATTAAATCAAACCGTCTCACGTGCTGGGCATTCTTTTGAGTGTGAAAGAGAATAGCTCTGTAGTGTGTGCACAAAAGCAAGAGAGAGAGAGAGAGGGGAGGACGATAATTATTGAAGAGAGATAGGGGAGAAAGATAATAGATTGATAATTACAGACAGAGAAAGATGGAGTACAACAGCCAGTTAACAGTAAGACCAGGTACGAAATAAGAACAAAAGTAAACTCGTAGGTTAAGTAGAGAGTGCGAAGCAGCAGCCACCACACGTCACGCCCAGGAGGAGGGACCCTGGAGTGGAGTAGCACGGGCAAGTCCTCACTCAATTTTCCTCTGATATTTGTGAAGTCGCTTGGCAAATGCGATTTATATAAAAATCTGCATGAATTGAGAACTAAGAAAATTTTTATTTTTATTCGGGTTTTAGTTCAATTATGTAAAAAAAAATGCTGCGGCTGAGTGGTTACAGCCATCGCCTCCTGTCCAAGGGGTCACTCGTTCGATCTAAATACACCCCAGTCCGATTTTAAGTATATATGAAAGAAAAATCATTGACGTGGACACACACACACACAAACAAACAAACACACATACACACACACATACACATACACACGCAGTCACCTTTAAAGCAACTCCTTCCTTACATAAGAACATAAGAAAATAAGGAGTCTGCAATAGGCCGGTTGGCCTGTGCATGGCAGCTCCTGTCGAGAGTTACTACCACTCTCTATCATCCATGAATCTATCTAGCCTCCTTTCGAAACTTTCCAGAGTTCCCGCACTTACTACAAAGTTGCTAAGCTTGTTCCACTCGTCTAACACCCTATTTGTGAACCAGTTTCTTCCTATCTCCCTCCTAAACCTAAACTTATCCAACTTGAATCCGTTGCTCCGAGTCCTATCCTGCTCGGATATTATAAGAACTTTATCTATATCCCCTTTATTGATTCCTTTCACCCACTTAAATACTTCTATCATATCTCCCCGCACTCTTCGTCTTTCTAGGGAATGCAAGTTAAGTTTCTTTAACCTATCCTGATATGGAAGGTTTCTAAGTCCCTGAATCATTTTTGTCATTCTTCGCTGCACCGACTCTAGTGAATTTATATCCATTCTATAATAGGGGCACCAGAACTGAACCGCATAATCGAGGTGCGGCCTAACTAGCGCAAGATATAGTTGCAATAAGACCTCTGCACTCTTGTTACTTACACTTCTAGATATAAAACCCAATACTCTGTTTGCCTTATTTCGAACATTAACGCACTGTTTTCTAGGCCGTAGGTCTGGGCTTACAAGTACCCCTAGGTCTCTTTCACAAGTCGACTTCTCTAGGTTGATGTTGTTCAGGCTGTATACATTATAAGCATTTGTTCTTCCAATATTAAGTACGCTGCACTTGCTGGTGTTGAATTTCATTTGCCATTTTTCAGACCACCCCTGCAGTTTATTTAGATCCTCCTGTAATGCATTTGCATCCTGCCCTGAATTAATTTGCCGCCCTATTTTGGTGTCATCCGCAAACTTGCTTATGTCACTGCTGATCCCAGTATCTAAATCGTTTATGTAGATTATGAACAAGAGTGGGCCTAGTACTGACCCCTGGGGAACCCCACTGGTTACACGGCCCCACTCAGATTTAACACCATCTACGCTGACCCTCTGCGTTCTATCGGTGAGCCATGATTTTATCCAATTTAAAACTTTCCCCTCGATACCATGAGCCTTAATTTTTCTCAGAAGCCTCTGATGCGGTACTCTGTCAAATGCTTTGCTAAAGTCTAAGTAAATAACATCGTAATTTTCGTCATTATCTACTACCTCGAAGACTTTCCTAAAAAACGTTATCTCCATTTCGTTCTTCAAGTACTGTTCCGGTCAAATGTTTGTTATACACTGGCGGTGGAGGGTGTATAGCCTGTTGCACCCTTCCTGGACGGCAGGTCACTACACCTGGGAACCAGCAAAAGAGAGGACAAGTCATCTACTACTGAACCATGTCCACGCCCAGTAGGAACTCTGCGGACGTTAGCCCGAGTTTATTCCTGACCGTGTATCTTCTATGCCAGATAGGTTGCCTGCAGTTATTGAGAAGGGAAGACGAGATATTAAATTATAATGTGGAAAATTTAATTATTGTTAAATAGACATAGGTAACCAAAAATTCATCGACTACAATTTATACAAACACAATATGAAGAGGAAGAAAATATATGTTTATAAGCTATAATTATACGCTATTGTGCTTGGTTGTTTGGGGCAGTATCGTTCATGGCCTATTGTGAGTTGCATGGTGGACACCAACCCAAACTAACATTCTTGTTGTTTTTTCCTTAGCATCTTAATTTGCACTCCCTCGCGATACGTAGAGTGAGGGACGATATGATCTAGGTGTATAAATGGAAGTCAGGGCTAAACAAACGTGACATTACAAAGGTACTCAAACTATCCAACAAGGAACGAACTCGTACCAATAGTTTTAAATTAAACAAATTTAGATTTAGGCGCGAAATAGGTAAACATTGGTTTGGAAATAGAATAGTGGATGAGTGGAACAAGTTGCCAAACATCATCATTAACTCGAATGCCCAGGATAGCTTCAAACATAGGTTGGATGGATATATGAGCAATAGGGTTGGGTATAAATGGGACTGCCCAGTATGGGCCAATAGGCCCCCTGCAGTTTCCTCCATTCTTATGTTCTTCTGTTCTTATGTAAGGAATAATTTAACGGGTGATTATGATTATAATCACTGCTCTGATCTTAGCTGTCACGTTCCGTACCTAATTGGCAGGTGTGACAAACCGTACCAAGGGACGGTCACAGGTGAGGTTACACATTCAATCACCTTCTGACCCACATCACCTGAACTCCAGCAGGGATTCCCCCTTGAGGCATAACACAGTGGTCACCAGGGCCTGATCAGGGGATGGCGGGTTGTAAGGGGTTGAGGAGGGTATTCGGGGCTAAAGGGTTGGGAGAGGTTTAAGGAGTTACTTGTGCTGTTACAACGCAGTATTTATTAAACAAGGATATAAATACGGAATAAAAACACAAAGTATGCTAAGAATGTGTTACAGCAAATTAGGGTGGTCTTTCCAGCTTATGTAACACACGTAATCTGAGGGTGATAGGGGAACAGGCTGAAGTTTCATTATGGTGTCCTTTCATGACGGAGTGACTTTCATAACAATAAATGACCTATGTATTTGATTATATTTACATAACTATTTACATAAGCATCAAATTATTAATGTGTCATTTGCAATAAAAGCATACTGAGGAAGTTGGAAAACTACGTTTATTATAAGTAATATTCATGTGTGAATGACCATGATAAGTCAGTTGGCAGCAATTCCACCTGTTGGAAGCATTTCCTGTTTGGTTAATTAAAGAATATTATTGGACAAAAGAAGGCTATAGGTAGGAGAATAAATCGTGGTAAACATTACCTCCAAGATTATTATAAGGCATCGGTCAGTAGGGTTAAGACCGAGATAAGAAAAACAAAGAATAATAATGAACTGAAGGTAACAAGGGAGGCGAAGTCAAACCCCAAGGGATTCTTCCAAATTTATCACACTAAAACAGGAGACAAGACTGGACCAATACAGTCAGGTACCGGCGAGCTAACGGAGAGCGATGGAGAAATGAACAATAATCTGAACAGATGTTTTTCAACAATTTTCAACGAGAAAATTTAGACATGATACCCGAGGCACCGACTATATAGAGAGAGAGTGAAGAAAAACTTTAAGCGAGATGGTAGTGACGAGTAAACGATGTTAATTAACAAATAAACCGAAGGTCCCTACGAGATATTTGGTAGAGTAATAAAGGAATGTAAGGAAGAGCCTACTATGCTCTTAGTAAATTTGTTTAACATGTCATTAAAAACGGGTGTAATACCAGAATCCTGGAGGATAGCGAATGGGATACCGGCTTTTAAGAAGGAAGATAGATCACTATCCTCTAACTACCGTCCAATCAGTTTAACATCAATTGTAAGCAAGTTGTTGGAAACAATAATTTCAAACTCTATTCGAAATAACCTGGAGAGGGACGGGTTGATCAATGATTCCCAACATGGTTTCACAAGTGAGTATTCATGTCTGGCAAATCTATTAACATTCTTTTCAACTGTGTTCGAATCAGTGGAAGGTGGACACGATAATGATGTGGTTTACCTCAACTTAAGCAAAGCCTTCGACAGAGTCCCCCACAAGAGACTAATACGAAAATTGGAGGCTCATGGAATTGGAGGAGATATTCTAAAAAACATTAGTTCGTGGTTACAGGACAGGAAACAGCGAGTAAGGATTAACTGCACTAAATCCGATTGGGGTAAAGTCACTAGTGGAGTTTTCCAAGGCTCAGTACTTGGACCATTACTCTTTATTATATACATAAACGACGTAGATATAGGCATAGACAGTAACATAAGTAAATTTGCTGACGACACTAAAATAGGGCGTGTTATTAAATCTGTGGACAAAAGTAATGTACTTAGTCTAGGAGATGTAAATAGAGAAACCAGATATCAAATGAACAACAGTGTTATAGAGAAATCCGATTGTGAGAAATACTCAGGAGTAATGATAAGTAGGAATCTTTAAACAAGGTAACAATGTGCATTTGCCAGAAACAAGGCAAACAAAGTACTTGGGTGTGTTAATTACAAGACTAGAGAGGTTTCCTAAAACAATATCTTGCGTTTGTGAGACCTCACTTGGATTACGCAGTTCAATTCTGGTCACCGTACTATAGATTGCATATAGAATCCTTAGAGAATGACCGGCGTGGATCGTTGTGTTGTGGGGGAAGAGGGACGGTGTGTGAGGAAAGACAACCCCTGGCCACTCTGTTAAATCAGCTGGAGCAGTTGAGGAGAGAGATAGACGTTTTAACGGAGGAGAACGAAGCCCTCAGGACTGAACTCCTTCAGGTAGGCAGGACACCTGAGAAGGAGGGTCAGGAGGAACAGGGGTGGAGAGTGGTTGTCTCCAAGGGGACTAGGGTCAGACTCAGGAAAGCTGACCAGGTTGTGGAGTGTAGTAACCCCAAGTGGCGAGGAAGACAAGAGGCAGGACGGTGTGGTGCCAGGAGAGAAAGGGGCAGTTGTTCAGACCCTGCCCAGTGGTAAGGTCGTGGTAGTTGGGGACAGCCAGGTGAGGTTCTTAGATAGAACTTTTTGTGCAAGAGATAGGAAACGAAGGACTAGGGTGTGTTTTCCTGGGGCTGGGATAGGGCATGTAGCTCAGAGGATACATAGGATTTTGTCAGGAGAGAGTACCAAGCCAGTGGTGTGTCTTAGTGCAGAAGGTAACGACATAGGAAAGGTTAGGAGTGAGGAACTTTTCAAGAGGTATAGGGAGGTGCTAGGGAAAGTTAGAGATAGGGGAGGGATCCCGATAATATGTGGTGTCTTGCCTAGAAGAGGCGTTGGCGATGAATGGCTGTCCAGGGCAATTGCTATAAATTGCCGACTGGAAAATATTGTGCAAGCAATGGTTGGGTGTTCATTGATAACTGGCAGGGTAAAGACGTTGTCTGCATCATAGAGCGTGAAATTGTCACTCCAAAGGGGTGGGGGGTTCGCCAGAAGAAAGAGGTCAGGATAAGTGGGCGTCAAAAAACAAGAGGGTCCGAGGGAGTAAAATTGATTACCAAGAACAAGGGGTAAAACAGGACCAGTAGCTCGGTTAGAAATAAAATAGACTTGCTGAGACCGGTTGTATGTACCGAAAATGTAGACGTCATAGCAATCACCTAAACTTGGATGAATCTGGCGACCAAGAACTTTTTATCAGAGTACCACCTAGAAGGGTACAACCATTTTCACAAGGACAGGGAAGGTAGGAAGGTGGGAGAGGATGCACTCTTCGTAAGGGATACATTAAAATGTTGTATTAATAATTCAATAAAAGGTGAAATAGGAACCGAATCTATTTGGGTAGAAATTGTGGAAGGAAGAGAAAAACTAATTATGAGAGTGATTTACAGGCCCCCAAGTCCTGGGAAAGAAGCAGTTCAGCTCCATATGGCAGGAAATGAGTAGGGGAGCAAAATACAACAACCTATGCGTTATGGGGAATTTCAACTACAGAAATATTGATTGGGACAACATTATAAGTGACTCTGAATGTGAAGACTTCCTAGATGCATTACAGGACAATTTCTTAAAACAACTATTTACAGAACCTATTAGAGGTGACAATATATTAGACCTAGTATTAACAAATAAAGAAAATATTATCAGAGATATCACAATAGGGGAAGATCTAGGGAACAGTGATCACAGAGAAATCAGGTTTACCCTAAATTGGGAAACGAAAAACAATGATAATATGGTCAGGGTCCCAGACTTTCGATCGGTGGATTATGAGGAGTTAAGAAGGTACCTTGGTGAGGTCGCTGGGAACAGTCAAGTCAGTCCCCGTTAGGAACGGGTGAGGTCATCGGCGATGCAACAATTGATCATGACTATAATATACTCACCAGTATACTACGTAAAGCACAAGAACAAAATATACCATACAAAAAAATTAGGTCAAATATGA
The DNA here is from genome assembly GCA_958450375.1 of Homarus gammarus. NCBI lineage: Eukaryota > Metazoa > Arthropoda > Malacostraca > Decapoda > Nephropidae > Homarus > Homarus gammarus. The sequence continues at coordinate 145,076 of CAUDMG010001095.1, read as the reverse complement.
ATGAACCTAGGTGGATGACCAAAATCTTAAACATGACATAGGAATAAAGAAAGGAATTTATAAGAAATTAAAGGGAGGGGAGGAGCAGCTCAGAAAAGATATAATGAACTATCTAGGAATGTTAAGAAAAATGTAAGGAAGGCAAAGAGGGACTACGAAATCAGGATAGCAAGAGAATCTAAGGCAAATCCCATCGGATTTTTTAGGTATATAGGACAAAGGTGAAGGAGAAAGTGGGGCTTTTAAAGTCAGAGAAAGAGGAAGTGACAGATGATAGTGAGAAAATAAGCAAAGCATTAAACAGCTACTTTTTATCAGTTTTCACAGAAGAAATTCCTGAAGAAATGCCAGAGGTGGAACTGATATTTAGGGGAAATGAAGAAGAGAAATTAAAGATTATCACAGGCTGACAACCCCTTATCCGAAAGTCCGAAAACCAAAAACCTCTAAAAACCGAAAGTTTTTTCGTGGATCATCACATAACACCCCCCCCCCTTTTTTTATTTTATTTTTGTATACAGGATTAGCCCACCCAGGCATAGGTCACTGACCCACATCGGGGCCTGGGGGGCGAAAATGTGATGATGATGATGATGATGATGATGATGATGATGATGATGATACTAATACTAATACTAATACTAATACTAATACTAATAATAATAATAATAATAATAATAATAATTTATAGTAAATAAAATTCATAATATAAATACAAAAAAATAAATAATAAAAGAATAATGATAATATTAATAATAATAATAATAATAATAATAATAATAATAATAATAATAATAATAATAATAATAATAATAAAGAAATAAAAGAATGAAAAAAAGATCAAAAGTGAAAAACACGACCTAGACCTATGAATTATTATTATTATTATTATTATTATTATTATTATTATTATTATTATTACATTTTTACCCCCCCAGGCCCCAGTGTGGGTCGGTGAACTGTGCCCGGGTGGGCTGATCCCTGAAAAAAATAAAAATTAAAAAATAAATAAAAATAACTAACCTACCCATTCTGAAATCCTAAACACATCTGGCCCCAAGGATTTCGGATAAGGGACTGTCAACCTTATCAGAAAAGAGGATGTTCTTAAGATGATAAATAAATTAAACAAGACAAAATCCCCAGCAGGGCCGGATTCAGGAGTGTGCAAAGTGGGCAGCTGCCCAGGGGCCTCCACAATCTGGGGACCTCCACATATTACAATATTTTATTTATTTGTTTATTCGTTTGGATTATTTTTATTTTCATTCTTTAAAATTCATGTTTATGTATTCCATCACGTAAAACTATGTTCAGCAAGAAGCGTGATAGAAATTTGGCTAGCTACTCCTTTAATTCATCAATACCTGGTTTTCCTATGAATCGTATATTTTTAATGAATGCTATTGTTTGTGTTGCTAATAATATATTTAAAATTCCACAAATTTTTGACATGTGCGGTAGTAGCTAAATCAGGGCTGGTCGACTTGAAACCACATGAATGACTCCAATCATGTCTCACTTTTATGTGTGTGCGTGTTGGGGATTTGTACACTATCAATAAATATACAGTTAATTAAAAATTTCACAATGTTCTAATTTCCTCAATATAACTTCAAAATTCTCCAAAGAAGTGTTCAAATTTCAAAATTTCCCCGGAACTCCCAGATGTTTAGGCTCGCTTCACTCGCCACCCCACCCTCTTGGGTAGTTATAATGAGGGGGCCTCCACAAAGAGGCTGCACATGGGCCTCCACAGGTCTAAATCCGGCACTGATCCCCAGGGCCGGATGAAATTTTCCCTAGAGTTTTGAAAGAGTGTAAGGAACAGATTAGGGGACCCCTCGTAAATTTATTTACAAAATCATTAGACACAGGAGTTGTACCAGGCTTGTGGAAACAGGCAAATGTAGTACCCATATTCTAAAAGGGAGACAGAGCATCAGCGTCAAATTACCGGACGATTAGTTTAACGTCAGTAGTGGGGGAAATTTCTTGAATCAATTACAGCAAATAGCATCCGATCGCATTTAGAGAAAAGCAAATTAATCTACGACTCTCAACATGGGTTTACAAAGGGAAAATCTTGTCTAACAACTTTGCAGACTTTTTTAGGAAAGTCTTCGAGGTAGTAGATAATGACGAAAATTGCGATGTTATATACTTTGACTTTAGCAAAGCATTTGACAGAGTACCGCATCAGAGGCTTCTGTGAAAAGTTAAGGCTCATGGCATCGAGGGGAAAGTTTTAAATTGGATGTAATCATGGCTCACAGATAGGACACAGAGGGTCAGTGTAGATGGTGTTAATTCTGAGCTGGGCTGTGTAACCAGCATAAACGATCTAGATATTGGGATCAGCAGTGATATAAGCAAGTTTGCGGATAACACCGAAATAGGACGGCACATTAATTCAGGGCAGGAAGCAAATGCACTACAGGAGGATTTAAATAAACTGCAGGAGCGCTCAGAAAAATGGCAAATGATATTCAACACCAGCAAGTGCAGCGTACTTAATATTGGAAGAACAAATACTGTCAATGTATACAGCCTTAACAACATCAACTTAGAGAAGTCGAATAGTGAAAGAGACTTAGGGGTACTGGTAAGCCCGAACCTACGGCCTAGAAAACAGTGCGTTAATGTTCGAAATAAGGCAAACAGAGTATTAGGTTTTATATCTGGAAGTGTAAGTAATAAGAGTGCAGAGGTAATATTGCAACCATATCTTGAGCTAGTCAGGTCGCACCTCGATTATGCTGTTCAGTTCTGGTGCCCTTATTATAGAATGGATATCAATTCACTGGAGTCGGTGCAGCGAAGAATGACGAAAATGATTCCGGGACTTAGAAACCTTCCATATCAAGATAGATTGAAGAAACTAAGCTTGCATTCCCTAGAAAGACTAAGAGTGCGGAGAGATTTTAAAGAAGTATTTAAGTGGGGGAAAGGAATCAACAAACGAGATATAGATAAAGTTTTTATGATATCAGAGCAGGATAGGACTGATAGCACCGGATTTTAGTTGGATAAGTTTAGGTTTAGGAGGGAGATAGGAAGGAACTGGTTCACAAATAGGGTGTTAGACCAGTGGAACAAGCTTAGCAACTTTGTAGTGAGTGCCTGAACGCTGGAAAGTTTTAAAAGGAGGCTAGATAGATTCATGGATGATAGAGAGTGGTAGTAACTCTCGACAGGAGCTGCCATGCGCAGGCCAACCGGCCTATTGCAGACTCCTTTTTTCCTTATTGTATGTATATTATGTATGCTGGATTATATATCATGTATGTATATTATGTATGTGCTCCATTTATGTATTATTTATTCAGCCTAGCTGGCAGCGTGTGGCAATGTTATTACCATATCCCACACGCTTAATTAATGTGCCTGGCGACGTATGGAAGCTGCTAATGTATCACTTGCCATACGTCGCCTATAGCAGTTGACAAGGAGCCTAGTCAAGAGAGAGTGCTGCTCTCCCTCTGTGTACATACTCTTATCCAGTAAACCGAACCTACAAAACTATACAGGTGTTTGTGTTCTCTCCTGTATATAGAACTTATTATTCAGAACCTAACATGGTGCAGTGATCCGATCTTAATGGATAATTACGAGTGAAAATGCAAAGTCTGTGGAAAGCCGGCGTACGGACTCCTCTCTCGCTTGGGTCAACTCCCGCGCGTCAGCTCTCCTCGAAGAATCTCAGCAACTTTGAGCAGTGTCAGTGACAGTGATTTTCTGTGAAGTGTTTAGTGCATTGTGTGTTCGTGCCATTCATGTGTGACCTTGTTCTAAAGGATTCCCAAGGTATACGGCACGTTCTGGGCATTTGTAAGGAGTAAAGTTCAGTGCACCCGTCTCTGACCGCGTCCTGAGGGTAACTAGACTGACTGGGAGTCGCCGCGCCTCTCCCTCCACCCCCCTCACAGCGCCGCCTCCACCCCCCCTCACAGCTGGGGCGAGACGCTTTGCCGGCCCGGGACACACACACTCACACACATACACGTACTAACACTCGCTGACCGCGCGGCTTCCTTATATATATTTTATATATATAACCTACTTATCTGTGTATTTAATTAATTTTTTGTCTGAAATCTTGTTGATACGACGGGCTGACCGGTCAACACTGATTTAAGACATAGTACACAGAGGAAGTAGTTATGTCTCACGCCTTACGTAGCCGTGGACCCAGCGTCTGGATGAGCCAGGCGGGTGATAGCCCCGCAGAGATGGATGACCAGGCCGGCCACGACGCTCCAGCCCCCACATCGCGCAGTCCCTCACCTCAATATTCAGCGTTGTCTCCAGAGATAATTGCTTTACTGAAGTTTATGAGAGATGAGAAACGCGAGGATGAAGCCCACAGACGTTTGGCGGATGAGCACAGAAGGCAAGCAGAGGCAGAACGAGACCACCAACGGAGATTGGAAGACAGTGAACGGTTTGAAGCCTTGATATCTCGCCTCACTGTTAACCAAGCCCCTGGCTCTAACACTGCCTCGGTACTGACTGGTTCAGATACCTCATCCATGCTTCCTTCACACCCCCCAGCCCCACCTAAAGCAGCAGCTCAAACACCGCCCATCTTGAAGCCTGATGTGAATTTCCAGACTTTTCGTGAATGGCGGCGACGGTGGACTGATTACTCTACAATGGTGGATCTCCAGAGTTTGTCACAGCCTAAACAACTCATCCAGCTGCGTATGTGCCTGTCCTTGGAAATTCAGCGTGTCTTGGAACATACGTTGCAGGTACCCCCAACCTCTTTGCTGTCTGTAGAGGAGGTACTGGACGTTCTACAACGGCACATCAAAGGACAGCAGAATGAAGCTCTGCGCAGGAGGGAATTGTTTAGCTGCAGACAGATGGAGGGTGAGTCTTTTGATGCCTTTTACGTGCGTCTTAAGAGAGCCTCGGAAGAGGTAGATATATGTCCAGGCCACCACCAGCAGTGCGAGGAGACCCAGTTGAGGCAGGTGATCCTGATGGGTGTTAAGGACGAGGAACCTGTCCAACGCCTCACCTCCCTCGACTCTTCCTCTTCTCTTAAGGAGGTGTTGACGATATGTCGCTCCTATGAGGCTGCCAGGTGTGCCACCTCTGCCATCCGTGCTCCCCCTACAGCTGTACGCGCTGTGTCCCGGTACAAGAAGGACAAGAAGTCCGTTCCTACGCCTTCGCCCACCACGTCCACGCCCGGTTTATTTTGCAACAACTGTGGTAAGCAGCACGGAACACAGGTGTGTCCAGCTGCTCAGTCTACCTGCAACAGTTGTGACCGCAAGGGCCACTGGTCACTCACAGTACGGTGCCCAGCCAAACGCGTCCAGTGCAATGTGTGTGGTCGTCTGGGCCACTATGACAAGTGTTGCCCTTCCAACAAACCCAAGGGACCGCGTCGGCGGAAGCTTCAGCCCCCCTCCACCAGAGAGGGCCGCCCACAGTCTTCCAATCAGAGGTACGACGACTCTTGACAACGCTCGAGCCACATTAGGAATGTGTGCTCCCCCCAGCGTCCCAGGACCAAAGTCCCTCAGTATATCAGTGTCATTGTGACCTACGGCGGTGTGTCATCCCGTCTTCAGATGTTGCCCGACACCGGCGCTGATGCTACAGTCATCGGTCCCCAGCATTTGCAATGCTTGGGGCTCTCTCCAAGTGATCTAGGACCGCCCCCCAAGGATCTCCGCTTTATGGCAGATGGTTCACAGATGACCCCGGCCCTGGGTTCACTCCAAGCACAAGTCACCTTTGGCAACAGGTCGTGTCAAGCCTGGATTGATGTGCATAACGGTGTCCAGACTCCTTTGCTGTCCTACAGACATTGTCAGGAGTTGGCCATCATCTCCCAGGACTTCCCCAAACCTATTCTTGAGGTAAAACACGCCAACAGGGTGCAAAAAGGGAGCAGCAACGACCCTGCTGCCGCCCTACCCCTGCCTCTTGCCAGTGACACCTCTCCTTCGGATGCTCGGAAGTACTTCCTGAAGGAATTCAGCGACGTTCTGGTGACCAAGTCCGCTCTGGAATCCAAGCCTCTCAAGAAGATGGCAGGCCCCCCCATGAGGATCCACCTGAGGGACGACGCGAAGCCATTCGCTATTTACACCCCTCGACTGGTTCCCCTGGCCTTCCGCGAGGCGGTCAAAAACGAGCTGGACTCCATGGTCGCCCAAGAAATTATTGTACCAACCGGCGATGACCCGTCTCCATGGTGTCACCCGATGGTTGTCGTCGCAAAACCTAAAGGTGGTGTTCGGATCACCACTGACCTTTCCAAGCTCAACAACCAGGTGTCTCGTCCTGCGCACCCTTCTCCCACGCCCTTTGCAGCCATACGCAGCGTGAACCCGAAGGCGCGCTTCTTCACGACGATGGACGCCCTGTGTGGATACTGGCAGATAGAGCTTGCCGAAGAAGACCGACCACTCACAACGTTCATCACCCCGCATGGACGTTACAGTTATTACCGTGGCCCCATGGGATTCGCCGCTACAGGAGACGCTTTCTGTCTTCGAGGTGACATGGCTCTACAAGGTCTGGCAAACTGCGTGAAAGTGGTCGACGACATACTCGTGTACGACGAGGATTATATGGATCACCTCTGCCGTATCTACGAGGTACTCAACAGGTGCCGGAAGCACGGCATTACCCTAAATGCCGACAAGTTTGTTCTGGCCAGCTCTTCAGTTGACTTTTGTGGGTACACCCTCTCAGGGAATGGTATCGCAGCTGACCCGGAAAAGGTCCGCGCCATTACGGATTTTCCCACCCCTGCTAACCTGACCGACTTGAGGTCCTTCATCGGTCTCGTCAACCAGTTAGCAGAGTTTTCGTCGGACATCTCCGCAGCTGCTCAACCACTTCGCCCCCTGATGAGCCCCAAGAGGACATTCCTGTGGACCCCCGACCACGACAAGGCCTTCCAGCAAGTGAAACAGGCCCTGTCTCGTCCACCTGTCCTCGCCACGTTTGACCCAGCCTTGCCGACAGTTCTGCAGACAGATGCCTCACGCTTGTATGGCGTGGGATACGCCCTACTGCAGGATCATGGTGGAGGGCAGTTCCGGCTCGTCCAGTGTGGCTCGCGTTTCCTCTCTGACACTGAGACGCGCTACGCCACTATTGAGTTGGAGCTGTTGGCTGCGGTTTGGGCGATGTCCAAGTGCAGGTTTTACCTCATAGGCCTGCAATACTTTCACCTAGTGACCGACCATCGCCCGCTTGTCCCGATCCTCAACCACTACACGCTAGACGCCGTTGAGAACCCTCGCCTCCAGCGTCTGAAAGAGAAACTCTCGGCGTACATCTTCACTGCAGTGTGGCGTGCTGGTAAGGAGCTCTGCATCCCTGATGCCTTATCCCGCTCTCCTGTCAGCCGCCCTACTCCAGAAGACCATGTACTCGACGCCGACCTCGCTCTTTCCGTCAGGACTGTGGTCACTCTCCATGCCGTCCAATCCCTTCGTTCGGACCTGTCACCAGATGACGACAAGGCAATGGAGGACCTTCGAACAGCGGCCCGAGATGACCCTTCCTACGTCCGACTTGTCGAGTGTGTGAGGAATGGATTTCCTAGCAACCGCTACGATCTTCACAACACCCTGCTCCCGTATTGGAAACTCCGCGATGAACTCTACTGCGACGGAGACCTTGCTCTGTACGGAGCACGTGTAGTTGTCCCTGCTGCATCACGTCCCCATGCCTTGGCCCGCCTTCACGACAGTCACCGTGGAGCTGAGGCCACCAAACGACGTGCACGACAGACTGTGTTCTGGCCCGGCATCAACTCCGACATCTCCAATGTTGTCCGTGCGTGTGAGCCCTGCCAAGTATTACAACCCAGCCAGCAGCAGGAACCCTTCATGAGTGACGACAACCCCACCCGCCCCTTTGAGTCTGTGTCGGCCGACTTTTTCTGTGTGTCAGGAAAGTCCTTTCTTGTTATCGTCGACCGTCTCTCTGGTTGGCCGGTTGTCATCAAGTGCGGTAATGACACGACGTCTGCCGCCACCATCAGCAAGTTCCGCCACTACTTCCGTGACGTGGGCGTTCCTGTACGCCTGCGAACCGACGGAGGGCCTCAGTTCACAAGCCGGGACTTTGCTGTGTTCCTTGACCGATGGGGAGTCCGGCATGTGTTGTCATCGCCCCATTACCCGCAGTCCAACGGCCACGCTGAGGCTGCTGTCAAATCCCTGAAGCACCTCATCCTTAAGGTGGCCCCTTCTGGGAACATTGACTGCGAGGCCTTCGACAGGGGTCTTCTTGAACTCCGCAACACACCTAACTACACCGGACGCTCCCCTGCCCAGGTTTTGTATGGACGCCCCCTCCGTTCTTGTGTCCCTGCTCACCCTCAATCCTTCTCCAAGGAGTGGCAGGCCAAGACAGAGGATTGTGATCGCCGAGCCGCCGAACGTGTTCAGGACGTCGTCGCCCGCTACAATGACCACGCCCGTTCTCTCCCCAGGATGAGTGTCGGCACCCAAGTCCGTGTTCAGGACCCGACCTCCCTACGTTGGGACAAAGTAAGCGTAGTTATGGGTCTCGGCAGGTCACGGGACTACCAGGTGCGGTTACCCAGTGGTCGTGTGTGGTGGAGGAACCGCCGTTTTCTCCGCCCCGTAACAATGCCTTCTGCTGGCCCCGCCACCAGTGTTGAGTCCCATACCCTTCCCAGTGATGAAGTCCCTCGACGCTCAGAACGGATCCAAAAGAAAAGGTCCGCTCAAGACTTTGCTATGAGCGTATAGGGGGGAGGGAGGTGTATGTATATTATGTATGCTGGATTATATATCATGTATGTATATTATGTATGTGCTCCATTTATGTATTATTTATTCAGCCTAGCTGGCAGCGTGTGGCAATGTTATTACCATATCCCACACGCTTAATTAATGTGCCTGGCGACGTATGGAAGCTGCTAATGTATCACTTGCCATACGTCGCCTATAGCAGTTGACAAGGAGCCTAGTCAAGAGAGAGTGCTGCTCTCCCTCTGTGTACATACTCTTATCCAGTAAACCGAACCTACAAAACTATACAGGTGTTTGTGTTCTCTCCTGTATATAGAACTTATTATTCAGAACCTAACACTTATGTTCTTATGTTCTTAAAGAATTTAGAGTAGATTGACAAGACTAATCCTAGGCATTAGGAACCTTGAGAACAGAGACAGGTTAAAGCATCTTAATTTGCACTCCCTCGAGAGACGTAGAGTGATGGGCGATACGATCGAGGTGTATAAATGGAAGTCAGGGTTAAACAACGGTGATATAACAAAGGTACTCAAACTATCCAACCAGGAGCGAACTCGTAGCAATGATTTCAAATTAGGCAAAATTAGATTTAGGCGAGATATAGGTAAACATTGGTTTGGAAATAGAGTAGTGGATGAGTGGAACAAGTTACCGAACATCATTATTATCTCGAATACGCTGTATAGCTTCAAACATAGGTTGGATGGATATAAGAGCAATAGGAATTGGGTGTAAACAGTACTGCCCAGTATGGGCCAATAGGCCCGCTGCAGTTTCCTCCATTCTTATATCCTCATGTTCTTATTACCATATAGAGCATCAATGAATTCTGTCTCCTGTCTGTTGAGCTGGACGGTAGCGTTGAGGCGAGGTGATCTGACGTAAGGATACAACGGGAAAAGGGAGGTCTCTGTGCGTCGTGGGTAGAGGGGACAGTTGCACCGCCATAATGTTGTGTTAAGTAAGAATTAATAAATATCTGAATTCTGTACTTTACCTGAGGTTGCAGTGTCACTCAGATAAACAATAAAAAAAATTTTGCATCATGTCTGCTATAGAATGTGGACATGCTTTTCTTGTCAACTCTGGGCTAAACGTGGGCCGTGACGAAATGTGCCTTTGCTTGAGGCGAAATGGTATTTACACCTGGTATATGCGTTTTTTGTATACTACAGTAATATACTATAACATATTAATGGTGTAAATATGTGTGTTATGATCAGATATGATGCTTCCCCCATCGCGTAAGTAATATTTGGTAAACAGGTAGTAAATTCGGTTATTTGACAGAAATGTCACGAGCTTTGCTATGGACTGGAGTCAGAATCCGAGGCACCACGCCACCGCCGCAACACTTGACCCACATCACACTCCAGTACTACGTGCATTTATTCTAAAGTCTCTTACACTTTGCTTGACGATTTCATAACAATAAAATAAACTCATAAACCAACTGCTTCAGACTTACACTGTACACTGCAGGACAGGTATTATTCACTCACTATTAGATAAATGGATCGTGACAGTGTAACTATATTAAGCAACTTATAAGAAAATTAACTATAAATTTAAAGCTTCTGAATTATGTTAAAAAAAATAATAAACAAAAGGAAGGGGGGGGGGCGTTACGTCCTGTTTGAGTACTGATCTGGCGGCCGTCAACACCGCTAGAGTCGATTCAAGTGTTTGGCCAACACAGTTCTTGGCTAATGATGGAAGCTAGCATATATATTAACATTCGTCTCTATACCCAGTAACATACAATAATGTATATTAAAACACGCTTATGTCTGCCTCTCAAACAATGAAGACAATTACTTGACTACTCATAAATGATGTTCAACTTACCATAGTGAACATGGGGCCTCAGCCTTCCCCTACCATAGTGAACATAGGGCCCCAGCCTCCCCCTACCACAGTGAACATGGAGCCCCAGCCTCCCCCACCATAGTGAACAAGGAACAAGGGGCCCCAGCATCCCCCCACCATAGTGAACTTGGGACCCCAGCTTCCCCATACCATAGTGATCATGGGACCCCAGCTCCCCCCCCCCCCACCATAGTGAACTTGGGACCCCAGCCTTCCCCCGCCAGAGTGAACATGGGGCCCCAGCCTCCCCCCACCATAGCGAACTTGGGACCCCAGCCTTCTCCCCACCCCACCCCCCAATACTTATTTTAGTAACTGTGTGGTGAATTCGTCAGTGTCTCTTTGTATGCATACTGTATACTGTAAAACTATAAACAGTATAGTGTTAAACAATAAACCTATGGGTATATACAGTCTTACTTCGTTTTCTTTTATGATAAAATATGGGCAGATATATCTACCTAAACATACATATATTCAAGGAAATATTAGTTAATTATCTATTAAAAATACGGCGTTCCGGAATAAGGTATTAAAATTACATAGACTCTTTGAAATTTGGCACTCTGCAACTACAAAAACTGAAAGATTGCATCGGTCAGATTTGAGGTCTGGATCCGGCGCCTCCCTCCACCAGCCAGCTTTGATTTGTATGTGAGAAACAGATAGGACTAAACCATATTCACATTTTCTGTAGTTCTGCCTTATTTTACAGCAAAAGCTTCACGGTCGTAAGATAAATATTATATTCATTCTAACGCTACGAGTAGGAATCTGGTAATAATAAGTAGGAATCGTAAACCAAGAGTACATACAATGCGTATTTGCTCGAAACAAGGCTAACAAATTACTTGGGTTCATACAAAGGAGTGTTCGTTCAGGGGAGGATCCAGGAGGAGTCCTGGGGTCCGGACCTCCCTATTCAACAGGAAATTCCATTACTTTTTCTGTAATGCAGTATCGTACTCAGATATTTTTGTATAATGAAAAGTAATTACTATTGACATCAGAATATTTTCTAATATCAAGTGCACATGGCTTCAAATTGGCCTCAAAATGCTACGAACTCGCAACAATGGTTTTAAATTAGACAAATTTAGATTAAGGCTTGAGATAGGTAGACACTGGTTCAGAAATAGAGTAGTGGGTGAGTTTTTTTTTTTTTAAGGGGATTAGCCCACCTGGGCACAGGTCACTGACCCACATCGGGGCCTGGGGGGCGAAAATTTAATAATAATAATAGTAATTCATAGTAAATAAAATTTATAATAAAAAGTAAAATAAAATAATAATAACAATAATAATAATAATAGAAACACTGTAATAATGATAATAAAGAAAAAATAATAATAATCAATAGTGAGAAACGTTAATGTACAGTATGTTGGCTTGTCAATAGTAAAAGAAACAATTGAGATCCTGCAATTGTGTGTAAATGAGGCAGAAAAACAGATCAGCAACCTGGGACTTGGTCACAATATTCGTGATGCCATATGGCAGCAGGGTCTACCATTAGACAACACATTATGCTTCCAATATCTTCCCAGGCGGTAGTACCTCCCTGTTTGATAGCTGCCTACTACCTACTACGAGTTACCACACATCGCCATTAACTCGAACACGCTGGGTAGCTTCAAATATAGGCTGGACGGATATTTGATCGATAGGGGTTTGGTGTAAACGGGACTGCCCAGTATGAGCAATTAGGCCCGCCGCAGTTTTCACCATTATTATGTTCTTATTTAAACCGTATGAAATTATATTGAAAATATCTTCACCCCCCCCCCCCCCCCACGACAACGAACGTACTTGGCCATTTTAATTGTTAATTTATACAAGTTTTCACATTTTGTGACTTTACTTCCTTATTGAACTGATTTTTTTTATTTAAAACACGCATTCTAAAATATACATGCAACGTGATGTGCGTGAGCGGACTTGTTTTCTTTTCTTGGTAAGCGTACCTTGTGATCTTTATACCTTGGTCTGTCAATAGACCTTGGGTCTGAAGAGGTCTTCCAGCGTGCAGGTGGATGGAGCTTCCTTGACATCACATTGCGGACTACTCCTCCCCTCACCCCATCTCTCATCCCTCATAAGCAGAACATTCATTGTAGTGACCTGACGTCCAGGAAGGGTGCAACAGGCTATGAGCCCTTTACAGCGGGTATATAACGAACTTCTCATTGGAACTGCACCAGTCTATATTACTGTCTTTATGTATCTCTCTCTCTCTCTCTCTCTCTCTCTCTCTCTCTCTCTCTCTCTCTCTCTCCACGCGGGATTAAGGAATAAAAAAAACAGCTTGTGGTATTGGTCGCTCCCTGATCCAAATTATGGACGCTGTACACAATTTCTGCTCCAGTTATTTATCCGACCCTCCCCTTCCGTCCCCTCCCCTCCCATCCTCTCCATCCCTCCCCTCTACTCCTCGCCATCCCACCCCAACACACCTCTCCACCCCCAAGACCTCTCCATCCCTCTCCAACACCTCTCCATCCCCCAACACCTCTCCATCCATCCCCAACACACCTCTCCATCCCCCAACACCTCTTCATCCCCCCAACTCCTCCCTATCCCTCCCCAACACTTCTCCATCCCTTCCCGAAGCGGGATACCAGTCGATCAATCAGAATACCGAGGGATGGTGACCACTGTCCTTCACTCTAAACGTTCTTGGCGTGTTTTTACCATTCCTCTAAGGTTTTGTATTTCTCTGGGGACCCAGTTTTTAATTTCATTCATCCATCCCAAATAATTACTCTCTCTACAACACCAAGTATATATAATACAAACAAGCAGTGTTTTATACAGCGGTCAGAACAACAAGACAACATAGAGTGCATTATTCATCACAACAACACCATACCCCATCATTTCAATACATAACACACTACAAATGCAAGTGGCGTAAATAAGTGCACAGCGTCACAATAACGTGGACAGATCGACCAAAGTCACGTAAACACAAACAACAACCGCCTTGACACCTCAATACGCAACCATAACAAAAGAGCAACATTCGTCAACGCTGCGATACGTCAATACCTGACGCATTATTGCCTCTTCCACGCCCGCGTCAAACGGCTTTAAAAATCTATATGAGCCGAGGCGGGGCTCAATAATGCATGGTGCACCGCCAACTGCTGCCTGGGACCTTTATCAATAAATCTTACTGGATATATTTAACACCAGATTGATTTCCATCTTTTTGTGCCTTGCTGCAACTGTCGTTTCTACTGTGATGATGTGTCGCAGTTTATAATGTGGGATGATGATATACTGAATAAATGATTGATTCACAACACAACTCACGAAATCATGTAAGCCGAACAAAACAAAATTATTATATTCTCACAACCTTGTTCAATTAATTATCACCAACAAACAGCAGCTTGTAGTGTTTCCTACCCAGAGTATTGTTCACAATGTTGACACCCAATATCTACTAAATGATAATAAAAGGAAATGTCTGCCTGTGACGGTTCCAGCCATAGCTCCAAAACAGAAGCAGTTAGAAACCTGAAACTTTACACATATTTCATATTACATGGGTATTACTATTGACCACTGACTCACCGGGTGATCCCTAAATACTGTTTATAGTCCTTGATCCGGGCAAAGTAACGTTAGGTCAGGTTCCCCGACTGAAATATCGCCACGGCAATTGCGGGAAGTGGTTACCCCTGTTAGAGAGAGCAAACTGTGACAGTCCAAGTTTTACAGCATACCCTAGAGAAACCAAGCAATTTTGGTAAATGCACAATAAATAAAAACAAATAAAAAAAGGGCAAAGTGTTTGGTGTTAATAACGGTTACATTTACTGCATGTCTTAATTACTGTTATTGAATATGTATGATAATATTTTGTTCTTCATAGCTGGTCGTTACTAGTGTTCCCCGGAAAATGCAGTGATGGGTAGGGAAACACTGTGTAACACTGAAGTCCGTTTATTATGGATGAGAGAAATACAAGTGGTGACTCGCGTGTGCCATGCACGGCTCACACAGTCAGACTAAGGCTGCCTTGCCATACGGCAGCCTCGGGGCAATGTTGCCACATAGCGTGCAGTGTTGCCACGTGATGATATATACAAATGCTACTCGGCACAGTAGCTTATATACATAACCTACATATCCCTCCTCCCTCACGCTCATAGTCTTTGTCTTGAGCAGACTTCTTAGTCCTAAGTCGCTCCGAGCGTCTAGGTGCACTGTGAGGCGGATCCTCGTGAGGTGTAGGTGACTCGTCCTCGGTCAGGGGGCCAGCAGCCGGAGGAAGCGGCGGTTCCTCCACCAGACACGGCCGCTCGGCATCCTGACCTTGTAGTCCCGCGACCTGCCGACGCCCATCACTATGCCCACCTTGTGCCGACGTGTCGTCGTCGGGTCCTGGACGCGGACAAGGGCACCAATCTCCAGCGGCTGAAGAGGGCGGGCACGGTCGTCATACCAAGCCTTGGCGTCCTGGGCACGTGTAGCGGCGCGGCGGAAGCAGCTCTCGGCTTTGGTCTGCCAGTCCTTCGCAAAGGCCTTGGCGTGTGTAGGAACGCAAGAGCGGAGAGGGTGACCATACAGGATCTGGGCAGGGGTAGCCCTGGGGCGTGTGGTCGATTCCACCCTCCTGATGTGACTCCGCTGCTGCTTGGGGCTGCGTGGGCCATCTGGAGGGGGCTGCGTGCGAACCACCCCGAGGGAAGTGTGCTGCTTTCCTACTCGTCTCGGGCATTTGGGCTTGGGTTGGCGGCAGCACTTGTCGTAGTGTCCATAGCGACCGCAGGACTGACACTTGTGGCCTCGTGCAGGGCACCTGTCTGTGTTAGACCAGTGGCCCTTATGGTCACATCCACGACACAGTGCGTCGGTGGCCGGGCAAGTCTTGGGGCTGTGCTGCTTTCCACAGCTGCCACAGGAAGCACTAGGTGGAGGCGTGGAAGAACGTGTGGGAGCCTTCGCGTTGTTGGCCGCCTTCTTACCCTTCTTGTATTGTGAGATAGCTCTCACAGCGGGTGGGGCCCGTAAGGCAGAGGTGGCGGACTTGGTGGCCTCGTATGACCGACATTCAGTCACTACCACCTGGAGTGTGGAGGAAGCGTCCAGGGGGATGAGTCGCTGCATCAACTCTTCGTGCCTAACACCTGTCAAGATCCCGTGCTTCATCCAGGCTTCCTCACATTCCCGGCTGTGCGCCTTGCAGACGTCGATCTCCTCTGACAAACTCTTCAAGCGTACAAAAAAGTCGTCAAAGGATTCGTTCTCCGCCTGCTTGCAGCTGGTGAAGGCAAGGCGACGCAGAGCCTCGTTGTTCCGACCCTTAACATGCTCCTGTAAAAGGTCGAGCACATCCGTCACTGAAGATGTAGAGTCGTGAGGCACTTGCAACGTGTACTCCAAGACTCTCTGGGTCTCCAGCGACAAACACATCCGCAGTTGGATGAGCTGTTTGTTCGGAGGCATGCTGTCAAGGTCCACCATCGTGGAGTAATCTGTCCAGCGCCGCCTCCACTCACGAAAAAGCTGAAACGTGACGTCTGGTGAGAGGGCGGGTGGGGGTTGAACAGATGCCTTGGGAGCTGTTTGTTTGGAGGCAAGAGTACCTGGAGGACGCTGGTGTGGTGGAGGAGGGAGGACATTGGCGCCTTCATGCGCGCTACCTGCGAGTGAGGGAGGGTGGGTTAGCGCCAGGGTCTCCAATAGTGCCTCAAAACGCAACTTTTCCTCCTCTCTTCGTGTCTCCTCCCTCTGAAGTTCCATCTCTCTGCGTCTCTCGTCCCGGTCGTCCAACCACTTCAGAATTGTGGCGATGTCCGTCACTGGAGGTGGAGGATGAGAGTCTGCACCCGGTGGAGGGGAAGGTGGTGGGGAGTCGTGTCTCCCATCTTGACGTTGTCCCTTCTTACCTCCCATCTTTGTGTGTGCATGGACTGCACTGTTTAGTATATAAAGTGGCGCCTCAACAGCTCGAACCACATATATATGACATAAACAGCGCAGAGATCACGCATATAGTCCACTGTTCTGTCCGTGAGCGAGTGCGTGCGTGTGTGAGTGTGTGTGTCTGAGAGATTGCTTCGTGGTGGCCTTAATGCCGGTGGCTGGAGACGTGGCGGGAGTGAGACCGTCAGTATCACCCGGGATGTCACAAGAGAAGGGTGTACGCCTGCGTGCTCCGTGGGTACCACCAAAAACAGGCCAATGCTCAACTTTCAGCTCTAGACACACACTAATACACTGACACTAACACTGCCACCATCACTAAAACGCACTGTGACGGAGCAACACTGCACATCGCGGTGAAACACAGAGCAACACAACACAACACAACACACTATGAGTCGACGCATCACCGGCAGACGTAACTGTCTCGGCACCGTTCACACACTTTGTAAGTCCACAGATCCTAGGCACTGCGCCATGGTAGTTACTAGTGTTCCCCGGAGAATGCAGTGATGGGTAGGGAAACACTGTGTAACACTGAAGTCCGTTTATTATGGATGAGAGAAATGCAAGTGGTGACTATCGTGTGCCATGCACGGCTCACACAGTCAGACTAAGGCTGCCTTGCCATATGGCAGCCTCGGGTCAATGTTGCCACATAACGTGCAGTGTTGCCACTTGATGATATATATAAATGCTACTCGGCACAGTAGCTTATATACAGGGTTGCTACTTGGAACAGTAGCTTATATACAGGGTTGCTACTCGGCACAGTAGCTTATATACATAACCTACAATAGCTGCGTGTATTACGGTAGTTTGTGTGACTACGTGATATCTGTTTTTATACGTAACTGGAAGGCTGCCTCAACATAGCGTTGACAGCAACTATTAATATTTCTAAATCAACATTTTATGCTATTGCTTTCTATATTACTACAACTAAGACTACTACTATTAACTCATCAGCTATAACCATTATTATTATTTCTAGGACCGTTTTTACATTACTTTAACAACAATAAACTGGTTCTACAAATACTAATTACTAACTCCACCACTACAACGACCACAACCACCGTCGTTACTGCAACATGAACTCCTCTCTGACGACTGCTTACATATACCCAGTTCAGTCTGAAGATATGTTGAACGTTTGTAAGTTATTGAAGAACTTTATATAACTTATATACTTGTCTATAAGAATAAAGTTTACCCCTTTATAAGTGATGTTTTAGTGAGTTTTCTAAGCAAAAGCTTCCCCGCTTTCGCCGAAGTATAATGAAATCTGACTACCCAACACAGTGAATAGTGTCACTGGTGACACCATATATATATATATATATATATATATATATATATATATATATATATATGCTGATAACCACCAGGAAAGAAGAAAACACGAAGTTCCCAAGCGCTTTCGTGTAATTCACATCTTCAGGGGTGAGTACAGACTAGATAGAGTAATGCAGAACAAGATGAATATATACAGAGGAGGGTGAGACCAGGTCCACAATGGTCAGGTAATGACCCTACTAATCTTTAAATGGCACACAACGGTTGGTGGTTGGGTCAGATGGGACAGTGACCCGCCCTCTCACCTGATCACAAATCTTCTTAATTACAAAGTTGTCCAGCTTGTACATACCGTTACTCAAATTCATGTTGAATGCTTCGGTATGTTTAATAAGACTAGATTCTATGATGTTCCTACTATCAATTGAATTACATGGTAATATTGAGGAGGCATTATCCCAGTCAATGCATTGACTGGGATAATGCGTGTTAAATGGACTAAAAATGAAGTATATATATGTACCTCGCGTTTCATACCAGCTGGATTCGGTAAAATGCTACTGACACCACATAAGAGGCACGGGCAGTTTCCCAATGAGGTTCACGGCGCCATCAGCTCGATGAACAGGCTTTGTGTGAAATATAACAGAGTCTAGAACTGCTTTTAGTGTCCTTGTGGCCTAGCCGGTAAGCGCTCCCTAGTCACACCCAGTAGGTCGAGGGTTCGATTCCTTGCTGGTGAGGTCGTTGATTATATGTTCAAAGTCCGCGTGTTAAATGGACTAAAAATGAAGTATATATATGTACCTCGCATTTCTTACCAGCTGGATTCGGTAAAATGCTACTGACACCACATAAGAGGCACGGGCAGTTTCCCAATGAGGTTCACGGCGCCATCAGCTCGATGAACAGGCTTTGTGTGAAATATAACAGAGTCTAGAACTGCTTTTAGTGTCCTTGTGGCCTAGCTGGTAAGCGCTCCCTAGTCACACCCAGTAAGTCGAGGGTTCGATTTCTTGCTGGTGAGGTCGTTGATTATATGTTCAAAGTCCGCGTGTTAAATGGACTAAAAATGAAGTATATATATATATATATATATATATATATATATATATATATATATATATATATATATATATATATTGCTATGCCGTCTCTTAATTTACTTTAATATCCAAGGTTCTAGGCGAAACCAAACAAAGAAAAAGTGAAGTAAATCAAAAATGAATAAAAATACATAAAGTAAACTTTTAAAAATTTATTTAAATTAAATAATGACAATAATAACGAGCCTTGTAGGCTGTCACAACAAATTGATTCACTATCGAAACCTTTAAGACACAAATGATACTAAAACATCAAAACTTGAAGAGAACTGCTTAAACATATAAAATAAAAATAAAGCATTGGATTACGCTAACACTGCATAAACATATAAATAACTAATACTGAAATTAACTATCATGAAACAACACTGAATTACTTAAATGTAACTAAGCAAGCACTGATGGACACATAAGAGACAAGAATAGGTACTCACATAGATATACCACATTGGTGGTGACAGGAACAACACAGAAATAAAATGAAGTATAAGTAACAGGTGACAAGTGTCACTCAAAAGAACATGAACTGAATGACAAAGAGGACTGGACTAAACTCCGGGAACTGGTGACTACTATATATAGGGTCAGCTCGGACCAATGGGACCAGCAGGTGAAACATGGGTCGTTTAACGATGCAGATGGTCGTTAGAGAAACAAAAAATGCTTGTTACAATACTATATGAAAAAATAAGATGGGCTTGAACAATAATAACAGTAAAAACCTTAACAGCACAGGGTAAGGTGACTAGATTATATAATAGTAAATATAACACATCATTACAGGCATAATATGAAACAACATGAAAGCATGTTATATATATATAAAAAAAACAGAAAAATACGACAGGGTCGTAACAATATATATATATATATATATATATATATATATATATATATATATATATATATATATATATATATATATATATATATATGTAATATTCAGAAATTTCAGTGTAATTTCAAACACCGCGCCATTGGCGATACTGAGCTTTCAATGTCGTCAGAGGGAAGAGAGCGCTCCCTTCACATAGGGAGAGGTTGTGGAACTAGGCCTAAGTGATATTAAATGTAATTTGCCGAATTAATAATGATGCTATTCATGAAGTTAAGGGACTATTATTGAATTTGAAATTATTATAGATCGTTTATCAGTCTCAATAATGTTACAGGTGTCCCAAGGAGTTATTAGTTAGGCGGAAAATATGTCACGTAGGCCTAAGCTAGCGCCTTGGAGAGAAGCGACGCTGGCTGGTCCTCAGTCATGTGAAAGCGATTGGACCTACAGGACATCCCTGCACGTCCGTCCACAGAAATAGTCACGTGGCCTAGTCACCTGTGTTCCACTATTGCAGTATAACAAGTAAGTCTCATTCGATCTCTGACAGGGTTAGATAGGGCAGTGGTAAAGTTAACAAGAGCTAACAGTGAGTTCATTTCAGGGTTTCCGTCAGAACCCACTTGACTGCCAGTGATGACAGCGAGAGATTGACTGCCGTTTGAGACTGCCGTTGATGATTGAGGGTGGCGATTGTCGCCACTGGACCGATCAGTGTAGGCCTGTCACTGTTTAGCGGGGTATCAAAGGATCTCTTGAGGGAATCTAGCCGTCTGGGTGCCCAGCTGACGACGGGACGATCGTTGGGGTCATCAGCTCTCCTCTACCTCGGCTCACAACACCACATGTCTCGAGCAGCTTAGTGAAACCCTCTTGCTAACGGGAAGCTAACGCTTCTCTCAACTGTACAAGGTCTGATTGGCTCACTCCCTTCCGTTTCATGGATGCACTGGGGGTAAAGTAAGGCCAGCTGAGTGATACAGGGCCACACACTGGGGCCAAGAGTCAGTGGAGTTAGGGGTACACTTTCCAAAGTTGAGAAAGGCTAATTTGGGCCTTCGACTACGGAGTGCAGGTGGAATCTGTGTGTGTGTTAGGTTAGGAAGCATGGTTCACAGGTATTGGTGGACCCAGTAACATATCAATAATAGTGACAATATATTTGGGTGTAGTTAATACCATTTTTCAGTTACTGATATTATCTTGACGTGTGCAGTTTAATATTTCTTAAATAATTTTGATAGTATTGTTTTTTGAATGTTTGTGTCACTAAGTGGAACCAGAGTGATACAGTGATTTGATCCTTTTAATGCATGTAATTTTTCTTCATAATTCCGATCTCAGGTATAACCTTTGTATCCCAGAGTAGTGGTTAAGTTAGGTTAGGAAGTGTGCATCTGTTGGGGTGATATAATTTTGTTGAGTGCCCTTAAGGCCTATTCATTGTAGAGTTATTAATTTCTTATTTTTGAATACCATTTTCTCAGTGCTGGATATATTTTGTTGAAAGCCCTTAAGGCCTGTTTCATGTGTGCAAGCAACATTTCTTAATACTTCAAATTTATTGTTGCCTGAGTTTCTAATAATTTCTATATCATGTATAACTTTTATTCCCCAGAGTAGTGTTTTAAGTTCAAGTTAAGAGGTGCGCATATTGGTGTACCATTATTTGATTGTGTTTGTAGTGTTGGAGGGAATATACAGGGTAAGTGTCTAAATTTTACAGTGTGTCTCATTCACAGACGCTATCCTTCCACGGGTCACGGACAATTCATTTTGTTTAGTAGATTTAAGTGTTCTTGTGCTGGTTTCGGGCTTTTTCTCAAAGGGGCGCTTCCCCTGCCATTACCATCTATTAATCTTAAATAAACCCCAAGTCAAGTGAGAAAATAAAGTCCAGTAAATTCCGACCGGTTACAAATGGTAGCAGAGCGTAGTTTTTAATGTCTTGACTGATAGTACTGTGGTTGGGATAATGAACGCCATCATGTGTTGGTTAGTAATGGTAGGGAATGAACTCCCACTGATGCTCATCCTTGTGCCTGGATTGAGTTGGTTAGGCTTAACAGTAGAGATAAAAGTGACGAGGAAGAGAGACAGCCACGAGACCTTGGTACAGCTGAGACAGGAGTTCGGAGACCTAAAGAGGGATTATCAAGCACAGGTAAACAGGTTCAAGTGGGAGTTTCAGGCACACATTCAACGGTTCAGGGAGGAAACAAGGGGTGAATGTCAGGCACACTTCCAGCAGTCAAGGAAGTGTGAGGTCCAAGTGGGAAATACAGGGGTACGTAAGTAGTTCAGAGAGGTTGATCGAGCCCTCCAGCTGAGAGACAAGACGAAGCCGACCGATTACAGTTTAAGGTGCATGGTAATGAGAAAAGGCAGGTTGTCGAGGGTGAGTTGGAGGAGTCGTGAGTCGGGCAGAGAGGATTGGAGCGATGGTTAGGATAGAGATGTGCGTTGAGTAGTGGTTGCTGTCATGAGCGGGATTGAGTTGCTGTCATGAGCGGGATTGAGAGTACGGTTGTAATGTCCAGGGCCTCACTAATATGGACTGGTACATTGTCAGAGGGTTGGTCTGCCGGCATGAGGTTCGGAGACGTGGACTGAGTATTGTTTTGACACTGGTTCCTCTTAGTTCAAGGGCCAGGCAAAGGAGAGCATGTTTGAGTTGGACTGAGTATTGTTTTGACACTGGTTCCTCTTAGTTCAAGGGCTAGGCAAAGGAGGGCATGTTTGTTTTGGACCGTGTATTGTTTTGACACTGGTTCTCTTAGTTCAAGGGCCAGGCCAAAGGAGAGCATGTTTGTTTTGGGATTGTATTAATTTTTTTTGACATTGCTTTTCTAGTTAAGGGCCAGGAAAAAGGGGAGCGCGATGTTCTGGTTGGTTTTGAGTTGGGCTAGGCAAGAAATGGAGTTGCTGGCTGCGAGTTGGAATACGGCAGAGTTGAAGGTGGTTTCTAAGTTGTTCTCTCAGCACATGAGGACAGTGCTGTTTTTTTAGGGGGGTCGAATGTTAGCGGGAGAGAGAAGTGGAGAAGAGAAGACGGGAATGCTGCGTTTAGCACGTTAAAGGGGTAAGATGCAGTTTCTTAGAACAATTTTATAGGGGGGTCGTAGGCATGTTTTTCTCAGCACATGAGGACAGTGCTGTCTTTTTTTAGGGGGGTCGATTATAATATTCAGAAATTTCAATGTAATTTCAAACACCGCGCCATTGGCGATACTGAGCCTTCAAGGTCGTCGGAGGGAAGAGAGCGCTCCCTGCACATAGCGAGAGGTTGTGGAACTAGGCCTAAGTGATATTAAATGTAATTTGCCGAATTAATAATGATGCTATTCATGAAGTTAAGGGCCTATTATTGAATTTGAAATTATTATAGATCGTTTATCAGTCTGAATAATGTTACGGGTGTCCCAAGGAGTTATTAGTTAGGCGGAAAATATGTCACGTAGGCCTAAGCTAGCGCCTTGGAGAGACGCGACGCTGGCTGGTCCTCAGTCACGTGAAAGCGATTGGACCTACAGGACATCCTTGCGCGTCCGTCCACAGAAATAGTCACGTGGCCTAGTCACCTGTGTTGCACTATTGCAGTATAACAAGTAAGTCTCATTCGATCTCAGACAGGGTTAGATAGGGCAGTGGTAAAGTTAACAAGACCTAACAGTGAGTTCATTTCAGGGTTTCCGTCAGAACCCACTTGACTGCGAGAAATTGACTGCGAGAGTGATGACCGCGAGAGATTGACTGCCGTTTGAGACTGCCATTGATGATTGAGGGTGGCGATTGTCGCCATTGGACCGATCAGTGTAGGCCTGTCACTGTTTAGCGGGGTATCAAAGGATCTCTTGAGGGAATCTAGCCATCTGGGTGCCCAGCTGACGACGGGATGATCGTTGGGGTCATCAGCTCTCCTCTACCTAGGCTCACAACACCACATGTTTCGAGCAGCTTAGTGAAACCCTCTTGCTAACGGGAAGCTAACGCTTCTCTCAACTGTACAAGGTCTGATTGGCTCACTCCCTTCCGTTTCATGGATGCACTGGGGGTAAAGTGAGGCCAGCTGAGTGATACAGGGCCGCACACTGGGGCCAAGAGTCAGTGGAGTTAGAGGTACACTTTCCAAGGTTGAGAAAGGCTAATTTGGGCCTTCGACTACGGAGTGCAGGTGGAATGTGTGTGTGTGTTAGGTTAGGAAGCATGGTTCACGGGTATTGGTTGACCCAGTAACATATCAATAATAGTGACAATATATTTGGGTGTAGTTAATACCATTTTTCAGTTACTGATATTATCTTGACGTGTGTAGTTTAATATTTCTTAAATAATTTTGATAGTATTGTTTTTTGAATGTTTGTGTCACTAAGTGGAACCAGAGTGATACTGTGATTTGATCCTTTTAATGCATGTAATTTTTCTTCATAATTCCGATCTCAGGTATAACCTTTGTTCCCCAGAGTAGTGGTTAAGTTTTGGTTAGGAAGTGTGCATCTGTTGGGGTGATATAATTTTGTTGAGTGCCCTTAAGGCCTATTTATTGTAGAGTTATTAATTTCTTATTTTTGAATACCATTTTCTCAGTGCTGGATATTATTTTGTTGAAAGCCCTTAAGGCCTGTTTCATGTGTGCAAGCAACATTTCTTTATACTTCAAATTTATTGTTGCCTGAGTTTCTAATAATTTCTATATCATGTATAACTTTTATTCCCCAGAGTAGTGTTTTAAGTTCAAGTTAAGAGGTGCGCATATTGGTGTACCATTATTTGATTGTGTTTGTAGTGTTGGAGGGAATATAAGTGTCTAAGTTTTACAGTGTGTCTCATTCATCCCAGTCACAGATGCTATCCTTCCACGGGTCACGGACAATTCAATTTGTTTAGTAGATTTAAGTGTTCTTGTGCTGGTTCGGGATTTTTCTCAAAGGGGCGTTTCCACTGCCATTACCATCTATATTCTATTAATCTTTAATAAACCCCAATTCAAGTGAGAAAATAAAGTCCAGTAAATTCCGACCGGTTACATATATATATATATATATATATATATATATATATATATATATATATATATATATATATACACAGGGGGTGAATCTCAATTGCGTACAATAAATTGTAGGGTGTATTCCTTAGACAACTCTAAGCCACAATGCAATGGTAATATAACAAAAAGTCGGAATTCTCATAGTTTCGTAGCTACAGCACTTGAAGGAGGTTAAGATAAAGAAAGTGAGGTGGGAGTGACACACCTGTAGATTTTTGTGTAAATTTATGCACACTGCTCTACACACTGTGATGCAGAGGTAGAGGGTAGGGATTTTGAAGATTTACTGTAATAACGCAACTATCCGAATGTGTATAGAATTGATATCCAAGTACACCAAATGAAAAATATGGACTCCATACAACACCAGGTGATAAAAAAGGACTCCCAATTACAGCAGGTGAAAAGTAGGGACTCCCAACAACACCAGGTGAGAAAAATTACTTCCAACTAGAATAGGTGATAAAAAAGAACTCACAATTACACCAGGTGAAAAATAGGGACTCCCAACTAAACTAGACGAGAAATAAGAACTCCCAACTACACCAGGTGAGAAAAGGGACTCCTAACTACACCAATGAGAAATAAGGACTCCCAACTACACATGTTGCGTACAACCACGTGATGGGTGTGGAAAATGTGCGCATTATGTCCAGTCGGAAAGGGGCGAGAGTTGTCTTTGGCACCATTATGTGAAAGCAGCAGTACCTGGGATGGAACTTGTTATTGATATTGATATTGAAAAAGTTTATTTAGCCAGAAAAATAGAGATACAAAGCCGATATTAAATAACAATATTGATATGGTTGAGCCAATTGAATGCCTGAGCTCCTTGAATGGCTCTCTTAATGATATACGAGTATACAGTACATTTATCTTAAGGAAGTATTATGTAACATTTAGTATTATCTGGAATAGTACACGTAACATAGTGATAGAAAGAACATAACAGAATGTTACCACAATTATCACTTCAATATTTTTTTTTCATTTATATTATAAGTATATGCACATTTTATAGTGGAGCAAATGCATATTAATACGTAAAGGGACGGAAGCAATAACACATGGGTTGTATTAAGGTGAAACAAGAGGACAGGAACTGTCAGTATTATGTCTTGACGGCAAATATATAATCATTGCAATGGTAATACCTAGATATTACCATGACAATTCAAGTAGGAATTTAAAATAGGTATTACAAAAATATTCATACTTAAATAAAATATATTTTTTAAGAGATGATTTAAAGGAAGGGAACGCCATTCAACAACTTACAACGCAATTAACAAGACCGGCTCACTTACTGTATATCCACTGATAATACTAACTTATGTGGTCACTCCACGACTTCTTTCTTCTTTTTGTACTGAAAACTTTTGTTAATCAAGTGATTCACTCCCCAATGTCATCTTGTGCAACATTTATCATCACTGTTCGTTGTATATTTTTAGCCCATTGTCTGCCACGCTCTTTCAATAAAGCATTATTTATTATTACCATCACTACAAAACACACACACTACTACTACTACTTACTACTACTACCAATTTACTGTCACTCGGAATAGAGTATGACAATAATCCAGTACAGTGATATGAGTTATTAAGGATGTCACCGCGGTTGGTGAGTTCTGAGGTGACTAAAGAGGCCGATATGGGACAGGCAGGGTCGATCAGAGATGTTGCACTTGTGGGGGGCTACATCTAGTGCGGGGGGTGGGAGGGGGAGCGGCAGCAGCTTCTCTCCGGCGTTGGCGCTTGTCTGCCTCGTTATGCAGTCTGGCTAATTCGAAAGTATTGACACCTTGTGTGGTGCTCCTCCAACCGTTACGGTGTAGAGTAATTGTCTCTCAGGTGAGGGGACCGATTTGTAGATAATTTCAGCTCCCTACAGCAGAACCCATCTCTTCATCGATGTCTCCAGTGGTAGAAAGGTGAGAGCCAAGATAATGAAATTGGGTAACATTAGAGAGGGTAGTACCGTTGAGCTGGTTGGATGGTGGAGGTGTAGCAGAACCAGGGGCAGGCTGAAAGAGAATATGAGTCTTACGAACATTCACCTCAAGGCCAAAGTGAGCATACGCATCTGCGTAGGTGTTCAGGATCTCCTGTAGGTCGCTCTCAGCGTGAGTGACAAGGGTGAAGTCGTCTGCATACTGAAGCTCAGTAATGGAAGCTGCCTGGTGACGTCTTATGTTGAAAAGACCCTTCATCCGGTACTCGATGTCCACCCCGCCGGTGAAATTAGCACTGGCACGTGGAAGGAAGGGAGCCAAAAAATGGAAAAGAGAGTTGGTGCAAGTACACACCCTTGTTTAACCCCCGTTTGGATGGGGAAGAACTCTGAGTGGGTGCCATTGTGCAGGACACTGCCGTTCATGTCATCGTGGAAATGTCTCACAATGGCGATAAATTTTGAAGGGCAGCAGCCAAAACGACTGAGAATCCACCAGAGAGCTTCCCTGTTGACCGAGTCGAAGGCCTTGGTTAGGTCGATGAAAGCCATGTACAGGTCAAAACGCTGTTCTCTGCACTTTTCCTGTATCTGACAGGCAGCAAAGATCATGTCAGTGGTGCCACGTGATGGTCAAAGGCCATATTGAGATACTGGGAGGAAGTTTTTGGCCTCAGGAAGAAGTCTCTTTAGGAGGATTCAGGAGATAATCTTGTCATCTACGGACAGCAGCGAGATCCTGCTGTAGCCCCCTCCCCATGTGAGGTGAACAGAATGGCTCCTCGAAAGGGCTGCTCAGTCGCACAGACAGGACCGGATTGCACTGCTGCCTAGATCCCAGTGCATAAACGACTATCTTTTCTGTGCTGCCCATGTGCAGAGTTGTGACTAGAGACTCCAGATAGTCATCTCTGCCTGTCCCTGTAGCCACTCGTCCGTCACCATAGGACTTTTGGGGGTATAGGGATTTTGATGATGATGAGAGGTATGATGAGCTGGATGATGGCTGCGAGTGAGTGGATTTATGTGGTGAGGCAGGAACGCAGGCTGCAACCACACATCTTGGCTCTCTCTTTATATGATCCAGTGGTGCGAGTGTTGCAATGACTGGGGAGAGGGGGAGTTGCAATGGACTATCGGTAGCCCAGTTCGCTGGGTTTCGCCTTAGCAGCCTGTCCATTATGCATTGCCTTCGTCTGCCGGTGCAGTCGTTGGGTTCCCTTGTTGGTCACCTCTTCCGCCTATGCCGCCGTTGGGGTCTTGTTGAAGCTCTGCAAGCATGTCTGCCTGATGCGGGGCTCCACTGCAGACTTTTCGTTTCGGGTTTACTCCCGTAGCCTTATATCTATCAAGATTAATCCGCATGGCAACAGGGCAATGGTTGGTAGGCACCAGGACGTGTCCACATGCCAGTGGGCGTATGCGCCGTCCTTCTGGGGCCCACCGCTACTCTGAGATCCCCTGCTATTCTAGCCTGGGCCCACGAGGCATCCAGAAACAGTGTGTTGCCACAAAGAGGCACAGCAGGTGTCTTAATGGTGAAGAGGCTGTGTACTAATAGGGAAAGACTTATCCAAGTTGCTTCCCTGTTCGCCATGAGGGCTAGCCAGAGGCGGTAGCTGAAAGCGAGAGGAAGCAAGCAGTGCTTGCACCTTAACACGAACATAATGCTGCCGCACTAGACGCATTTCACCACTCTGTGCGCGAACACACACACACACACACACACACACACACACACACACAAACATTTTCAAATGTAAAGCTAAAAACGAGAATCAACCCGAATCAACTTACAATGAAAACTAGAAGTAACATGATGACAAACACTAACAACACAACTAAGAAAAATAATACTGACAATATATCTATAAAAAAATATTAAAAATATAATATGCAACGTAATTGACCATATAATTTAACCTAGCCTAACCTAATAATATAACTAATAATGTAGCTTAGAGTAACACTATAAAAATAAATTATAAAGAATAAAAAAAAAAATAAAATGTAACTAATAATACAAAAATAATATAACTACGATTATAAATAACACCAACACTGTGCTAATTATTATATTATGACTAAAGGTAACAATATGACACAAATTGACCTTACTCTAGACCATTACTGTTGACCCCACAGTAAGATCAACGTAGACCCTTACTGTAAACTCGTACTGTTGATCCCACTGTAGACCTTACTGTAGACCCTTACTGTTGATCCCAACGTAGACTACTATAGACTTTTGCTGTTTACCGTTACTGTAGACCCTTACTGTTGACCCTTGCTGTTTACCGCTACTGAAGATCTTTGTAGACGTAGTAGACTCTTATTGTAGATACTTACTGAAGACCCTGAATGTATATTCCACTATATATTCTACTGTAAACCCTTACTGTTGGCCCTTGCTGTTTACCGTTAGTGTAGACCCTTACTTTAGACCGTAATATAGACTCCACTATAAACCTTTAATGTAAACCCAACTGTAGACCGTTAATGTAGACCATAGAATGGCGCTGGGATGGACCACTACACTATAGTCTAACCCCCTTCCCACTATTCTAATATTCTAAGTCAAGACAGAAAATCCGATCTCAAAATCGAAGTGTTCTGACATCGTGGTACTGTAATAATAATTCAATGTGACTCCAGTGGTATTATCAGTATGTAATATCATGCAATATTAAGAGATTGTAAAACACACACGTATTAATTGTTGGTACGTTACACTAGCTAGTAGGAACACACACAAACACACATACCAATAATAGAATACACAAGTGATCGTGGGCCCTTCGTGCCCGGTGGCAAGTCCGGTGGTACAGTTTACCGAGGCGTGAAAGTTTGAACGCTCGTGCTTGGCCAGCGCGCAACCGCCGTCCGGCTAACAGCGTACAGCGACATCGTTTTCCAGATGGTCGTGGTAGTCATAATCATGGTCGTGGTTGTTATAATCATGGTCGCGCTTGTTATAATCATATTCGTGGTTGTTATAATCATATTCGTGGTTGTTATAATCATGGTAGTGGTTGTTATAATCATGGTCGTGGTTGTTATAATCATGGTCGTGGTTGTTATAATCATGGTCGTGGTAGTTATAATCATAGTCGTGATTGTTATAATCATAGTCGCGGTTGTTATAATCATGGTCGTGGTTGTTATAATCATGATCGTGGGTGATATAATCATGGTCGTGGTTGTTATAATCATGGTCGTGGTTGTTATAATCATGGTCGTGGTTGTTATAATCATGGTCGTGGTTGTTATAATCATGCTCCTGGTTGTTATAATCGTGGTCCTGGTTGTTATAATCATGGTCCTGGTTGTTATAATCATGGTCGTGGTCATGATACTTACAGTATCCAATATACTATAGGAAGGAATAGAATAAAGGTTAGAATAATTAGTTAAGAAAAAATATTCGCTATAAGGAGAGGTTAAAATCATAAAAAAAAATATTATTATGAATCACCGATGATCATTCCGAGATAAATTATATTATGAAGAGAAGTGACCTTGGTTCTGGTTAGATTAGTCACCATCAGCTTAAATCATCACCTGTGTTAAGTCATCATAGTCATCATGTACGTTAGTCAGCTTTAGGACCATGTCACATGACCGACCGACCATCGATGTTCTTTCCGGGCGAGGGTGTTAGTTTTCAATGCACCTTATTATTTACACTGGTGGATGTAAGACCTCCTTCCCTCACTGACGCAGCTATGGTCAATTTGGTGTTATTCTTGTTTATAAATGCCTTCTAATCTGTCTCAAGTCTATCCGTCCTGTCTATTGTCATCCCAACTGTCTGTTCGTCTGCGTGGTGTTTGAATGTAAGTCCGTCTGAACTCTTTGTGTCGTCAAATCTGTCTGTTTTGTCCGTTGTTGGCGTGTGTCTGCCTGTTTGTCTAATGTGAACCAGTCAGTCAGCTGTCTGTCTGTCATGTTAGTTGCCATATTGTCTATTTGTGCATGTATGAATCTGTCTATTTTTGTCAACCTCCTGTCTGTTTCACTGTCTACATTCACCCTGTTTCTATTGTAGTCATCTTCTCCATGCATTCCTGTTATTATCTTTGTATCTCTTCTCCTTTTCCATGAGCCACAGGAATAAGTATACACTGTAGCTGTAAGGTCGTCTGGACATTGTTGAAAGTGCACAGCCAGACAGCATGTTGAAACTCAGCTCCCCCCCACCTGTTATCTCCAACTATTTTCTGTTTCCCCTTCTTTATTCTTCTATTTACTCATCTTCCTTCCTTTATTAATCCAAACAACATTAAAAAGACAGTAGGCTAAGAAAAAAGGGGGGGGGAGAGGAGGAGGGAGCCGTACGATAACTGCAATTGTGGGCTGACAGAGTACAGCGAATGAGGGTGCGCCAAGTCCGTAGACTTGCATCGTTTTCCAGTTTAAATAAAATGGTTCTGTAATGACTTCCTAAAAAAAAAATCCACATGGGACCAGGTTTGTTCCACTCTACGAATTTCTTACGATTTTTCCACCAAGTTTGATGTAAAACGATTGTGCTGTTTCGGGTGCCCAGAACAGACAGACAGACACACACACACACACCCACATGCCTAGTCCTATAGTATATTAGATACACAACACTAATGCTATGTACACAAAGTAAGTAAAGTAAGTATGAAATGTTCACATGCAGCAGCAATGGTATGTACACATGAAATAGTGGCATGTGTACATGGTAGTTATGACGTGTACATGACATTAATGGTAGATACACAAAACAATTATAACATGTGCACTGAACAGTTTAGGTATATTACACATTGTATTAATAGTATGTCACATAACAACAATGAAATGTATACACGGCAATTAAAGTGTGCACACACAATGTAAAGGCCTGGGACTTAGAGATATGAACCCTTTGCCAGCCTAATCAGGATCTTATAAAAGGAAAGTCAAGAATCATGGTTTTCTGGGGGATAACAAACATCCATTCGAGATGGACATCTCTTTACTATGAAAATAACACAAAACTCTGACACCATTCACTCAAACATCAAATAACAATTACGGGAGTCAAACAATTAATGGAGTCAAACAATTAAGGGAATCAAACAATTAATGGAGTCAACAATTAAGGGAATCAAACAATTAACAGGAGTCAAACAATTACTGGAGTCAACGATTAATGGAATCAACAATTAAGAGAATCAAACAATTACGTGAGTCAAACAATTAATGGAGTCAAACGATTAAGGGAGTCAAACAATTAATGGAATCAAACAATGAACAGATATTTCCTACGGCGGCGGCCCGGTGGAAGGTTCTTGCCACCCAGGAGAGTCGCCAGGGCACGGACTGCGGAGAGGGTGTGAAGGAAGTGGCGATGACGTGGCAACCGCGGTAGTAGCTGGAGCAGGTGACCGGAGGTTGACAGTCGAATAGTGAAGGTCTGGGGAATCAGCCCACGATCCCAGGACACATCAGAAGAGAACACAACCAGAATTTGAACGAGTAGCGGGGAAGTGCAGCTGTGGTGCTAGCTGGGTAGTGTCTGAACTGTGTGTCGAGGCAGCAGTCACGTTCTCACCTCCGTCTACCCCCCCCCCCCCCAAGTGGGGGATACGAACAAGTAAACGAGTGGCGAGCTGGCAACCATCCTTCTCGTTACAGCCCTGACACACAACATTAAGGATACGTCAATGAAACAATTATAGTTTGTACACACAACAATTATGACATGTTTACACGACACTCAAAGGTGTGTATGTGTGCAGTGATTAAGTTATTTACACATAACTATATTATGTACAGTCAGAAACCATAATTACTGGCCCACTCAGGTTGAGCAGTAAGTGAGACCAGGGGTCCTTACTGGTCTGCAGCTCACAGAGTATCAATGCACGCACGAACACACAGAGCATCACATACCCTCGAATACTCGTCACCAGTCGTTCAGGTCATTCCTCCCCTTTACTTTGAATATAATGTTACTTTTACTGCTCCCACAAACATGAAGTAAATCAGTTATATGTTATGTCTAATGGACAACAAACATGTCCACTGGCCGGTGCTAAAAGGATATAGCAGCAGTTTTAGAATACGTCTGCTTAGGCCAACACAGGAGTACTCTGGTGATGTCCCACATGACACAATATTGTCATAGTACAGCAGCAGGCCAAATCTCATGCTTTAATTAACATTCACAGTTCTCTGATACACTGAACACATTTTTGGGTTGTCAGTACAATTCCTGCTGGCCGTGAAGGTCATCACCTCATTAGGCTGCCTGTCTATAAATATTAAACTACGAAACATCAAACATCACACCTCTAAGCAGTGGTAAATAATGTTAATACTGTATTGTTTATACCGCAAAGTGAAAAATTTGGCAAAAGTTACTGAGGACTGTATACCTGTATACTTCATATAAATTGTGGTTACTTGTGGTCGTAAGTCCAAACTCTTGCACCAGCTGGCTAATGTATCAGGTTGACCCACTATATCGCCTTCACTCGCAGAAACAAACACCAAAGTCTCGGTGTGTTGTGGAAGCTACGTTAGAATAAGCAATAAATATATCAAGATATGGCAGTAGATACTCTTAGCGTCACTAGCCAGTGTTGCCTCTCTCAGACTTAGAGAGAAATAGAGGAAAATTCTCAACCTTGCACGGGGGTCCAGCAGGACCTTCGCTAGCATCACTCCTTGGGGGCGTGAGGGCGGCTGTTCTGGCCCTCTCGGCGGAGTACTGAAGACCCTCAGCTGCCTCCTTACCTAAGGAAATTGGCCAAGAAGGGACCCACTCGGCGGAGTTCCTGAAGGTTCTGGGCTGCCCTTGCCAATACATGCTAGTAGTTTTTCTTATTATCTCTTTCGGCCTATGTAATCAAAATTTTAATGGCCATCAATGTTGTTGGGCGTGCCAGCAGCCTGGAGGCTATTGGTTGACCTCTACACCCGTGGGAACATCCAAGTCGGTTGTGTACAACAGCGTCAGAGAATTAAAGAAGCCTTACAGTAAGAATGGAATGTTCTATAATCAGCACCAATGTCTTAAGGCTCATTAAGGCATCATGTATTGGTCAATACAAAAGTTTTACCAAGTTAATGGCCGACAATCCAATATAATATTTATGATTTTTCACTTGTAATAATACATATAAATGAATAGCTTCATAGAAAACGTAACATAACGTAACGTCCGTAACGTAATGATATGTAACGAAGTATAACGAAATATAACGTAACCTGCTTTAGGTATATATAATTTTAATATATTATGATTGTAAACGACGTCTTATTATGAAACAGCATTTTTTTTATATGCAAATTAATTTACATTGTCATAACAATGAAAAAAGATTATCCCATTATCCCTATTTGGCGGACACACACACACGCACACACACACGCACGCACACACACACACACGGGTGGCTGAGAAACAAGAACAGGGGGAAGGGAATAGGAGAGAAGGTAGTGTGTGGTAGAAATATCCTGTCATGACGTAATTAAATTTTTGGACAACACATGAATATAACTTGCCAAGGGGACAAGGTAATGATGTGATACACAGCAGTGGTCCATCATTATTCTATGGCCAGCAAGGAAATAATTAGAGGGTTTCATGAAGTAACTCACACAGAAACACATGAACATTTTTTTATACTGTTCTAAAAGTATTGTCTAATAAAGTTAATAAATTCTTGTAATTAGTTGTTAATAATGTCTCTATACAAAAGCCTATGTGATACATAGGCTCCATAAGACATGAGATATATCAAAGAGAAGCACCATCATCACACTCACCACATACAGAACCACCATCATCACACTCACCACACAGTGAAGCACCATCATCACACTCGACACACAGAGAAGCACCATTATCACAAACACCATCAGATTAATCACCACACTGATTGTGATATTACTCCTAACATCAGTTTTAAAGGACATATTAGTTGTCAATATTACTTGTTGAAATATAAATTATTATTGTTTCAGTTTGTGTAACTTTAGTTTATCATTTTATTAAGACATTAATGTTAATGCTGAAATGGAAATGAACAACTGACTAAAAAGAGGATTTTCTTACACCTACATCGTTAACATGATCAGTATCATTTTTTATACCAATATCATTAACATCAAATATTCTTATGAAGACTTACTGGCTACCCTGGCTCTGTCTGAGGTGCCCAGCTGGAACTCTCCTGCATGCTTTTGTTGAACTATCGCCTCGCCTGTTCAACCTGTGTCTGGCCACGAGGCCATTGCAGTGAGCCGCCGACCAGCAACACCACCCTAGCCTCACCTCCAGCTCAACCTAGTGGGTCAGAGAATATGGTTTCTGACTGTACATACACAAGCAATGGTATGTACACACAACGATAATGGTATGTATACACAACAACAATGGTATGTATACACAACATCAGTGGTATGTACACAACAACAGTGGTATGTACACACAACAGAAGTGGTATGTACACACAACAAGTGGTATGTACACACAACAACAATGACATGTGTATCTGAAGGTCATGTGTGTGTGTGTTTTCTCGTATTATTTCCTTAACATTATTTATAATGACAAGCAGCGTTCAGTGGCGATATAGTCATGTGTCAAGAAATGTTCTTCTATTCCCGAATATACAGCATTAAATGGCAAATGAAGGAGGTCTTTTTTTCTCGAGTTTCTGTGCTTTCAATAAATTGGACAATTCAGAGCACAGGACATGAGGTGAGACGTCATCAAAGGTATTTCCATGGAAATTAAACAATATCAGTTAAAAATAATATCGCAATAAGTATTAATGCAGTAATAACCTAATGCTGTGTGACAGCTGAGTATTAACTGAGCCTGAGTGACCACGAGTAACACCTCCTCACACAATGATTTGGTAGCTGCCAATAATTTTAAATCGATATTACATCCTATGAAAGACCATTGGTTTAACACATGATGATTTACTAGCATCATTTAATTTGAACACTTTTATTCTTAATCATTAGATAGTGAAATTATAAATGTGATTTGTTAAAGAAAATGTGGTATCAAGACTCTCTCTCTCTCTCTCTCTCTCTCTCTCTCTCTCTCTCTCTCTCTCTCTCTCTCTCACTGACATCATCTGAAGTCTGGTCAAATCTCTCAGTTAATACAGAAGTTTGACTTTTCAATCTAATTCGGAAAACTGGGTCGCAAGTTCCATAAGTTTAGGACAGGAAAATATGTCCTTAATACCTGACCTGACTAACGTGGAGGTTACTGACAGATAGTACAGTACAGTACTCTCAACTGGAGTTGATTCTTATGTGTATCTACACACCAAAGTGTCTACACAAAGAACACGACGCCGTGTATCATTATAGCTATTTTTTTTACAACAGTAAACGTACATCAATATACTGTGTATATAATTTTCACCGTCGTGTTTGTACACAAGAAAAATATACCCTTACCGTGTTGCTGTGCTTATGTCATATATAACTTCCATTAAGAACTGATGTCCGATTAATTATATAATTTCCTCCTACAATTTTCATGAACAAAATACATAAAAACAAATTAACTATTCTAATTTATACACAATACGAGAAATAAAATAATGCATTATGACTATATAAACTATCCCTGACAAGTTGTACAGTTTTATAATATTAAAAACATGTAAAGAGTGAGTTCTGTAAACACACTTACATACAATAGTTTGAGAAACAATATTATGCAAGTGATACTCATCAATGTTGATAATATTAGGATGTACACGTACTGTACTGTACAATACATAATTTTTTCTCGAACGTGTAATCATACAGTAGGGGAAGAACATGATAAAATGTGTTCCTCCACCACATTTGTCACCATTCATAATATTCTTAACACGCAAGGAAAAAATGCATAAGAGTTATGAAAACAATACTTTTGCAGACGAAAGTAACTTTTTTATAGACCTGCCCACATCCCCCCCCCCCCCCCCACACACACACACATCTCGGTGTGGCCGAGGTACAGTGGCCGGGTTCCTTGTGAAACACTTGTGCCACTGGTGGCCAGTTCAATTTTACACCTCCGTGTGTTGAGCTTGGAGTTGTGCGTCCCACTGTGGTGCATTATAAAGGAAAGTAAAAATAGGTAAATAAAAATTAAAAGAACCCAATGTTACGGAATCCAGAACTTCCGAAATGTTGACCTTTGTGAGTGAGGGCCGGCTTGGGTGCGAGCCGGATTAGGTTAGGGCCTGTCTAGGTGAGTGCCACTAATACACACTCAACACTCGCCCATTTGCCTCTCTCTCTTCCTGCTTTTTGTTGACAGCCGTCCCCTGTTCATACCCCTGATAAGCGACACAGCCTCGGTGATTTGCTGTAACTCACGCCTTTGTGTGTGTGCATGAGAGAGAGAGAGAGAGAGAGAGAGAGAGAGAGAGAGAGAGAGAGAGAGAGAGAGAGAGAGGAGAGAGAGAGAGAAGAGTGGTCATGATAACACCTTGTGTGATAATATATAAATCTTAGTGTTGTGAAATTAAACCTACATTATTTTCACTTTAGTCAATATAAACCGATGTTATAGTCCATTAGTAAAGACTTACAGTAAACACAATAAACCACCTTCGTTACATAAATATAATTGTTAATCAATGTGTAGTACCAAACGATAAAGAGGGAAAAATATTTATTTGAGAGAAGATTGTAAATATTTTTATTATTTCTTTAATTCAGTTAGAGTTTATAATTATACACACACACACACAGCCATCTAACTAATGTTGAC